>CM076581.1:729763314-730327768 GCA_034641835.2 Pinus albicaulis
AATTAATGGAAATAATCTATCTAAGTAAAAAACACATGCATCTATTTAATTTAATTATTTAACTTAATCTATAACCCGAGAAAAATTACCATCAATGTGATCTAAAAAGATATCTTTCAGTAAAGGGTAATAAAGGTCATTCAATTACCGAAAGAAATGAAAATTATGTAAGAAAATTATTTTGACTAAAAAGTTAGTCAAAATAATAATGTAAAATATATCACATATATCGATTACTCTGTGTATTTGGTAAGGAATTACAGCTGAAACATTGTAAAAAAGGGCATGAATGATAATCTGTAAATCAAAATGCATACATATCACAATATATAGAGAAATTACTATAAACTCATAATCAAAACTTAATCATAAAGATAATAGTACTAGATATGATAAGTTCTGCTCATGAAATCCACAATATTGACATGCTGCTTCTCAATTCAAATATTATTTAAGAGTACAAAAGTGAAATTTCAGTAAAGCGTACTCCAATTTTCCAAAAAGTAGATCTTGTTCCATATATTTTATCAAAAGCATTCACAAAAATACAAAAGTGCAAGCTTCCACAAATTGTTTTTTGACAAAATTATGGACCCTTCTCTAAATGCATAAGAGGGGTTTAAATACTAAACTAAATAAGTCAAAAATAGATTATTACACAAAGAGTTGAGGAGGTTTCAAACAAGCTTACTCATAATAAGTAAACTAAACTACAATATAGAAATTAAAAATGACAAGATTGCTTAGTTTGGTTTATTTCCTTTTGTCACTTGGTCTTTGAGCTGACAAATGTGCATCATTGGCTTCAGTTGAGTCGGCTGAGGGATCCCGGATCTCAATTGTCCTTTGAATATGGCATTTGAAAGTGTTGGCAATGCCTTTCTTGTGGAATCAGTTAAGGATTGCAGAGTCATGCACAGGTTATGTGCTTTGATCAAGAAATTCCAGTAATTTTCTTGATCCATTTTAGTTATCTGCTTAATTGATTTTTCCAATTCTCAATGCTTTCTTTCCACTGATCTTCTAATATCTTGCCATATGGAATTGCTTCAGTTGTATATTCTTCAATAATTTTGGCATTCTGAAGCTGTTCATTGATAGACTCAATGATTTTGCTTGCTACGTTGGCTGCCTTTGATGCCGCTTTCTCTGCTTGTTTTAATTACATCTCCCAATATTTGAATAAAATATCCTTATGAAATTTGTCAATCTTTGGGAGATCAACCTTCTTCCCTTCGTCGGATTCTTGCCAAGAAATAAAGTCATAAATTTTCTTATCAACCCCTTCACATTCCAACTTTTTGTTTTCCACCTGTTGAGTCAATATGCTGCTTATTTCACAGTATGAGTTAGTAGCAGAGATTTGTTGGCCGAAACTCTCTTGTTTTTGTTTCAAATGCGAATTCAATTCAAGTGCTTCTTTAATGAATTGTTCTGTTTGAAGTTGACTCTTGAGCTTATCCATTGCTGCTTCTATCCGTGCATCTTTCTCAGAGATGTGTACTTGATGCTGCAATTTCAACCTTTCAAATTATTTCTGGAACTGTGCCATTTGCATTTCAGCTTGCTTATTGGCATTATGTTTCTCCTATTCTAGTTGTTTTTTCTAGCACTTGGACTCTTTCTTCTCTTTGTCTAAGTAGAAGTTGCACTTCTGCTGCTTTATCAATTGTAGCATTTTCATATGCCTCCGCAAACTGTGAAAGTTTAGTAAGGTGTTCAGTTGGGTTAACAAGAGTGTCTTTCCAAACAATATCTACTGAATCATTACTGAGGGTTGTCATTGTTTCATCAATTCTTCTTCTTTTTCTCCTCTTTACTACAAATTTAAGATTTGGATTGTAGAAAATGTCCAATGGAGGTATCTCTTCAATATTCAAAATAATTTCTTTAGTAGGAAGGCCGTGATGATTTCATGATCTTGAACACCTAGAGTTTGTTGAAGTGTTATTCCCGTTTCTAGTAGCTTCTGAGTCTTTTCAGGAGTATGAAAGCTTGATGATCCTTCAGGATTATGATTAGGATTAGGTGGAATCTGAAGTTTTTCAGTAAACTTCTACCATTCTTTTCCTAAATGCTCCACTTGGGATTCTGTTGTTTGATCAGGTGTAGATTGAACTTCCTGAAGTTCTTTAGATGATTCCTTTTCTAATCCAACTTCATTAGTTCTTTCCTCAGCATGTATATCAATTCCTTTAAGTGCATCTTCAATTATTTTATCAGGGCTTTCATCTTTATTTTCAGATTCATTTTCAGAATGATCTGAATCTTGGGACTCATGTTTGGAATGCTCTGAATCCTGAACTGATTTATCCTAGGACTCATCTTCAGACATATCTTTTGGATCATCATCTAAGCTGATACTAGGAGTTGGATCACTAATTTCTTCCATTTGCAACAGGTCCAATGGGACTACTTTCAATCTTTTATTTATGTATTCATGGAAAGATTTGATATCTGCTACACTGAGTTTGTTGGATTCCATGTTCAATACATCTGAATTTTTTTTTGTTCCTTCAAATAAATCATCAAAATCATATTTCTCATGCACGAATTGTCTAAGTTTAAGAGCAGTAGTAAAATTTTGAACCACATTGTTGGGATCATATTGTGTCCCTGACATACAAGCCAGATTCAAAGAGGTAATATTTGGGATCTCTTTGGCTATATGACCTATATCAAAAGGAGAAAAGGTACCACATTGTACTGGAAACATAGGAAAAATAGACTTCTTTGAATCTCTAAGATGCTTGGTTATACCATTTCGTGATGTTTGGTATGCAATTTCCCTGACCAAAAGTTTGTCTGGGACATAATAGGACAAAACATGGGGGAATGCAATACTTCCGAAAACTCTGATATAAGTAAAATTTTCTTCTCCAAACCATCTGGCTACAGTCATAATGTCTGCATTGGCCTCTTTAGAAATCATGGGGGCTTTCTAATTAAAAATTATTTGGTGTATAGGCAACATGACTCCATGGAAAATTTTATAAAAAAGAGAATGAAATTTAGATTCCCACAAGGCTTTGTGATAGACATGAATAAGACTAGGGTCTTGGCTGCTCCATTTCCAACCCATAATAGGAAAACTTGAACTGAAACATATGGTGTCCATAATGTATGCACTTATATAAAAAGGAGGGATTGTTCTAGTAGAAAAGGTCCTATTTTTATTTTTATTTTATTTTTATTTTTATTTTCTATTTTTATTTTTATCTATTTTTATTCTTTAATTTTTTTTATTTTATTTTTTATTTTTTTTTTTAAATTTTTTTTAATTATTATTATTATTTTATTTTTAATTTTTAATTTAATTTTATTATTTTATTATTTAATTATTTATTTTATTTTATTTTATTTTTTAATTTTTTTTTTTTTTTTTTTTTTTTTTTTTTTTTTTTTTTTTTTTTTTTTTTTTTTTTTTAATTTTTATTTAATTTTTTATTTATTTATTTTTTATATTATTATTATTATTATTATTATTTTTTTCTCTAATAGCCTTGGCAAATTATTGAATAAGATATTATTTAATTCATAATAAATTGGCGAAAAGCACGTCGTACGTGAACCCATTGATAAAATTTGGTGGTATCATTCTTGGCAAATAACCTACACATCATTGCTGCTACAAAACAATAGGGTGCTGGTAATTGTACAATTGGATACATACCAAGTTTATCCCGGTTAAATTTGCTTCGATCAGCCTTCCATTCTTTCACTACCTTCATCGGGTCTTCATTTTCCTTGGCAAACTTTTCAAGAAAATATTTGTCATAAACCTTCTATGGCATTGGAAGATGGTACATAGCGTGCAAAGTTTCGGGGGTAAATGAACCCATGTCTTCTTGTCTTGAGTTCTTGAAAGTTCCGTTTGTGACATTGATATTGTCAATGACCCATCTCACCATGTCTGTGTATGGTAAAATATTTGGTCTTGTGGCTATCCTGTGTAAAAAGGAACATGCAACCTCAAAATAGGAAGCTTCAGAAGAGTCAGGTGCATCCACTGTTTCTACTTTCTTCAATTCCCTTGGTTTCTCTCCTTCAAGAAAATTATACATTTCTTCCCAGGAAGTGGTTCCACTATCCTTATTGCAAGTAGTTCCTAAGAAGAGTGGAGGCATTTCCGTGACTTCGAAGGTAGATGCTTGGGCAACTGCTTTTTCTTAGGCTTCATCATTCCTTTTTTTTTTTCAGAAGAAAAAAAACGCTGTATATTAAGTGAGATATATGACAGTACATATTCATCATTACATTCTCAGCTGTAAAAACAACAAGAATTACCAGATTCCCAAATACAATCAAACACCCTGATGAGAGGATATTCGATGTATATGGCAAGCAAAATTACGGGTAGAATATATCAGACCCAATAGAATTTTCTGAGCATCCCTGTATCATTAATATACATGCATAAATAATACAGAAGTATCATAGACATGTCACAAAGAAGAAAAGGAGGATGCCAATAAAAGAGAACAAACAAAATTGTAGTTCATAAAACAGCAACCATGATACATATGGATCAATCCCACATGTACATACACCCCCCCAGGCACACTTGATAAACCCGAAAGGTTACCGGCACACTAGTTGTTATGATAATATTCATGTGCCAACTGGGCAGAGAGAGACAGGTTAAGCAGGCTCGCTTGAAAAATATGATCAGCTAATGTGCGTCCCTGGTCCCGCTCGCTGGATGCTCAGTCAATATAGATAAAAAATGTCATCAGGTCCTGCACGCATGCAGGTCCCGCTCGCTTGATGTAGCTCAGTCGATTAGAATTCAAAACAAGCCATCGAAACAAAACATACGGCAAGGGTCATAGACAAAGGATCAATGCAAAAATATTGACCTAGCATAATGTTGGCCGCCTCGCCTGATGAAGATAATTATAAAAACATGAATCGATAATATACCATACTGTACCCGAATGTCCCATGAGTCACTTGGTAACAATAGAGTAGAGAAAATCAATTCAGCAGGCTCGCTTGTGGAAAGATATATGGTTGTGCAGCTGACAATATAAATCGGAGCGGCATCCATTGTACCATGGCCATACCTAATAAAATAACTGTGTAGACATAGTATGTGCAGTATGAAGAAGATACAACCGAAAACGATATATAAGCATATAACATAAGAAAAGAAATTAAAAGCCTTAAGAGAGATAAGAGAGCATCTGCAACCGGCAATCAATGTTATGGAAATGGTACTGTCAAAGTGCTGATCATTTCCCCATCTTTGAACTGAAGAAAAACCATCTGTCCAAAATCTGCAGAGATACCTTTTTTTGAAAGACCATCCGCCCTGGTATTGTTCTCTCTATAGATATGATTTATAGGAGGATATTTTAAGATCTGCCATAAACGAAGAATCCTCTGCATCCAACCTCTCAAGTTTGGTATAGTGAGATCACATCTGCTGTATATCCAATCAATAACCACCTTAGAGTCACCATAGAAGTTGGGATTCTGTAATTGTAGATTTGATGCTACCAGGAGGCTACCCCACAGCGCCATTATTTCAGCCTTATTATTGGTTCCTGGACCCCCATTCCAATAGACATGAACTCTCTCTCGTTGGGATATTTTAACCCATACACCACATCCCATGATGCCCACCGCAGAAGCCCCATCAAAATAAATAGCAGGTAGATGAATCTCATGGGGTCTGTTCCTAATAGATTTATCAACCACCAATTGGGAAGAATCACTCCAATCTACAATCCAGCTCATGATATTGGATATGATAATGTGTGGTAGAAAAGGCCTATTTTCAAAAATGAGATTGTTTCTCGGGTGATTTCCTGAATTCAAGCAAACAAGGAAATCATAGTAGAAGCGAAGAGTAGAGGAGAGAGCAGAGTTTAATTCCCATAAATCATAAAACCAATGCTTTTATTTGAAACATGACATAGAAATATATCAATATTTTCGAGTCCCGACTCCCGAAACCGTTGAATGTCGTTCATATGTCATTAAACACTTATCAAATCTTTTACATGTTTTACAATATATGTCCATTGAAATTTTTTATATTGTGAGAACTTTTAACGGATTGATTTATTAGGCATCGTTTTGTAGCGCTTTGCGATAAATGATATATCACAAATTGCACATCGTACAAGCATCAACACTATGTGTTTTGACCGCAAGTGTTTGCAAAATGTGATCTGCACAAATCGTATCACACTTTATCGAAGTGGACATGGCTTTTCATTTAGCTTGACATTGCAGGATGTGATATAAATTGACGTATTGCACTTTTTTAGATTTGCTGACATATTTAAACTTTTTTTTATTGTTCTATCGGGTCCGACATTATCGCATTTCACCTCCCGAATGATATTTCTTATTTGTTCATTTTTAGAAAGGCACGATGCGATTTATGTTTATAAGGGTTTTTTGAACCTTTTTAACGGGAATTTGCATTTGACTTGAAAAGGTCTTAGCACTATCGAAATTTACAAGTTCTACGTGCGTTCTCACGTTGTTACCTTAGCAATTTGCGATTTATGCTGAGTGGGATAAGATGAAAGAGGAAAAAGGTTCTTGCCTTTTATTTCTAAAGTTTTTTAAGACTTGAGCAAAACGTAGAGTATGAAATCCTAAGCTTTATTTGTTTTCTATTTAAAGGGTCCCATTTATTATTCACAACTTTTAATCGATGTAAAAATAAATGTGGGGGTTTTTTCGTAGTACAACAAGTCCATAACTTTTGTTTGAACCATGGCCACATATTGGCTTCACTTTGGAGGTTTCCTTTGTTGTCACTGGAGTGGAACTTTCATCAGCTCATTCCTCAAGCACATACTGCAACTGAAGGTGCATATGCCTCTTCTCCGCTTCAACAATTTCTAGCATTCTTTTGAATTCGATGTTCTCCACACGAAGATACAAATTTATCTCCTCTAGCTCTTGGGGACTCTTCTTTTCCATTCTTGCAACTTGGTCAAACCTTGCTCTAATACCAACTAATCTAAAAAAGGAGGAGAACTTGTCCTACCTAAAAAGTGACCGTTCTTTGATGCTTTTCAAGGAAAAATGGGTCTTATGACAAAAGAAGTTTTCTGTAGGTTTTAACCCTCTACAGAAATTATCTGCAAACAAACTCTTAAAACATAAAATAAACAATAGCGAGAGCATAAAACATAAAACATATATACATATAGATTTTCCCCTAGATCGCAAAATCGGGACTACCAACTTGATTTTTCATTATGTTATTTTTTAATGTTACAATACATATATATACATGTCGAAGAATTCATAAACCCCAATCCATTAACCCTGGATTAGAACATAATCGTAGTTCCCTTGACTGGATCTTCAAAATACCATGGATAGAAAACCATCATGCCCAAAACCATGTGCTAAACCCATGCACAAAACCATGGGTAGGTTCGCCCACCTGTGACCCCCTTGTTGCGCCTGGCGCAAGCGAAGGGGGGCGACCGACCGCCCCCCCTCTTACCCCCCCACTTCGTGCATGGGGCTAGTCGTGGAAATAATATAACATACACCCAATATTTTCAAAGGTCTTTTCAAGTTATGAGTTAGTTTTTTTTCATGTAAACTTAAACCATAAGCAACATATCATCATTTAACTCATACATGCGTTCATGAAGAGCAACAATAAAGAATTTGGTGACATAGTTCACTCCTCCTAGGCTAAATCTCCAAGCCTGCTAACATAGCTAGACCAGTCCATATATTCATTGAAAAAGAGTACATAAAGTTTGCTAAAAAAACAAGTGGCTAGATTCCCCTTCAAGGAATTATTCTCCTACAAATAAATCTCACTCTAAACAACATGAAAACCTATAGTTAGTCATGAAATCATCAACAAGAAAAGGTGTCTCCTACAAAGACCTTGTAATCCATTTGGAAATGAGCATACATGAGCATACAAGTACTTCAATTCCACATTGAAATACAAAAATAAATCTTTCCTCAACAAGACATAGTGAGAAAAGTAAACATGAGATGAACCCTACAAGTAAAAACTGTTGTAGTAAACATTTGAAGGTAAGAAAACCCTTACAAGGCCTTCTCCATGCTCGAAAACCTTCAAGAACTGCTCCAAAACACCGATTTATCCATACACCCATGGACTTGAACTTGCAAAAAGTCTCTTTAGATGTGCTCCATTAAGCAACTAGGGTGAAAACCCTTATGGGTTAAGAACGACCTTGTGGCATAGTGGCAAGGCACTTGAGTGCTCGATGATAGGTCCGGTGTTCTAACCTTGCTGAGGTTGTCCGAACCATACCAAATTTTACCCAGCCTCAGGGTGCCACGTGGCGGCCTCTGGTTGGGCCACATGGCACACCCTCATTGGCAACCACAAAAAAAAAGTGGACCAATCAAACTGAGCCAATTCGACCCGTATGAGGTTGCCACTTGGTAGATCCTCATTGGTATGTACCTACACAGTCATCCTGATGATGTCAGCAGTACGAATTCCCAATCAACAAACTAGCTAATTTTTTAATTATTTCCTGAAAACTTCAGAACATCATAACTTTGTCATACGAAATCAAATTGAGGTGAAACGAGTGTCACTGGATTCAGAATGACAAAACCTTCAACTTGACACTAGTTTCGAAAGAGTCTATGCACTTTAATTTTTGAGCTAAAATTTGATCACTAGATCATACCTTCGCACTAGGAAATTTTGGACTCCAAAATTTTACTTCTCCTAGTAAATAAAATGAGACTGAAACTAAAAAATTACCCAAAAATCAATCCATAATGATCCGTTTTCAATTGGTTCTATGATATGGTGATTAAATTTTAGCTCAAAAATGAAAGTGCACAAAATATTTCGAAACTAGGGTCAAGTCGAAGTGTTCATCATTCTGAATTCGACGACACCCGTTTCACCTGAATCCGATGTCGCATGAAAAAGTTATGATGTTCTGAAGTTTTCGCGAAATAACTAAAAAATTAGCAGGTTTGCTTTAGTGCAATAACTTCGCATGTGTGAGAGAAAGATAGCCCAAAAACTCATTTTCCTTCTTCGAACTTCTCTCCTTCTTATCCTGAAACTTCGTATTCTTTTCTACATCAGTTTACTTCACTTTTACTGCAAATCAAACTTGATGAGAGAGTGTGATAAATGAGGTTGAGTTGCTGCAATATATAGGCTTCTAGTGAGGTCGAATTACCTTGTTTGAGGCTGAATTGATCTTTGAGGTCGACTTGGTGGAGGAGGCCTAAATAACTTATTTTAAAATAAATAATTTTCTTTCTTGATAAATAAATCCCAAGAAGGGTTCTTTACAATGTGACATGGAGAAGGACACTTGACATAAACCCTAGAGGTATACAATGGAGACCTTGACCTAAAAATAATTGACCTAAGCATGAAACCCATGCTTTAATAAGTCAATAATAAAAAATATTTTTATTTCTTTTGATAAATATATTTCATTATGACTTAAGTACAGTTATGAAGACCAAACCTAGTTACATTCTTCAACACTCCCTTTTAACTAGGGAAGTATTCATAATCACATATATATACAAGTACATGGAAGATCTCAAAGCACATGAACTACGAAGATATTAGGCACACACAGTGCCATGGACTAGATTCCTAACCTAGCCAATCTATCTGACTAAATCTTTAAGCCACTATAGGTACCATCAAGCTTACTAACCATCAACCCATGAATCTAGGTGTGTAATGCAAGGTCATAGCTATATGACCCCTAACAACTACATATTTTTGAACCACATATTCATAACTTCAACCTTGCAATAGAGATATAATTTTGGTCCCAGCTTCAGCTCAATAACTTCGCATGTGTGAAGTAAAGATAGCCCAAAAAATTGTTTTCCTTCTTTCAGCTTCTCTCCTTTTTCTCCTGCAAATTTTTATTCTTTTCTACGACCAATTTACTACAATTTTATTGCAAATAAAACTTGACGAGGGAGTGTGACAAATGAGGTCGAGTTGCTCAAATATATAGGCTTTTGGTGAGGTCGAATTACCCCGTTTGAAGTTGACTTGATCTTCTTTGAGGTCGACTTGGTGGAGGAGGCCTAAATGACTTATTTTACAATAAAATATTTTTCTTTCTTGAAAAATAAATCCCAAGAAGGGTTCTTTACAATATGACATGGACAAGGACACTTGACATAAACTCTAGAGGTCTACAATGGAGAGCTTGACCTGAAAAAAATTGACCCAATCATGAAACCCATGCTTTAATAAGTCAATAATAAAAATTATTTTTCTTTCTTTTGATAAATATATTTCATTGTGACTGAAGTACAATTATGAAGACTAAACCTAGTTACATTCTTTAACACAGAGCACGAGCATCTTTCTCTACAAAATGCACTGAGGTTGCAACTAGAATTCTCCTTATGGCTCCACCTGCAATACAGACGAGTCAATCACATAATCAACATCTTTAACATACTTCTTAAGCAGTGGCACATGGAAAACATCATGGAATTTCACTGTCGGAGGCAGTGTAAGTCGATAGACTACTGGTCCAATCCTTTCAAGAATCTTGAAAGGTCCATAATACCAAGGTGTTAACTTGGCACATAATCTAATCCTTGACCAAGGAGCTCTTTTTTTTTCACAGAGAAAAAGTTCGTAACCTTTCATATTAATGATCAGCTACATGTTACATATGCTGTAGTGTAAAACTACTGTACAGTCCAAAAAACAGAAAACAGTCGGCCATACAATCAAAAACTGTAAGCATACAGTCCTGTAACCTGAAACATCAGTATGTATCAAAGCATAGCAAGTTCGGTGCATAACTTACTAACTCCAGTAGGAACAAAAAAGATGATAAAAATACATGCCGAATATATGAAAAGGGGCGTAAATAAACAAAATCCCCCATAATATCGATGCGCATAAGACCAAAATAGGAAGACACTCCTCGATAAAGGCGGTGATAGTATACGTAGATACGTAAAGCATTGTAAATGGAGTGAAGTGGCCCGGTACCCCAAGTCAGCTCGAGCTTCCTTGGACGGTTGATAAATGACTTCGTTCGAGACACCTTAAATATGAGACACTGTAATGAAATCAAATAGTACTCTGAGATGGTGAACCTCACGCAGCAGAGCAGACAGTGTGTGTGAGTAACAATGAGCTAGATTGTTAAACCAATTGGTCACAAGTAGAGAATCGCCAAAGATCTGGATGGATGCATAGTGAATGTCCCGAGCAAATGTGAGAAGGAGTTTGAGGCTCTGTAGTTCGGCGAAGTTGTTGGTTCCAGGCCCTAATCCCATTCTGATGTCGAAAAAGTGATGGTCATTCAAATAGAGAACGACGCCCCCCCCACACCCATGAGCGTTGGACGCCCCATCAAAGTAGGCCCACGCCTTGCTGTGATTGATGATTTCTGGATTCACATGAGGTGGCTTGCAACTTATACAGTCCTCAGGTATGAGCCGAAAGGTGGCAATATATGCTGCACAGATCCGATCACAGTCAATTGGAATCTCATTGAAGATCTTTTTGTTTCGCCCAATCCAAATTTCCCAAGTCACGATCAATGGGAGGTTGCGGAGTTTAGGACTGTGTGCAGAGCGCTGCCACCAAATGGACCAGGCATATAATAATGTGGCACCCCCCCAGTTAAATCTGCAACCCAAATCAGTTATAATCCGAGACCAGATGCTTAGGATAATGTTGCAATGCAGGAATAAATGGTGGGCGCCGTCACTGTCATTTAGACAGTAACAGCATCTAGATGCCCCGTAGTAAGCCCTTCTGTGAAGGAATTCAGTAGTAGGAATGCAATCTCTGAGCATGCACCAGTACAGAAGTCTGTGCTTGTGCGGGGCTTTTAATTTCCAGATGGTACTCCACCACCAGTCTTTAATGGGGGGTTCCTTGTGTTTGATGAGTTCGAGGTAGCCGAGCTTTGGAGAATAAAGCCCATCTTTTGATACAGCCCAAATCAGATTGTCCTCACGGTCATAGATGCGGATATTGGTGGCTTTCAATGCCCAGATGAATTGCTGCCAGACCCGTATGCCCTCCGGAGGGATCCCAAGGTCTCCGGCCTGTAGCCAGGCTTGTTCCCGCCATGAGGTGTGTGCCCAATCGACAATCTGTGCCAAATATGTGACGTTCCTGTGGGCGAGGTGTTCAATGATAAATGCCGGCAGTTTGTGATATACTCCACTCCCCGACCAAGAGTCAGTGCCAATACGAACAGCAGATCCTGAGCCAATTTTCCAAGATAAACTGTTCTGTAGAATGTGTGCTGCCCTTGTAATGGCCCTCCAAATAATTGAAGCCCCCGATTGCAAAGTGATGCAGCCACGGATCCATTCGAGTGGGCTTTGTGGAGATATATATTTGGCCACCATGACCTCCTTCCATAAGCTCTGACCTGTAATTAAGTGCCAGCCCATCTTAGCCGCGAGGGCCCGAGAAAAGAGGTCAAGATCTTTTAACCCCCAGCCACCCCATTTTTTGGGAAAATTGATACGATCCCATGCAATCCAGGCAAATGTGGATGCCTTACCTTGGTTGCGCCAGAGGAATTGTCTGCAAATGCATTTTATCCGGTTAGTTATGCCAATCGGAATCTAGGCCATGGTCATCCAATAGACCGGAATGGCCTCTAGTACAGACTTTATGAGGATGAGTCTACCAGCCTTGGTTAACCATCGATTGTACCAAACGTTGATTCTGCGCTCAATTTTTGCTATGATCCAGTTCCAGTCCTTGATCTTATAATCATTACCCAGTTTTGATGGTACCCCAAATATTTAGTCACCATTAATATCGGTCTGGACTAGTCAAATAGATTCACAGAGAGTGACTTGTTCTGTCTTGTGTTCGTCATAATGATAGAGATTTGGTGCGGTTGGAGCCATACCGGTGTACAAAACATTTCGGGAAGCGAATCAAATTGAGCAGTGTCTAGTACCATTAGAAAAATAGAACATCGTCAACAAATGAAATTACTGTAAGATATAAATTGTCAGCAATCCAGGAGCCCACAAGTGTCCCCTTTCTTTTTAGCCGTTATTAAATACGAGAGAGCCCTCCATGACGGAGACCGACAAGTGAAAAGTGGGCCTTTTGTGGAGACCCCTCCGCATGAAACCGTCGGTAAACGTGCAGATTGATCGAATCTTGCCGAAGGTATGACAATCGGCCCATAATCCAGTTGATAAGGGTATGAGGAAACCCAGAGTGGATAAGGATGAGGTGTAGGTAACTCCAGTCAACCTGATCAAAAGCTTTGGTGAGATCGATCTTGAGAATAGTCGATTTCAGGCGGAGAGATTTAATGGAGTGAAGGGCCTCCTGGGCAGTACCAATGGCCTCGTGAATTTGCCTATGATTCAGAAAAGCAAATTGTTCCTTTTCAATATGATCGGACAGGAAAGGCTTGATGCGATTTGCAATAATTTTAGATATGATCTTGTAAATACAGTTACACAGCGAAATGGGTCTGAAATCATTGAAGCTGGTAGGTTTGTCCGATTTTGGAATAAGTGCAATAAAGGTGGAGCTCTTATTGGGCTTGATGTGAAAGTACACATGTTCCCTAACCTGAAACTCTTTAAATTTTTTGTTTTGATTTGCATAAATTTTTTGTTTGTCCTATTCTGCCTTACATATTCTGCTTGATAACCTTCATTTCCTGTCCATCTCTTCCAACATGTCCATTCCTATCAACACCCTATTAACTGGATCACTCCAATTAATGGGCGTATTACAACTCCTCCCAAAAAATTCCTTAAACAAACTCATCCTAAAAGATTCATGATACCTATTTTTGTAAGCAAACTCCACTAGTGGAAGATACACTTCCCACTTTCATTGTGATGCATCACATACATTCTCAACATGTCTTCAAAAATCCCGTTGACCCTCTTTGTATATCCATTTGTCTACGGATGATAAGCTATGCTAAAAGCTAAATATGTACCCAAACCTGCAAATAACTCTTTCCAGAACCTAGAAGTGAACTTAACATCCCTGCCTGTCATAATGTTTTTTGGAACACCATGTAACATTACCACATCTCTGATGAATACCTATGTTACATCATTAGCTGTATATGTAGACTTCACTGGAATGAAGTGTGTTTCATTTGTCAAACTGTCAACCACAACCATAATAGAATCATGTTTCCTAGATGTCCTTGAAATATTTGTGATGGATTCCATGGAAAAGACCTCCCATTTCCACTATGGAATAAAATTCGGTTGTAGTAGACCACCTAGATGCTTGCACTCTACTTTTACCTGTTAACAATCCAAGCACCTAGCCACAAACTCTGCCACTTCTTTCTTTAGATTCGTCTAGTAGTAGAACTTATTCACTGTTGTCAATGTATTTTGATATCTCATTTGACCTGAATATGGCTTAACATGAAATTCCCTTAAGATAAGCTTCTTGAGCTCACTGTCTTCTGACACATATATCCTGTCACTAAACCTGAACAATCCATTTGCTGTGAGATGATAATCCACATCCTGGTCACCTGCACCTTGCTATAACCTATGCCTAAGCTCTCTATACCTGTCATCCTATTGACCTACTTGTAAGATCCAATCCTGTAAATCCATCCCATAAGAACTCATAGTTGCAATGTGATTTACCTGTATCCTCCTACTAAGAGCATCTACAACCTTGTTCTCTTTACCTTTAATGTAGTTGACCTCAAAATCAAACTCACTGATCATGGCCAACCACCTAGCTTGCTTAGCATTCAGATTCAGTTGGTTAAATAAATACCTCAATCCAATGTGATCACTCATTAGTAAAAACCTCCTGCCAAGGAGATAGTTCCTCCACATCTTCAATGCATGTATGATCGCTGCCAGGTCAAGGTCACGTTTCAGATAATTATTCTCATGGTCATTCAGCTTCCTTGATTCATAGCACACTACCCGTCCTTCCAACATTAAGATTCCACCAATCCCTCTCTTGCAAGCATATGTACACACCACAAACTCTTTGTCCAGATCTGTAATCTTTAACACTAGAGCGTTCCTCAACAACTATTTCAATTGCTCAAAATTTGCTGCACATTCATCTGTCCATTTAAATTTCTTACCTTTCCTTTGTATTGACGTAATAGGATATGCAATCCAAGATAAGTTCCTGATGAACCTCCTATAGTAACCTGCTAGTCCCATGAATGAAATTACCTCATCCACATTCCTAGGAGCTTCCCATTCCATGATAGATTTTAACTTTTCCATATCAACTGCTATGCCTTCCTTGGAAACCACATTTCCCAAGTAATGTACCTTTGTCTGGAAGAAAGTGCATTTACTGAGCTTAACATACAACTGAGGCTCTCTCAACAATCTCAATACTACTGCTAAGTGTTTGACATGTTCTTCCTTATTCTTAGAATATATCAAGATGTCACCAATGAATACAATAAAAAACTTGTCTAGATAAGGACGTCATACACTATTCATCAAACACATAAAAGTAGTTGGAGCATTATTTAAACCGAAAGGAACTACAAAAAACTCATAATTCCCATACCTGGTCTTGAAATTTGTCTTCTAAATATCCTCTTCTCTGATGTGTATTTGATAGTATGTTGATCTCAGATCAATCTTTGAGAACACTGCTGCTCCCTTCAGCTAATAAAACAAGTCACTGATCCTCGACAACTGATACCTTTTCTTGATGGTTACCTTGTTCAACTACATGTAATTGATGCATAGCCTGAGAGCACCATCCTTCTTCTTCACAAACAACACCGGTGATCCCCAAGGTGATACACATGACCTACTATATCCTTTGTCAAGCAATTCCTTCGACTGCAACTTCAATTCCACTAACTCTGGAGTGCTCATCCTGTATGGTGCCTTTTATGCTGGTGCTGCCCCTGGTACTAATTCAATAGAAAAGTCCACTTCCTTGTGAGGTGACAACTATGAAATATATGTTGGGAACACATCCTGAAATTGTTGTAGAAATGGGTACTTGTTCAATACCTTTGCATCCTCAACGTCCTTACCTTTGTCACTGGAAATTTGCACTGCAAATAACACACACCCTTTCCTATGATTGCGCTTGGCTTGCATAGATGTCACCATTCTAACTAATGTTGCCTTCTTCTTACTCTGTAAGGCTGTTCATTCCATTTTGTCATCCAAACACTCAATAGAATTGTCATAACAATCCACCTTAGTAATGTGAATATATAACCAATCCATATCAAAAGCATACTATATGATCCCAATGGAAATATATTCAGATCTGTTGAGGTACGCATACCATTCAATTCAAATGCACAAAATCTTACCTAATGATGAACTCTCTTCATTGTACTTGTAGGAAATTGCATTAACCAAGAATCTGCATGCACTTCCTTACTCAAACCACACTTATCCACCAAGTCAGGATTAACATAAATATAATTAGATCCAGGGTCAATCAAAATAGAAACAAATTGATCACAAAGCTTACCATCCATCTCAATGATGGATGCCTGATGATCTTCAGGCCTGTTATCCAATGCTGCATAAATCCGAGGAATACTCTATCCACCACCCCCCATTGTCTGTGCCTCTTGAGCACTATAAATATGCAGTCTACCACCCTAATGCTATGGATAATCTCACCTCTGATGATCCTTACCAAAATTCCAAAACTGTAAAGGCTTCCATCTCGCACCCTTGTTCTGCTCCTCAGACCGAAATTCCTACCCTCTGTCAGATGCATTAAACTTCTTATGTGGTGCTGCATTCTCTTTGTTACCTATGTCTTTAGGCCTTGTTTGCTTCTTATCCCATTTACCTTTATCTTTTATATTACCTTTCCAATCCTACTTAGTATTATATTTTCACTTTGATTGCTCATAACAATTATTTAGCTTTTGAATGGCCTCCTCAAATTATCTAGGCTCATCAAACTCAGTCATGTCTTTGAATGCTATCAGGAACCCAGTGATGAATCTCTGAATCTTCATTTTCTCCTCCTTGAGGTAAGGCACATACCTCAATAACTCCAAAAGTATGTTAGTGTACTCCTCATCAGTCGTAGATCCCATCTTTAGCTCATAAAATTCCTGTGCCCTATCGTCATAGTATCTCTCGGATAGATACTTCTTCCTGAATAATCTCTCGAACTCACTCCAAGTCAATTCCTCTTCATGAGTACCTCTGACATCCTTTACATCTTACCACCAAATATTTGTTTTACCTTTAAGACTACAATTACTTATTTTGGCCTCATGTTCGTTGAGTAATCACGCAACTTGAAGAACTTATGCATTCCAAGCAACCATGCTTCTGCATCCCGTGACTCATTCATTTCTCCATGAAATGTAGGTGATTTTTCTTTCTTGAAATCATCTAGTAAATATCCACTGTCACTCCTCTTGTAAGGATGATAACGATGATGACCGTGATACCTATTTGACCCAGAACTAGAGTAAATCCCATGTCCATTGCCTCGCCTATCAGGTGTATCCAAGAATATGCCATCTCCAATCATGTCATATACATCCAACCTGTACCCACCATGAGATCTAATTCAGTATGCCCCATTAGTCTTATCCTCCTACCCATGATTGATTTGAAGTGGTCCCGGTCTCTGCGATTCTGAAAAACTCTGAAGGATGATTACTTTAACTTTTCCTTGTTTCTCTTGTGCCTGAATGATCCTATCATTATATGCTTTGCAACTCCTTATTTCTCACTTCAAAAAACTTCTCAATGTGTCTATTATTTCAAAAGAATGCCCAACAAAATGCTGCTCATATGATCCATAGGGAGAGTCTTGTGAATTGTAGTCTACCATTATGCTAGTCATCTATGTCCTTCTGTTATTGCTAGGCATATCACGTTAGATAATTCAAATCATAAAAAAACCAATGTACCTCAATATAGGTTAGAGAGGATATCTCGCAAGCAAGACCAACCAGATCAACATAATATATGTGTAATCATAATCATATGTGTAATCATAATCACAATAGTATATAGATATCATCTCAATCACCATCCAGTTACCATGCATGATGCCACAATTACCACACCAACTAGACACAATGCACACATAACAACATATGGACGACACACATGCATAAACAATACATATAAACACTGACATGCATAAATAGTGCATAACCGACACATACTCATTATAAACACATCCAACATCCACACTATCAAATTTCACATGGCAACACAATTACAACCATGACCACCACCATGCATACACAACAAGCACATATAGCACAAGAATAAGGAACAAATATGCCACTGACATGTATGCATGACCAACATACCATCCATCCACTCCAAGGGGTGAACCATGCTCTGATACCACTCTGTGGTATCAAATATCACACAAAGAGAACAGAAACCAGACACCACCTAAAGAGAATGAAACCATGCTCTCATACAACTCTAAAACACCCTCCTCCCACATTTACCCAAGTTAATCGGTCCACTCGGGTAAACATGTGACAATAGGTTACTATGATGTGATTCAAATCCCCAAGTATAGTTATGGAAGTGGAACTGACATAACGAAACCAAACTGACCTTCCACACATGCTACATAACCTCTAAGAGCCAACCAACCCTTCCAGGTGATCAACCCACGGGACCACTTGAAAAATTGCTGATTTGGACCCTTAGTCGCTCCCATGAAAAGCCATGCATGTGATTTAGGCCTTACAGTTTCTCCCACAACAAGGCATGCCAACGATTATGGAATTTTCTCAACAATTCTGAGCCAACGACCCTAAATTCTGAGCCACTTTTTCAGGGCTAGGTCTCAGGCCACTGCCTAGAACTTCATGAAACCTCCAGAAATGATAAATAACATTGAAACAATGTTACTAATGAAAACATTGGTACAAGTACTTGATCTTACCCCTACTATCCATGATAGACATTTCGTCAAACATGTCATAAATAAGTAATCTGCAGGTCATAACAACAGATCTAAGTATAGGGGTCTCATACTTATCTGAAATTCATAAAGAAGCATTGATGCCTTATCACAATGGCTGCAATATCATCTATTAGGTAAGATATTCATTGTTCATTCATTTTTTAATCAACACATGATGAAAGTCATACCTCAAGTCTGACATAAAACATCCTCATAACCAACATATAGCCAACATAAATAACCATGATATAAGAGCCATAAAACCACATATGAATAAGTATATTTAACCATCAAATACAATAGGAAGGAATATCTTATTAACATATTCAAAATGAAACAAGGTCTGGGACTTCCACGTACCACCCGACCATAGATTGGGCTGAATCAAATCTCTCTTTCAACCAATCATCTCTGTGCCATATTCCAAGCATGAATTTGGGATCTCATGGAACAAACCAAAGAAAAGCATACTAGGGATACTAGATGCCAAACCACATCAACCCTCAAACAGTAACTCCACCTTGCAGTCAATTATCACCAAATTGGTCTCTACCAAGCTGTCTGGGGCTCCAAAGTGTTTGTTCCAACCAGGGCTTCCAAGACTAGTAACTCAACCTACAATTTTTTTCGGGCTTCTAGAGCGTTTTTTCAACCAGGGCTTCCAGAACTAGTAACTCAACCCACCAAGGGCTTCCATATATTTTTTCCAACCAAGGATTCCAGGACTAGTAACTCAACCTAAGTTGTTACAGAGATTCTAGAGCGTTTGTCTAACCAAGACTTCTAGGAACTAATAAATCAACCCAAAACCATAAGGAACATGAGGACCAACCATAAAAAAAAGTAAACCCACAACACCATGGCTATCTAGGAAATGGAAAGGCTAGGAAAAACCACAGTAAATCCAGGAAATCCTCCACGCCAATGATAGATCATAACCAAGAAACCACATGCATATTCCATGCATGTAAAAACTCGTAAGTAAATCATACATGCAACTCGATACCCACAAGAAAATCCATTGTAGCTGCTGATCCTGTTGTCCTTTTGTGCTTTCCTGCTGCTGATCCCATTGTCCTTATGCACTTTCTTGCTCCAAATCCCCAGTATGCCACACTCCTCCAGGATTTATCCAAGAAAACTCTAAGTGTCCAAGAGTATGAGAGAGAGAGAATAGAGAGAGAGAGCTCCAAAACTGAACTGACAAAAGTCTGCCAACTGATTCTCATAAGCCTTTTTATTAATGTGGCCTCTATTTTCTTAAAATTTCCATTATTTTCCTTCATTTTCCTCCTCACATGAAACCTGTGACCTTTCACATTCCTTTTCTCCTATTTTCCATTATTTTCATAAATAAATGCTAATAAATGCCACTTTGCCTTTCCAAATCCTTTGCCATCGCCTTTGCCAATTTCCTTAACCATTAATTAATCACAAGTGATGCTCGTCACTATGTTTTTTCCCAAAATTCAGCTTGGAATACGTGTCGTATGACCATGGTTATTATTTTTCCTCTATTAACTTTATTACATGTATTTTTGACCAGGGTTTTTACAAATACTGGTATGGCACTTTGAAAGTCAAAATTTTAAGATGCCATAACTTTGTGTCTAGAGCTCAAATTTGGATGAAATCTATTTTGTTGTAAATCTCTCGAGGCAGAAGATGATGGTTTTATCGAAAATAAGTTTTAAGGCGATTGAAGGAAGATGAATTTTTCTCATATCACCTCTTAAGGTGATTTAAGGGGTTGGGCATGTCACACACTTTATAAGATGTGAGGACTCTATTTCTTTCCTTTTTTTAAACACTTCTATTTGAGGTTAAGTTATAAAACCTAATGTTACATTAATGTGACATACATACCCAATTTAATATGGAGAGATCCTTGGACCTCCTCCATGGAGATGAGATAAAGTTGAACCTTGATACAAATATGGGTGGAATAACAAGGATCAACTTCCTCTAAGTCTAAGAATGAATGCCAACAATGCAGTGAAAATATGAGCTTTGAGCAAAAAATATTTTTGCAAATCAAATCTAAATATTTTATTATGATAACAAATCTTACATATAATGAATGTTGCGTTTAGATTAGGGAATGTTATCAGTATGGCGTATTAATAAAATTTTAGCAACTCTTAATAAAGGTGTAAGTTCAAATGCAGAATTGGTTGTAGAGTTAATTTGCAAGCTAGCAAAGGAACACAAAATGGGTGTGAAGCAATCCAATGCAAGGTAGCTAGTGAAGCCATATCTAGAGTAGGGGATCCCATGGGGCTTCTTTGATGGAGCTAATAAAGATCACCCTCTTTGTTATGGGGTTGTTGTTATCTTACATTTGTCCAACTCCCATCTTTATCAGATAATATATGCTCTATATCGTGGATATGAAATTCTAGTTCGCAGCTCTTTGAAGTGTATTGTTTCATGCCTTAAAAATTGGGATGATCAAGATTCAGGTAATGTGGGATGCAAAATCAGTCCTAGATTGGACAAACAATAAGGCCCGAATTTAGAATATGAGACTTCAACACATAGTGAGATAAATGATCTTATATAATGACTGGAATGGTCTTCATTTACACACATCTACGGGGAATTAAATGTTCAAGCATATGAGCTTTTAAAAGAAACTTTAATTATATATACAAGAACTTTCATCATCAATGAATTTTTCGAGGACTCTTTGGTCTAGGAAATGGAATTTTATCTTTAATATTTGCAAATAACCAAATATTTTTTGAAGAATCAAGACAAAATGTAGTTCCTCATAGAGATTTGTATACCAAAAAGGATAAAAATGAAAACAAAGTTAAAATACATGTATAGAAGGAAATCATGTAGCATATTTTTTTTCATTGCTCGTTTAGCTCATCTAAATGAATAAGGGGACGACCCCTACAAGGGGAATAATATGTATATTTCTCTTTTATGGAAATATAAAGGTTGTTTTTTTTTTTAAAAGAGGGGTAAGTTCAAATCTCAAGATGTAACCCCCTCCTCCCACATTTACCCAAGCTAACTGGTCCACCGGGGTAAAAATGTGACGAAGAGTTACTATGATATGATTAAACTCTGTAAGTGCAGTTAAGGAAGTGGAACCGATGAACCAACACTTCACAGACCTCCCTCAGGTGCTACAGGATCTCCATGAGCTAATCCACCAATATGGGTGCCCTACCCCCAAGTTAACCTAGCCTTTCAATGAATTAAACTCCCAGTCGCTCCCATGACAAGGCATGCATGTGACTGAAACTCTCAAGTCACTCCCGCAATTCCTGAAAGGAAGAGACTGCAGTCTTTCAAACAGTTATGTGCTAGACTGTAATATTTAAGGCAATTTTTTAGGGCTAGTCTCCAAACCACTACTCAGAACTTGATGAGACTTTCCGAGACAATAAATGACACCAAGACAAATCATCTAACCCAAAACTTCATCAAGTAATTCACCTAACCAAGCCCAACCATTACATTCATTTCATCAAACATATCACAAATATGAAATCTACAGGCTTCAACAACAAATCTGAGCATAGGAGTCTCATACTTATCTGAGAATCGTCAAGAAGTATTGATGCCTTCTCACATTAGCTACATTATCATCTATTGTGTCATTCATTCATCATTTTTTTACATACTGATCAAACCAAGATGAGAGACATACATCATAACTATCATAAAACATGTTTATAACCAACAAATAACTAGAGATATATCAATGAGGAAATATCCATCAAAGCCACATAACATCAGGTACCTTTACTCATGAAAATACCAAGGGAAAAGTAACTCTTATTAACATATGAAAATCCAACAAAGTTAGAGACTTCCACGTACCACTAGACCATAGAATAAATTGAACCAAATATTTATTTCAGCCAGTCACCCCCATTCCATATTCTGAGCATGAATGTGGGATCTCATGAAAAATATCAAGCACAACCAAACCAGGGCTTCCAGAGGCCAACCAACTCAACCCTCAACCAGTGATTTCACCTCACAGTCGGACATCACTAACCATCACCAAATCAGTCTATACCCAAGCTGTCTAGGGCTCCAAAGCATTTGTTCCAACCAGGACTTCCAGGACTACAAACTCAACCCACAACTACTACTGGTATTCCAAAGCATTTGCCCAACTGGGGCTTCCATGACTAGTAACTCAACCCACAAAGGGATTCCAGAGCGCTTTTCTAACCAAGTCTTCCAAGACTAGTAACTCAACCCAAGCTGTTACACGACTTCCATAACGTTTGTCTAACCAAGGCTTCAAGGAACTAGTAACTCAATTCAAAAGCAAAGGAATAGGAGGAACAACAAGAAACAAAAGAAAAGAAACCCACAACACCATGGCTATCTAGAAAATGAAAAGGCTAGGAAAAACCTTTGTCAATCCAGGCAATCCTCCATGCCAATGACAACTCATAACCAAGAAACCACATGCATGTGTCATGCATGAAAAAACTAGACAGGAAAATATACATGCAACTTGATACCTACAAAGTAATGCAATTGTAGTTGTTGATCTCGTTGTCCCCTTGCAATTTCCTGCTTTCCTTTTCCTTCTTTCTCCAAATCCAATGTATGCCACACTCCTCCAAGAGTGTTCCAATAAAACTCTAAGTGTCCAAGAGTATGAGAGAGAGAATACAATGAGAGCCATAAGTGAACTACAAAAGTCTAAGAAAAAGCTTGCCAATTGATCCTTAGAAGAATTTTTATTAATGAGGCCTCCATTTTCTTCATTTTCCATTATTTTGCTTCAATTTCCTCCTCACATGCAACCTATGACCTTTCACCTTCCTTTTCTCCTACTTTCCATTATTTTCACAAATAAAATGCCAATTAATGCCTCATTCCTTTCCAAATCCTTTGTCATTTCCTTTTCCAATTTTCTTAGCCATAATAAACTGAAATGAACACTAAATAGGATGCTTTTCCCACCATTCAACTTGGAATACATGTCCCACGACCTTGGTCTTATATTTTTTTTACATGAATTTTTAATCTGGGATGTTACAGAACCCTCCCCCATGAGGGAACATTGTCCTTAGTGTTCGATAGCACCTATACACCAAAATACTATTGCAAACCAAAACATACTGCTTATGGAGCTTTATAACACAACTCATTGCAATATTTACAATGACCAACTGCTGAACACATGACAAACATATCGTTTACTGGAGCTTTATAACATAACTCGTTGCAGTATTTACAATGACCAACTGCTGAAAACATGACAAAAATATCGTTTACTGGAGCTTTATACTACAAGTCATTACGGTATTTACAATAACAACCACATATACTCATGCACATTTGCTTCAACCAACAAATAACCATACTGTCTATGGAGATTTATAAATCCAACTCGGTTAAGTATTTACAATAATATATACATATGCACATTTTCTCAACCGACAAATAAAAGGATATGATTACTGCATCTACGACAAGGGAATCAAAAGGCTCACACCTCCATCCTCAAAGGTAGCACCGAGATTCATCTCCTTCCCAGGAAGTCCAAAATCCATTTCCAAAGTCAAATCTGCATCCAATTTCTAGCAATACAATCCCGCGTTGTTGTCCTCTCGGTGAACAGTTACCGACTCATTGTTCCAAGGCACACCCCCATTGTGCACTTGATTCCATCTGGCCATGATAAATACCAAAACAAATCCATTCCAAACCTTCCCTTATCTGCTACACAGTCCCTAGGGAAATCCAGTTACCCCCTTATGTTCAGTAACACACCTTCCAAGTTCCGCGGGCATCCCCTTCTCTGCTACACAGTCCCTCAAGCGACCCCTCCCTTAGCAAGATTTCCTCGCATTGGAAGGTCCAAAAACCAAGGCATATCCTTGTCTCAAAACCATCATATTGGTCATATAATCATCATGGAAATAAATGGACACTATTGAGTACCAGTTTCCCAAAATTTCCATGCTCATGAAGTGCTTTACCAACATACTGCTGCCTGTTCCAATTCCTTTCACTGCTGCTGCTAATTCTTGTAGTCATTTTTAACTAACCCAAAACCAAGCATTTTCATGCTTTCTTGTACCAAGCACATAATTTCCATTAGATTCAAATCAATTGAAATAAATCCAAACCATACCTCATTGGTAGCTCGTCAATAAGGTACACTTGCAATTATGTTCACTTCCTGTTACAACAAGTCAAACTAGCTGTTTGATCAAATTTCCATGTATAAACATATCACATTCGGTTAGCTCAAAACAAAACCATCATAAATCAAAATCATACATCTCATGCAAACATCATAAATTAGAATCATAGATCACATGTAATAATCATGAACCAAATTCATAGGTCACATTTATAATAGAAATGAAATAAGAGACTGACACTTATCCTTTAATCAATCCTTAGCTTCTACCTTTATCCTTTATCTTTTTAGAATGCACACTGGATCGATTGCCACACCCAAAAAACACCCAATGCCTTCTCTTCAACCATGTACACATACACACAACATACAACATCACACAATACATGCACCTACACCCGACATACAACAAAACACATACACCTACATCAAGTGTACAATACAACACAACACATACACCTATGAAGGGTGTACATCACAACACAATACATATACGCACACATAGTACAACATAATGAATACACATGTCACCATACCATGAATACACAATGCACATACATAGTACTGCATGCCCACAACACAACATGTATGATATGCACAAAATACCACATGTACACCAGTACCATATGTACATGTACACAGTACCACCCGTACATAACACCACCTTCACAACATTACATGTACACGACACCACCTACACAATGTGTACATAGTGCCACATGTACACCACACCACATGTGCAACGTGTACACAATACCACATGTACACAACACCACATGCAGGAAACCACATGTACACAATGCCACATGCATGACATGTATACAACACCACATGTACATCATGTACACAACACCACATGCAAACAACACCACATGTACAATCATGCACACAACATCATATGTACATAGCACCACATGTACAACATGCACATAACACCATATGTACATAGAACTGCATATACAACATGTACATAACACCTTATGTACACAACACCACATATCCAACATGTTCACAACACCATATGCACACAACACCACATATCCATCATGCACACAATACAATATGTATACAACATCACATATCCAACATGTACATAACACCATCTATACCCAACACTACATATGCAATATGCACATAACACCCTATATACAATAGGCACACAACACCATAGGTACAATCACTGAATGTACAATATGCACAACATATACACAACAATAGCACTGTACATCCAAAACCACACTGTCTCTACCAAGCAACCTTGCTTCCAATGTCTCTCTGTCATCTATGTTTATCCTAATATGTCACAGATCATGCTGCTTTCATTCCGCTGATGTATCTCTCACCATTACCTGTCCAAAACATAGGCATAATATAAACACTTAATATCAAATCATATCCGAATGATACCAACCTCATAAATTTGTCAGGGCTACTATTCCCACTTGATTCCTCATAAGACTAGGAACCTCTTCATGCCATCACCTGCATAAGAAATCATTCCTCCACAAGAATGATCCCTAACAACCCCGTCAGACAATGCCATATATATATATATATATATATATATAATCATTAGCATAAAACAATCATGAAAATGTCAGACAACGACATATATACACACATATATACATATAAACATTAGCATTAAACAATCATGATCCATGACGACCCTGTCAGACATGAAATACATACAGACATACATGTATACATATATAAACAACATAATCATGATCACAACATAATTACCAGATAACATATGGTCAAGGTTAAGAGAACTCCCTTTATCCATGCACAATATGCACAACATTGAGAGAAACAATTCCCAAAATAACCAAGGCATCTGACGCCTCAAATCCATTTACTTTACCTTTTTGGTTACCTTTCTCATGTCTATACTGCCACCGTCCATTTACCACAATGGAACCAACCAGTCCAACCAACTGTCATATTCTTACCTTCCGCTTCCCTTATACATGCACCAGGCTTCATCCGAGTCTTACATTACCTATTAGTTTCCATTCAATCCTTCCCGAGCTTCATTAACTTTCCTCTTTCCCAAACCAATTCCCAATACCCTCAAAACATAAAAGGCGAGAACAAGAAAAAAATAAGAATAAAACCATGAGAACCAATAACAATACGACACCACAAACAAAGTAGCATGGCCATGCATAGTCATACATAAAAATGAAAATCAAGCACAAACAAATCACAAAAGACCGAAATCATAAAAATAACAACAAACATCACGACTCAATCCACATGAGTTCCCAATGCTTCCAAGGGAAAGCTCAACCTAAGCCTTCAATATTTCGTAACGGTCTCTTTTTTCATACAATTCCCTGCGTCATATTTCTGTAAACACATAACTATCAGTGTATAAATAAATATAACAATATAATGGTTACCTTACCTTGATGTGTCACACACGTTTCCTTGTAAGTAGACACATCCATGCCATCTATCAAGGGACTCCAATTCCCTTGACGAATCCAACCATCACTGGAAACTAGTTGTTATACCTGTCAAATACATGTTTAGGAATATAACACATATCCACATGATGTCAAACAAAATCAAGATTAATAATACTTCCAGTATGCAAAGCACTCATTCGTTTGGAATTGTGGTTTCCAAATATAGCCAAAGGAATTTTAATTGAATTATTTTCTTCTACGTTTTCCTTGTTGCAATTGAGTCTTAATATGCATTGTCACATCACCCAACTGTTAGTTATACAAACAAATCAACTATTACATTGTCACACTAATTCCAAGCATGTTTCCCTACAACTGGTCACACATGTTAGCCACATGTTTGAAAGATAAACAAATCGTATCTAGTAATTGAAATTAACCTTTACGAAGACTATCAATCGTGTCATAATCAACAGTCAACTCATAGTCATAAATCATAACACTACAACTAGCACTCACTTGCACTCAAGTACATATCAACTGTTTCAACACGTAATGTGTTGGTACAACCATCTTAAAACAAAATCATTCCTGCATGCAATCTTATAGACACATACTCATTTCATGCAATTAGTCAAACATTCAATCAACTTGTAAGCATACCATGTTAGATAAACCAAATTGATGACATAATCAAACTCATACCTCAATGTATCTCAGGGGAGGCTATCACATTTGCACAAGTCAGTTCATATTAATACGACACAACATCACAAGTATATCATCTCATACCTGAATGTCACAACCATAACCATCTACACAGACCATTCTAGATCAACATGATACATATAACATCAAGATATTAATGCAATAACCCTAATAATCAAGTTACCTAAAATATAACAACAAGAAGTTAACATATAACACACTCATAAATGACATATAACATAACCATCAAGTTAATTATCATATAACAATCAACATGTTAACATATAACATACTTATCAACAACATATAACATAATAATCAAGTTAAATAACATAAAACAACAAAAACAATGCATATAACAACAAGTTACTATCATTCATGACTATTCGACAAATGTGCATATGACCACACTGATTCACTACCATCTGCCACGCATGTAACCACAACAACAATAAAATGACAAACATGTATATAACCCTAATGCATATAACAATCCATTATTTAACATACCTTCATGCCAAACATACAATACTTGTATGATGATATGCTCTTACCCCAAATTCTAGTGTTGCAACCTCGCTCTAATAGTTCGCATCTCCTGCTCTATCTTAGCCAACATATCAACATCATATCTTATCAACAACATCATGATGACATAACTACATACAATGACCTCACAATGCATATCTAACCTATTATGCATTCATAACCATAACCATAACAATGCATGCAAAAAAACCTATAAACACTGACATGCATAACAAATGCATAACCTACATACATTCATGACAACCACATCCAATCAACAACACCATCAAATTTCACATGGCGATACCATTGCAACTATGATCAACGCCATGCATATGCAACAAGCACATATACCACAAGAGTAAGGAACACATATGAAATCAAAATGAATGCGCGGCCAACACACACCGCCCATCCAATCCAAGGGGTCAACCCTGCTCTGATACCACTCAATAATCCCCTACTCCCACATTTAACCAAGCTAATTGGTCCACCGGGGTAAACATGTGATGAAGAGTTACTATGATATGATTCAACTCCCTAGGTGCAGTTAAGGAAGTGGAATTGACAAACCAACATTTCACATACCTCCCTTAGGTGCTACGGGACCCCCAGGAGCTAATCCAACACTCCAGGTGCCCAACCCCTAAGTTAACCTAGCCTTTCAATGAATTAAACCACCAGTTTCTCCCATGGAAAGGAATGCATGTGACTCAAACCCTCTAGTCGCTCCCATAATGCCTGCAAGGGAGAGACTGCAGTCATTTTCAGTTAGTTCACTACGAGAGACTGCGAGAATTAAGCCACTTTTATAGCCTAGTCTCCAAACCACTGACCAAAACTTGATGATATTTTTCGAGACAATAAATGAAACAAAGAAAAAGCCTCTAACACAAAACTTGATTAAGGACTTGACCTAACCAAGCCCAACAATGACAGTCATTTCATCAAACATATCACAAATATGAAATCCATAGGTTTCAACAACAAATCTGAGCATAGGGGTCTCATACTTATTTGAGAATCATCGAGATGGATTGATGCCTTCTCACATTAGCTATATTATCATCTATTGGGTCATTAATTGATTATTGTTTCACATAATAATCAAAACATGATGAGAGACATACATCATAACTATCATAAAACATGCTTATAACCAACAAATAACCAAAGATATATCAATGAGGAAATAACCATTAAAGCCACATAACATCAAGTAAATTTACTCATGAAAATATCAAGGGAAAAATAGCTCTTATTAACATATGAAAATCCAACCAAGTCAAGGACTTCCACGTACCACCTGACCATAGACTAGGTTGAACCGAATATTTCTTTCAGTTATTCACCCCTGTGCCATATTCCAAGCATGAATGTGGGATCCCATTAAACACATGGAGCACAACCAAACCAAGGATTCCAGAGGCAAACCACCTAAACCCTCAACCAGTGAGTCCACGTCATGGTTAGACATCACTAACAATCACCAGATCTGTCTTTACCCACGCTGTCTAGGGCTTCAGAGTGTTTGTTCCAACCTGGGCTTCCATGAATAGTAACTCAACCCACAACTATTGTCGGGATTTTAGAGTGTTTGCCCAACCGGGGCTTCCAGGACTAGTAACTCAACCTACCAAGGGCTTCCAAACCGTTTTTCCAACCAAGGCTTCCAGGAACTAGTAACTCAACCCACAACCAAAGGAACATGAGAACCAAACAAAAACAAAAGGAAATAAACCCACAACACCATGAATACATAGGAAATGTAAAGGCTAGGAAAAACCTTTGTCAATCCACCATGCCAGTGACAACTCATAACCAAGAAACCACATGCATGTGTCATGCATGCCAAAACTAGTAAAGAAACCATACATGCAACTCGATACCTGCAAATAAATATAGCTATAGTTGCTGATCTTGTTGTCCCCTTGCACTTTCCTGCTTTCCTTTTCCTTCTTTCTCTGAATCCAATGTAAGCCACACTCCTCCAAGAGTGCTCCAAGAAAACTCTGTGTGTCTAAGAGTATGAGAGAGAGAATAGAATGAGAGCCATAAGTGAACTGAAAAAAGTCAGAGCAAAAGCTTGCCAACTGATCCTTAGAAGCCTTTTTATTAATGAGACCTCTCTTTTCTTCATTTTCCATTATTTTCCTTCAATTTACTCCTCACATGCAACTTGTGACCTTTCACCTTCATTTTCTCCTAATTTCCATTATTTTCATAAATAAAATGTTAATTAATGCCTCATGCCTTTCCAAAGCCTCTGCCATTTCCTTAGCCATAATAACTCGAAATGAACACCCACTAGGATGTTTTTCCCACCATTCAACTTGGAATACGTATCCCATGACCTTGGTATTATATTTTTTTACATGAATTTTTAACCGGGGCTGTTACACAAGCTCCTTTATTAAAGTGGGTTTATATTATATTAATGTAATGTTAAATTGTATAGTTTCTTATAGATTAAGAAGATGTGAAGTTTTCAAATGAAAAAGGTTGTTATATATAAATTAGTAAATGTTAAGAGGATTGAGGTCATGTTTTCATGATGGTCACCTTTACACTCATTAACAATACTTTAAAAGGAGTGTTCTAGTTCTAGATGAGAGAAACACAAAAGCGAATAACAATAGAGCTTATACCAACTTGGAGGAAAAATTATAATCCTTAAGGACAAAATTAAAGATATGGGTAGTGTTGGCCCTTGTTTTTGATCTCTTTTTGTTTATGAAATACATCTTATTTTTCCATACTATCCATCTATTCACCATCATATCCACCTTATTTACCAAAAGATGCATATACAGGTATTTAAATTATGTTTTTCAATTATAAGATGTTTTTGTAAAAATTGAAATTTAAGTGCATTTTTGGACAACATAAAAAATTCCCGTAATGGCCTTATGGTTTGCATATTTGCAGGATACTTGGGCTCGAGCTGGATATATTTCTAGAAGGATTGGGAACTAAGAATAAGTGTACACCTTTTGGTATATCTTTAATAGGCTCGGTCAAAGGCGGTCAAACATGACCTGTCTTTATGGAGGATCCCTAGAAACTAGGTCAAAACTCTTATTTTGTGGGATTTTCTAGATTTTTATGGATCTGATGGATGAATTTGACTTGATTTGATAATATAACGATAATTATGACCATAGGAGCTACTTTAGATGAATTTGTTAGATATTTTATCTATTTAAGCCTCAAACTTTGAAGGCATTGATATGTAGAACTTGTATGAATTAACATTATTATTTCTGATACTTGGAGAGATAATTTAAGATATTTTCTATCATATTTGCTGCTATTATATGCTGGTTGATTGATTGAAGTCTTAAGTAGCTGAATTCACCTTCAATGTGCGAGGCAATGGTGGAGTCCCCCCACACCGAGCTAAGTGCACTTCTTAGTTTATTTTGTTGTTGCAATTTCTAAATTAGTCTTGCTTATGCTTAATTTGTTTATGCTGATTATTTCTGAGTATTGATGAATCTAATTATTATTCTTATTTTTCATATGAAAGGACAAACAAATGTTTAAGTTAAACATTCTTTCTATCTAATTAATATCTTCAGTTATAATTCATCTTTTCATGCTTTTACATGCTTTCCTGAATTTTTGTTTCTAACAATAAAATTACTAATAAATGAATATATGATGAAGGAAAATCAGGACCTCTTCAATGAAGAGCCTCTTTAATTATTGCTTCATGTATCTTAATCTATTGTTCAATTAAGTAGTGTTTGATTTCTATTCATAAGGTAATCTTGTTAGAGAAGGACAAACAACTCTCTTAAGTTAGGAGATTCTTCTGCTTTTGATTGCACATTTGAATTTATAAATTATTTAAGTTAAATTTATATTTGTAATAAACATTTCCCTAATCATTAATAAACCATCTTTTAAACCGACCTTAACTGAAACCCATATAATTTGGGGATGCTTCTAAGTTCCACTAGCCCGGATTGATAATAAATACTTGCGTTAATTTACAGCAGTAAATTGACCCAACATTTTGGCGTCACCAAAAACAACAAAAACATACTTTTTCTTTAAAGAAATGTTTTCTTATGCCTAGAAATAGAGTTCACAAGGGTATATTTGTGAAACAAAACCCCCCAATAGCTCATTCATCCACAGGACTAACAACACTAATTGCTGGAATACCTACTATAGAAGAGTTAGAGGAAAAAAAGAGATCAGGACAGAGATTAACTTTAGTTGAAATACAAATATTGTTAGCCTTAGAGGTAAAAAGAAAGCAATCACCTAAAGAACCTCCTTCCGTAAGGAAACAAAAAGTCACAAGAAAACCAATTTTTGAACAACTAGAGCAACCTGTCCTTGAGGAAATCAAAGTAGTTGAAGAAATAGAAAATCAACCTCACATTGAAACACTACATATCTTTGAACAAGAAATGGCTGAAGAAGGAGAAGGATCAACTAGACTAAACATGACTCCTGAACAAAGAACAAAATATGAAAGACAACAAAGGGAATGGCGAAGACAACGAGAAGAAGAAAGAAAAATTAAGGCAGAAATAAAGGCAGAAGAAGACAGAAGATAAGAAGCACTTAAAAGAATAGAGGAAGAAGCAAGAAGAGAAAATCAAAATAGAAGAACACAAGAAAATGAGCAAGAATTTAACAATGATCAGGAAAATACTTTTGGCTTTCCTATCTTAGATGTAAGAGCAATAGTAGGAGAAGAAATAAAAATGAAAATATTCCACCTTCTGTATTGCCTAATTTCTATGGAATGTCAACAGAAGATCCTGATGCATTCATGTTCGAGTTTGATATCTTGTGTAGAACTTATGGGTATATTGATGAAACACACAAGCTTTGACTTTTTCCTGCTACTCTGAAAGCAACAGCCTTGAAATGGTTCATGGGATTAGGAGAACATACAATTGATTCTTGGAAGGATATGAAGAATTTTTTTCTTGAAATGTATCAAACTTATTGCAGGGATAGAGACTCAAAAGAAGACATTTTTAGAATGGCACAACAACAAGACGAAATTTTGGAAGAATATTTGGAAAGATTTCTTTACAATTTACATAAATCCAAACATCATTCTCTTATTCCTGATATCATCCACACTATTTTTCTTAAGGGTATCAGAGATGAGTATTTAGACATTCTTAATGTAATGGGAAAAGGAGATATCTCCAATTTACCATTTGAAGAAATTGTTGAACTATGTCAGAAATACTCTAGGGGAAGAGCAAAGAGAAGAAGGAGAGATATTTCATCAAAAGCTTCCAAATCTGCAGCAAGTGCAGTAACAAGAGTAGAGATAAGAAGCCTGTTAGAAAATTTCAAAACAAATCTCTTAAGCACTTTGGGAACACAAGTAGATTTCTTGAAACCTTAGAAAAAGAAATAAGAGAAAGACGAAATCTTAGAATTTTCTGTCCAAAGTGTAGGAAAAAAATCCACTCAGGGAATGTCCTTTTCAAGGTATACAAGTGTGTGGACTATGCACAGAAAATCATGCAACAGAAAAATGTCCCAAATTAAAAGAATTGCAAGGAGAAGAAGTGCAAGGAGTAGATTCTCTCTACTATATGGCACCAAGGAGACCCTAGCAATCAAGGATGCCTCAACAAAACCCCCAAAATTTTCAATATCCTCACAATACATGAAATACACCAATGCCATGGTAAGCTTGGCCACCACAACAATATCAAAACCAACCTGCACAAGGTTGGAAGGGATGGAAACCAACCACCACAACATATGTATCCTCAGCTGTATCAATATCAAAAACCATACCCTCCGTAACCATTTCGTCAGTATAAAAAATTCCAGCAACATCAACCAATGCCATATCCATCTCAAAACCAACCAATGTTAACTCAACCACATCAACTTCAGCTGCCCACTAACCAACTACCTCCTAGACCAACACAATTTCCAGCTCAGCCAATAGCTAATCCAAGTAACAAGGTGGATAGACCAACATATCAAGTGGAAGAGGCAACATATTATGCTAATTATTCAATTCTTCCCATACAAGATGTCCACCTAAGGTCTGGGAAGGTGTTACAAAAAGATTTTCCTCCGATAATTGAAGAAGAAATTGAACAAGGAGAACAAAGTCAACAATCTCAACTAGAAAGAAAATTCAAAAAGGTAAATATATTGTGACACAGACTCCACCATATCCAGAGAGATTGATACACCATAATATTCCAATATCTTTGCCTAAATTTAATATTTTGGATGAATTGAAGAACACATATGTTAAAATTCCTTTGTTGCAGGAAATTAAAGACATTCCAATATATGCAAAAACAATAAAGGAATTATGCATTAAGAAATATGGCAGAAGAAAGAGGGATCCACCTACAATCCAGGTGATTGGAAGTCTATCAAGTCTCACGTCTAAAAACACATCCATTGAAAAGTATGTTGATCCAGGAATTCCTATGGTTACCATTTCGGTTAACAAATTTTCATTGCCAAATACATTAATAGACTTGGGATCAATTATCAATGTTATGACTATAGAGACTATGAAAAATTTGAATCTGAACAACATTAGACCTACTACTACAGTTTTAGAACTTGCAGACGGATCTAAAGTTGTCCCAGAAGGTATATTGGAAGATATCATTGTCTCATTGGATTCATGGGAGTATCCTGTAGACTTCTTGATTTTGCAGCCAGAAAAAAATTTAGGAGGGAATCCCTTAATTTTAGGCAAACCATGGTTAGCCACTGCAGATTTTTACATTGGATGCAGATCAAGAAGTATGATTATTGCACATGGAGATGAAAGAAAACATGTTACATTATATCCTCCTGCTCAATCTCCTTCTTTATTATCATGGCTTGATGGAGAAGAAAAACAAGAGCTTAAATATGTTCTCAGTCTTAATCAAGTTTATAGTTTTAGAGAGGAGGAAAAAAATGAGGACTTATTAGATCTATTAATTTTAGAACCAAATATTTCATAGCAGCTTAGAGTACTCAATATGAAGCTGCTAGTTATCTTTTAAATGAATGTTTTCAGGAAAATTGCACTATACAATCATTGCAAAATACATTCAAAAGAATTTTTCATGTAAATTCAATTACGAATTCAAACAACAAAATCATTGAGATCAGTCCTGAGAGACATTTGAATATTGGTAATAAATTACAATCATCACAAGAGCAAAAGCTAATAACATTGTTGCAAAAATATTCAAAAGCTTTTTCTTGGGATTACACAGGCATGTAGGGAATTCATCCAAAAACATGTATACATCATATTTACACTGATGATCAAATTAAACTTGCAAGGCAACCGCAAAGAAGGATGAAACCCATGATGAAGGAAATAGTGAAAGAAGAATTACAAAAACTATTACAAGTCAGATTTATCTATCCTATTTCAGATAGTCAATGGGTTTCACCCTTAGTTGTAGTACCTAAGAAAAATGGGAGATGGATAATTTGTGTGGATTACAGAGAACTCAACAAAGCTACATTAAAATACCACTTTCCATTACCATTTATTGATCAAGTGATTAGCTAGAAAGAAGTTCTTTTCATTTCTAGATGGATTTAGCGGATATAATCAGATAAAGATAGCATTAGAAGATCAAGATAAGACGACATTCACATGCCCATGGGGAACATATGCATACAATGTATTACCCTTTGGCTTATGTAATGCACCTGCTACCTTTCAAAGAGCAGTTCTTGTAATCTTTGTTGATTTGATCCATGAGTGTGTAGAAGTTTACATGGATGATTTCACTGTGTATGGTACAACATATGATGATTGTTTACAAAATCTTGAAAAAGTGTTAAAAATATGCTTAGAGACAAATCTATCACTCAGTAATGAAAAATGTTTTATGATTTTAACTGAGGGGATAGTGTTGGGACACCATATTTCTTCTTCGGGGATAAAGGTGGACCCAACAAAAATTCAAGTCATTGTGAATTTAACACCACCCACAACACAAAAAGAATTTAGAAGTTTCTTGGGTTATGATGGCTACTATAGAAGATTTATTGAAAATTTCAGTAAAATAGCTTTGCCATTATTCAAGTTACTTGCGAAAGATGTGGAACTCCAATGGACAAATAACTGTCAAAATGCATTTGAAAAATTAAAAGAAAACTTGTCAATTGCACCCATTCTTCGAGGACCTAATTGGTATTTTCCATTTCACATTTCAATTGATGCATTTGATATGGTTGTTCGAGCATCACTTGGAAAAAAAGAGAATCAGTTTAATTATGCCATATATTTCATAAGCAAAAACTAACACCGACATAATTGAACTACGCTGTTACAGAGAAAGAAATGTTAGCTGTAGTACATGCAGTTAATAAATTTTGACTTTATATAATAGGTTATCAAGTTTATATCCACACAGATCATTTGACCATAAAATATTTAATGAACAAGTCAATTAAAAATGGAAAAATAACTAGATGGTTGTTATTAATGCAAGAATTTAACATTACTGTACAAGATCGACTAGGCAAATATAATCAAGTTGTAGACTTTCTATCAAGACTACATTCACCTGGTGATCCAAATCCAGTATCAGATAATTTTCCAGATGAATATCTATTTTCTATAAATGTAAAAACTCCATGGTTTACAGATATAGCTAATTATTTATCATCTGAAATCCTACCATCTCATTACACAAACAAGCAGAAACGAAGAATAATTAGAGAAAGTGCTAGATATAGTTGGGTTAATGGAGATCTATTTTATACTGGTGCTGATCTAATGATTAGAAAATGAGTTAGAGAAGGTGATATTATTGAAATTTTGAAAGCATTTCATGATGAACCATGTGGTGGTCATTTTGCAGATAAGAGGACAACATAAAAAGTGCTAAAACTTGGCTACTATTGGCCATCCATGTTCAAAGACTCCAGGGCCTATGTGAAAATATGTGACAACTGCCAAAGAATTGGTAGACCAGTGGCATCAGATGAAATGCCATTAAAGCCACAAGTATTGATTGAACCATTTGAACAGTGGGCTTTAGATTTCGTGGGACCAATCAACCCTCCATCCAATAGAAAGAAGTACATCCTGGTGTGTACAGATTATGTAACTAAATGGGTGGAGGCAAGGGTAGTAGCAAGGGAAACAAAAGATACTGTTGTGTCTTTTTTGTTTGAAGAGATATTTGTAAGGTATGGAGTTCCAAAATAGATAGTAACTGTCCAAGGCACACAGTTCACATGAAAACTTGTTCGAGATCTTACAGATAAATACAAGATCAAACATAAAAAATCAACATCGTATCATCCTCAAGCAAACAGACAAGTGGAATCAACAAATAAAGTCCTAGAGAACATCATGACAAAGACTGTACAAATGAACAGAAATGATTGGTCAGAGAAATTGAGAGATGAACTATGGGCATATAGGATAACTTGGAAAAACACAACTGGGTTTAGTCCATATCAGTTAGTGTATGGAAAAGAATTCCTATTACCCATAGAATTTCAAATACATACATACAAGCTAGCAGCAGAATTTGGGATGGAATTGTCTGAGGCACAACAACAAAGAATTATGGAATTAAACCAATTGGATGAGATATGACAACAAGAAGTAGAACATACATCTCTTGTCCATGAACAAAGGATCAAATGGCATGATTGATTTATAAAGAATGAAGTGTTTCAGAAAGGAGATTGGGCACTCTTGTTTGACTCCAAGTTCAAAGATTTCAAAGCAAAATTTACGACTCATTGGCTTGGGCCAGATGAGATTGAAGAAATCTTTGACAATGGAGCTGTCAAGATAAAAAAAAATTGATGAAGCATCTGTTTCGTTTGTCGTTAATGGACATAAGCTTAAAATTTACAATAAGCCTATAAATAAAAAGGATCTTCTGAGAAAAATTTCGATGGATTAAGATCTGGAACTAATGGGGCACCATAGCAATATACCTTCCATAATTCTAGAGGATGAAGAATTATATATATATATATATATATATATATAAGAGTTTGGTTGTGAAAATACAGGAAATTGGCACAATACAAACTCAAATTCATGTCGGAAAACCAACTTGTTTGGCCAATATAAATTCTCTTTTTGTTTTCATTTTACTTTACTTATGATTTTTGCAGATATACCCTCCAAGATATCGCAGACTTGATGACAAGTCAAATCATCAGCTTGGGGGAAGGTGTGTAATAAAAAAAAATATGAAAATAGTTTCAGCAACTGAACTGAAGATGGAATATGAACTACAATTACAAAGGAACCTGGTACATCATTCAACATATACAAAAGGGACCTGAATTTTTATTGAAAAAAATATTCAGAAAGGGACCTATATCATTACGACAGAAGAATTTTTCAAACATTATTGCAAATTACGCTAAAAGGGGCCTGAAAATACAAAATGTCAAAGGGGACCTGAGCTACATCAAATGAAGATCATATCAAAAGGGACCTGAAATGTCAAAGTTTAACCTGTAGAAGGGACGTGAACAACATCATTTCAAATCAAATCAGAAGCAAAGAATAAACGAAGTCTCTACATAGTCTACAAGAGCCGTCGTAAGAATAAACACAATGTAAACCATCATGAACTTCAAATGGTTTGAGGGAATACAAGTACAGTAAGTAAAATTTTCTCTTAAAGTTTCAATTTTTTTGTGAAAATATTCTAGAATTGTAAAGCTAATTTAGTACTGGTTATGCATTTTTATCACCTACATTTCATCATCTATGATTTTTAGCCCTATTCTATCCATATTCATATCCATACCACTATCCTAATTACTCAATAAAACATTCCATAATCTATCCATAGCACACCCTACCCTATTTTTCTAAACAAAAGAATCATAAACAAAATGCTAATATTAAACCCTTGGTGAATCTACAATAAACAAACAAGAGTTTAGTATCATTATAAATATTTAATTTTAAAATATGACCATTTCATTGGTCAATTTTAAAAATTAAATAAAAGAGAAAACCCAAAGTCTAAAATGCAAAAAAAAAATGCAAAGAGCACAATCATAAATGGTTATAAGCTAAGGTAATGGAGCAAGCGCGCAATCATAATACAAAAAGTGCAATACAAATTAACCTAAATTATGATTCTATGACAAACAGTGCATGACAATGATGTATGCTATGGATGAAACTATGACTGTGATACATGCAACAATGGAGGAACGAAGAAATGATGGCATACAATGATATGAATACAAAGCAATATGATGGCGCATACGCAATTGGAGATGATGCGTTTCAATGGAGGATGGAAGCATACATGGTCATCAACGCAAAGCATGAAAGAAAAATGTGAAAGGAGTTGCGTAAGAAGTGAAGAAAAGGACAGAATGTACACCAAAGTCAACATGACAGTCAAAGGAAAGCCATGCATGCACCGGTTAAGCGATGGTTGATGAACGATCAAAAAAATTTGAAATGCCATATCACAACATTTTGTAAAATTGTTTAGAACATTTACACCATTACTAAGCCCTAAGACAACTGATATACGCTGTGTTTTTCACCATCATTGCCTTTTGAAGCCTCAGTGAGAAAAAGAGGGCATGCAATTAAAGCACACATCCATTTTTGCAACTCTATGAGAAACAAATAAACGCAGAAGCTGAGAGAAGACAATGAAGAAGCTGTTAGGAGAATAGAAGAAATGTAACGCAGTGAAGAAGGCAGGAAATATAGCAGTGAAGAGGAACGAAGCTATAAGGGAATTGAATGAAGATTCAAGCCAACAAATCCAGAAAATTTATTAAGCAACCACGCTATTAGGAGGCAAAATCTCATGAAGGATAAGATAAGAAGCAAACTCAGATTTGGTTGTTCAAAATAATGATGTGTTGCATGAATAAATATCGGGGTTGTTAAAATGAGCTGAGAGTTATAAAAGGAGTTCTCTATTTAGATCTTTAAAACTTGTCATTGTGTTACATTTTGTCTTTGACACCACTCATAAATGCTTTGACCCCCCTTCTTAAATACTCTACCATCAGTCAACAACTAAATCTTCTTTTGATTAAGTGAGTAAATGGTAAAATATTGAGTGAGGATTTTGATGAGATTGGCGCTGATTAAAACACAGAGACCTCAGTTAAAATAGAAGGAAGATCACGAGGATCACAACAGGAAATCACGAGGATCATTGTAAAGACAAGTAAGCTTGAACACGTCCTCATACAAAGTCTTCTATTTTAAAATAAATGAAAACATAGAATGGAGAATTTTGGTTTGAATTGCACTAGTGAATTCGTTTTAATTAAGTTGTGTATTAGATTAATTTTATTTGCACACTCAGTAGAAGAATTCGAATCAGGATTTGTGGAGAAAGATTGGTTTAGAAGACACAAACAAACATGTCTTTGTATTTTTACATAGCAGAGGACAGAGTTCGTTGAATGTTTGAAGGAAAACAATGAACTCATTATGAGATTTTTGATGAAATGGTTGAGCTATTCTCTTGCATAAACAATGAGTTTATATTAGATACATCATGATATGCTTTTGGAAAAGAATTTTGTATGAAATTGAAGGGTGACAAGACACTGTTGTATAAAAAAAAAGATTCATTTTTTTTTTTTTACACAGTCAATTTTTTTTTACAAAAAAGAGGCAGAGGATTGTTTTTAAAAAAGACAGAGAATCAAATGGAGAGTAGGATAATAGAAACATGATTTTTTTTTTTTTTTAATGTTTTCTTAAACCTCTCTATCAAATATTTTGTTTATTTGAAGCATTAAGCTCACATTTTTCAAAGGGAAAACAGAGGATTGATTGGCAAGAGTAGTAAACAAGAGGTAAGACTTACTACTGTGATAACATCTAGTACTTGAATTTTTGTTTACAAAGATGAATTTAATGATAGTAGATGGGTACATCAAATAGTTTTCAGACAATATGACTTCAAGAACAGAACCCAAAGATTTTCAAATTGAACATTGGAGTGGGGAAATAGTTGAGAAACTTTATCAAGCAGACTTAATAGTCTTTCTTCAAAAATTCAAAGGAAACAATGAGGATATCACAAGAGAGTTTATAAACAATTACAAACAGGATAAAACCATGATGGGTAGTTTACATATTCCTTTGACTCCAGAATATATTTCCGAAGCTTCAGAGTTTCCATCATCAGGTGAATTATACCACAAGGGATTGCATTTCAAAGACAAGTGTTGGACATTCTTCTTGGATAAAAACAGAAATGGTTCTTTTGATAGGTCAAAGGGGATTCCAAGGGAGTGGTTAAATGAACCTTGGGCAGAGCTATTTTGATAATTCAAAATTTTTTCACATGTGATAATAGACATAGTGTATTACACCTATATCATGTTAGGTTAATACAACATATTAAAGGATATATCAGGATCAATTTGCCCTAATTCTTTTAAAGAAATTTGATGAAGATGATTGAGAGTGTAAAATATGAGACCAAACCCAAAGAAACCCAAATTCTTCACTAGGGATTCATAAAAATCCTTGTGGATTACCAGATGAAAGTTAAGGGAATGGTTTGGGAAAATTTCCCGATTGAAAATAAGTTTGTAGAACAAGTCACTGAAAATAAACTTAAACCAATACAAGAAACAAGAAATATTGTGCATTCACCTCTCTATCCTAAAACCAGGTCAAAGAAATATTAGGAGACAGTTATGGTAGAGAGGGAAACATAGTTTTTGACCATTTATAGAAGACAGAAAATGAGGAATTCAGTAGAACCAGAAGTACAAGTCAAGAAACATCTCCTTTAACTAAACAAGCAAATGAAATCCTTGAGAGGTTGCAACAAGAAGTGTTTGAAAATCCTGTAGACAAAGATTCCTATTTTGAAAATAAAGAGGTGGAAGCAACTTCAGTTTCTAAAAATACCAAGGAGGAAGATCAAAACATTAGCAGGGTCAGAGAATTTACTGATAGCCTGGAGGTAAGCAGTATCATGGAGAAGCATCTGAAAGAAGAAAATGAAACCTATAAGACAACTTATGAGAAATTAGTTAAAGAAAATGAGAAGATAAGTGAAGAAATGGGAAAGTTGAAAACCAAAAACAATCTTCTCTATACACAAGCATTTAGATGGCTTCAGGAGAAAAATTCCTAGAAGGTTAAATATGAGAAACAAAAGGTTAATGCCTCCATTTACAAGGAAGAACAATGCAAAGATATGGATTCTATTCTATATGTAGCACAACAAGAAGTTTCAGGATCATGAATGGGATCGGCATCAGAGCTCAGAAGGTCAAAGTGGAAAAAACAATCATGAGGACATGCTTGATCATCAGCTTGGGGGAGATGTTGGTCCTCGTTTTTTATCTCTTTTTGTTTATGAAATACATCTTATTTTTCCATACTATCCATATATTCACCATAATATCCACCTTATTTCTACCAAAAGATGCATATACAAGTATTTAAATTATTTTTTTCAATTATTAGATGTTTTTGTAAAAATTGAAATTTAAGTGCATTTTTGGACAACATCAGAAATTCCCGTAATGGCCTTATGGTTTACATATTTGCAGGACACTTGGGCTCGAGATGGATATATTCTAGAAGGATTGGGAACTAATAATAAGTGTACACCTGTTAATACATTCAAACCGAGCTTTAATAGGCTCGGTCAAAGGTGGTCAAACAAGACCTGTCTTTATGGAGGATCCCTAGAAACTAGGTCAAAACTCTTATTTTGTGGGATTTTATAGATTTTGATGGATCTGATGGATGATTTCGACTTGATTTGATAAGATAAGGATAGTTATGACTATAGGAGATATTTTAGATAAATTTGTTAGATATTTTATCTATTTAAGCCTGAAACTTTGAAGACATTGATATGTAGAACTTGTATGACTTAACATTATTATTTCTGAGACTTGGAGACATAATTGAAGATCTGTTCTATCATATTTGCTGCTGTTATATGTTGGTTGATTGATTAAAGTCTTAAGTAGTCGAATTCACCTTTAGTGTGTGAGGTAAGGGTGGAGGGCCCCCACACCAAGCTAAGTGCACTTCTTAGTTTATTTTGTAGTTGCAATTTCTGAATTAGTCTTGCTTATGCTTAATTTATTTATGCTGATTATTTCTGAGTATTGATGAATCTAATGATTATTCTTATTTTTCATATGAAAGGACAAAAAAAAGTTTAAGTTAAACATTCTTTCTATCTAATCAAGATCTTTAGTTAGAATTCATCTTTTCATGCTTTTACATGCTTTCCTGAATTTCCGTTTCTAACAATAGCATTACTGATAAATGAATATATGATGAAGGACAATCGAGACCTCTTCAGTGAATAACCTCTTCAATTATTTCTTCATGTATCTTAATCTAATGGATAAGTTTTTTTTTATTTCTAATTCATAAGGTAATCTTGTTAGAGAAGGACAAACAAATCTCTTAAGTTAGGAGATTCTTCTGCTTTTGATTGCACATCTGAATTTTGAAATTATTTAAGTTAAATTTGTATTTTTAATATGCATTTCCCTAATCATTAATAAACCATATTCTAAACTGACCTTAAATGAAACCCATATACTTTCGGGATGCTTCTAAGTTCCACTAGCCCAGATTGATAATAAATACTTGCGTTAATTTACAACAGTAAATTGACCCAACAAGTAGGATTTAAGAGAATGAATTAAGGGATACAATGAATTGGTGAGAAACAAAAAGAATTAAGGTAAGGCATTGATAGCTTATAAAAATATGAGAGTTAAAATGAGAAGTTAAATTCTTTGTCTTAATGTATTAGAATTCAAGGTTGAAAATCTAGTAGAAAAGATTGAGTTTTAAGAGTGGGGCCTTGAGACTAGTGAATCAGAAAAAGGAAAGGGGCATGGTTGGGTATGGATCTCAAGGCATATCCAATCTCAATGAGACTAATGAACAATATGAAGGAGAAGAGAAGGAGGAAGATTGTGTATGCCAATACTAATGGAATAGTGGTGACAAGCACTAAGGAAGTGAGAAGTCTAACAATTCTGATGTGGTTTATTATCCTCTTTATCAAAATGATTATCGCTAATAACTTTGAAAGTCCATGTCTTAGCTAAATAATTCAATGTAGCAAGTCTATATGCCCCATTTTGAAACTAACAAATCTCAACCTAAACTTATGAGGGTTTTAATGAATATGAAAAAGCACAAGTTGACAACATGAAGATACTACTTAATCCTTAAAGAATAAATATTAAAAGCTCCAACATATGACTCCATGAATTACTATTATTTATGGAAAATTTGGTATATGCAAAAGTTCTTTTAATTTCAAGATGTTGGGAACCACCTTGTATTCAACGTTTCTCTTGATTTGTCCTCATCTCTGCCTTTGGGAGGATCCAAGCACTTCCCTTTCTATGGTAAAGAGAAGGTCCTGAAGGTCTTGTCAAGAATTTTCAAGGGAAGGAGTAAGAACACCAATGAATAACGATTGTTGTTGTTCCACTCCCAATATTTAGCTACTACCACAATTTCTAATGATGATATTTACACGGATTAGGACTTCTTGAACTTGGATTTGGCTTATTGTTTATTCCAAGAAGTCCTACCATGAGGAAATATTTGTTAGTTCAACATTTTCTTTCTCTTGGTGTTGTTTAGGTTATTTCATCCACTCAAATCCCATTTTATATCAAACATGCACAATTAAGCACCAAGAATAAATAGGTAGTTGACCCTTTCAGATAAAAACATTATTCAAGATAACAATGATAAAAATATAGGCCAAAAGGAATCATAATGATGTCATATCCCAATATTATTGCAAAAACAAGTTAATTTACTGGGAATGATGATTGAGGTTGTCGAGTTTGCAAACTAGTAGTGCAGTTGAGTTCTTTTTTGCACAAGATTGGATGGAATGCACATCTAACATTAGATGGGATTAGATTCATCATGCCTCTCCTTACCTTTAGTTTCTTTCTCCAGAGAATGCATCCCCATCCTTTCTATAGGATATTCTAGCTCATAATGACCGTTTTGTTATCCCACAACTTCAAACTCCTTTTCTTTTTGCATCACAATAAGTTTGTTAAAATTAGTGCAAGTGAATTTGCTAAAATTAGTATTGGTGAAACACCATTTTTGTTTGTTTGTGGAAAATAATCTATAATGCCTATTGAGTTTGACATCACCTCCTTATAGTTGGATTTTCAAACTAAATAATTAAATATCAGTTGTGTTTGTTTGATTTGATTTTATATCAATTATGCCTTTGTCGATTCCATTGAATTCCTTTCATTTTTCTTGTTCTCTCATTGTCTCTTCATTGAATTAATGAAATAAAATTCCCTAGTTTTTTATGAAAGAGCATCAAAAGAATATAATTGTGCTCCTTAGTTGCTATATAAATTTGTTAATGTTTATTGAGTAGTTAAACATATTGCAGTAGTGGCAATAATAAGTGCGGAAGTTGATGTACTGATTCAAGTTCCAAACAATTGAATTTCTGTGACTACTAGTACTTGATAAGTGTTTAAAGAGTACTTCCCCATATATTCTCTATGGTTCCCTAGTTGTTGTGTTTCTTAATGACCACTATGTTTTTTAATGACAATTTTGCTAGTTAATCATATATTCCCAATTCCACAATCATCTAGTCATGTTATGGATTTCTTCAAACAATGCCATTTTCATATTGTGAAATCTTAGTTCATCGTTATATAAAATTAGAAATTATGAATTCTATTCTTAAAAGTTAATCCACCTTTTGGAATCTTTGATTGATTTTTTAATTGCAAAGCGTTATTATTTGTTCTTAAAATCTAAATTATGAACATTTTTCAAACTATGTTGAAGAACCAAACTCCAAATTTACTCATGAATATAACAATTGATGTTGACTAATTTCATTCAATGATTTCATCCATGAAACATTTGGTTAATCCAGGTCTTACAACCTAGTTCATTTTTGAAATACCAAGAAATTGTTTTTGAGCTAACATGTGATAACATGGCCCTTTCATGATCACAAGGTGTTAGTATAATTATGGTGATGTTTCAAATCTTGTTGTGTTTCATTCGCGATATTCTTGGGAATTTTGAATAGAGATTTCATATTTAAATTAAGATAAGGGCGTTGATGTAGAAATAGCTTGAAATTTGCAGTTGTTAATGAATTCAAACTGAAAACAATAGACAAAAATTTGTTCTACTTCATCTGCGGAAAGGAAACCATACAATATAAACACATGCAATAACATGTAACCATTAAAACACAATGAACACAATATTTTTACTGGGGAACCCAACTTTGAAAAACCCCTCCTCCGTTTTGTATTAAACATATGAGAATATGGATATATTAAAATTAATCCTTCAATACTTGAAGCTACACGTGCACTACAATATTGATATCCTACTCTTTGACCTGATCTAACCAACGCTTAACCAAAATAGGCCTCAAAATTCCTTGCACAATCCTTAAGGAAATTATCTCCTAAAATATAGGATAATTCCCTATTTCCTTGTGAAAATCCTAAAGGAATCGATCACCTACTCCAATGCAAAGCATGTTCCAATGCAAAGTATGTATACTCAACTAGTATACAATTGACAAATACATTGTGGATTTTCCTCCACTCAAACTAGGCAATTATAATTCCATGCATGACTAAGACTATTTTTAGTAAATTGATCAGTTAACTGAGAGATCAATGAGTTAAAATAATTACTACTACTCAACTAAACTCCTACTGATTCTATTCATGACTAGAGCTCAGATAACTGAGTTTAAATAACAATAACTCCATTAGATTGCTATATCTTAGCAATCAACTCATGCACAACTCTAAATCTAGCCCATAAACTTGAATTTAATAATTTAACTAAGTGACAAGGCCATGTCACCCCAGCTAACTGCAACTCAAGTCACCTTACCGATGTGGAATTTTGAATTTCTCCATTTGACTAAGGCACAAGTCAAATGAAGCATTTTCTTGCTACAATTTAACACTCCCTCTTAGAAAAAAAAGGGTTCTTAACCATCCCAATCCTGCTCCCATGGAAAGCAAACTTGCCTCTTGACAAGTCTTTTGTCAAAATGTTTGCATCTTGCTCCTTTTTAGGAATGTATTGTTACATGATGATCCTCCTCTCCATACAATCTCTTAGATGGTGGTACTTGATGTCTATATGCTTGGACCTATCATGAAACATTATATTTTCAGAGAGTTTGATACAACTATGATTATCACAGTGAATCAATGTAAGTTCCATCCCGTGACTGAAGAGACCAACTAGGATCTTCCTCATCCAAATATACTTGCATGTTGCTTGAATATCAACCATATACTCAGCCTCTACTAAGCTGAGTGCTACAGATCTTTTTTTCCTGATGTACCAAGAAACTGTTGCTAACCCAACACTGAAGATAGCTCCCGATGTGCTCTTCTTGTATGATGCAATCTCTGCTCAATCTGCATCTGTGAAGCCTTGGATCTTCACACCATCAGTCCTCATGTACCATAAACCAAAATCTATTGTGCCTCTAAGGTATATGAGAACATATTTTTCTGATTTCGAGTGAATCTTATTAGGCTCCACCCTAAACTAACTAAGCTGATTAATTGCAAAACAAATATTAGGCCTTGTGTTCAACAAGTACATAAAGGACCCCACCAACTATCTGTATATAGTGCCATCTACTTCCTCTCTTATAGAAGCATCCTCTTTCCTACAGTTAGTAGCTAGAGAAGTGTCCATGGGCTTGAAATCCTACATATGGAATCTTTGAAGTATTTCAAAGTTGTACTTCCCATGACCAAAAAATAGCTCTCCATCTCCATGCCACACCTCCAAACCAAGGAAGTAGTGAATCGATCCCATATCCTTCATCACGAACTCTCTTGCAGGGTCCTTCTTGTAATGCTAGATCAACCTCTCATATATTTTCAGTATCCAATCATCTACATATAAGACTAGATGAGCAAACATCCATTTACCAAAATGTAGTACAGATTGACCACTGCTTCACTCTTAGTGAAGCCCAATCCACTGAGATAGGAATATATGCAAGTGTACCAACCACGAGGTGACTGATTGAGACCATAAAGGGATCTCTAGATTCTACCCACATGTGTCTCCCTGTAAAATGTCTCAAATCCCTCAGGTTTCTCAATGTATATCTCTTCCTTAACCACTCCATCGAGGAAGGGAGTCTTAACATTCATTTGGTGAATATTTCACCCCATCTGTGCCACCAATGTTAGTATGGTCCTGATAGAAGAATACCTTGACACAAGGGAAAATGTATCCTCATAATCGACTCCCTATATCCATGATAAGCCTTTGGCCACAAATCTGGCCTTTTACTTCTCAACACTGCCATCAACTACATGTTTCACCTTATACACCCATCTGGAGCCAATATCATATTTTCCCTCAGGTTTAGGCCCAACCTCCCAAGCATCATTCTTCATGATGTAGCCATACTCCTCCACCATGGCATATACCCACACCTATTGGGTAAATGCTTCCTTAGATGAAGAAGGCTCAAAATCTATCAGTTTTGTCATGAGTTCCATATATATGGTATATTTTTTTAGTGATATCCTTTGTCTATGCAAGGAGCTAGGAGCTCCAACATGCTCTTGAGCATCCTACACCAATCTGTTTGCCTCCCTTGTTCTATTTCTCCCTTATCTGGAAGGATATGTGTGAGTGGGTGCCTCCACTCTTCCTCCTCTCTTCTCCTCCACATGTCGCTGCTCCACAACATCTTTTGGATCCTCCTTTAGAGCTAAAAGCTCCTCCTTTGGTGGAATGCTCATATCTCACTCTAGAAAGCTTCGCATAGCCTTCTCCTCATAAAATATGACATCTCTCCTCATCATAGTCATCCTGAGTGAAGGCATGTACACCCGGTAAATCTGAGGTGTCTCTATGTATCCTACAAAGATCCCCCTCTCTGCAGTAGGCTCCAAGTTTTTCCTCCTATGTTTGGAGACATGGAAATAGACCATGGATCCAAAAATTCAAAAGTGGTATACATCTGGCTTCGTCTCAGATAATTCCTCTTCAAGTGTGATCATTCCAAGGATATTTTGAGGGCTCATGTTATGCAAATAAACAATTGTATTGCATGCTTCTTCCGATATATATAGTGGAAATTCCTAGTCATGCAACATTGCTCTTGCAGTCCCTAAAATGCTTCCATTTTTCCTCTTTGACAACCCATTTTGTTGTGGGTTGTGAGATGCATTCAAATCCCTTCCAATACCCTCCTTGGCACATAACTATTTGAAGGCATTAAACACATATTCTCTTCAATGATCACTTCTTAGGGATTTAATTATATGTCCAGTCTCATTCTCAAATAAGGCTTTAAATTCAACAAAATTTGAATAAACCTCATCTTTCTTCTTCATGAAATAGATCCAACATTTGCAGGAAAAATCATATACAATAATCATATAATACACGTGCTTTTCAACCGATACTGTAGAAAATGGTCCACAAATATGAGTGAACTTTCTCCAACATGTCTCTAGCTCTACTATCTCAGCCCTAGAAGGAGGATTTAAAATATTTTCCAAGAGTTCATCCCTTGAAATATCGTGTTCAGCAAGAGTGAATTTTGGAAGTCCAGTGGCGATCTACTGCATTATTTTCAAAGCTCCATGGTGTAGGTGTCCCATGCCCCTATGTCAGAGCTCTCCAACATCTCAGCCCTGAACATGTTCTGCTTTGTTTCTCAATGTAGTGCATGGATCCACCTCTAGTTTGTGCATATTTTTAACCTGAACACAATTTTTTTTTACTTGTCCAGTAGCAACATACTTCAGATTAACTTTCCCTTTACTGAACACCACATCATATCGGATGTCTTCAAGTACAACTAATTTTTTTTTTTTTTTTTTCAAACTAGGCACATAATTTACATTATTTAGGTGAATATAGGAGTCTGAATCCCTCTTAAAGGTGACAGTGATAATCCCTATGGTACTATGCCTCCCATAATCTCCAAGTTCTATGTGTAATTGTAGGTCCTTCTCCTCTAGGCTGTTGAAGAACTCCTTACTTCTTGTCATATGAAATAAAGCACTAGAATCTAAGTACCATACACTGCCTCGTACAATAATTTCCATGCATGAAATGAGGGTGAAATCCAACTCAAATTATGATGTGAGAGCATCACCTCTTTCTGCTTCTGCAAGATTCTTCCCAGATTTCTTGTGTGGACACTTGTTTGCATAGTGTCCATATTCATAGCTATGAAAGAATTTAATTTTAGTCAGGTATTTCTTCTTTCCATGGTTTTGGATGGATTCTGCCTTGCCCTAGGCCTTCTTTCCTTTACTTGCTAGATAAAAGTTTCCTTCCTCCTCAACTTTGGACGTGACACCATCTCTAGTGTTTCTTTTGATCTCCTCCTGCACCAAATCAGACCAAAGTATCTCCTAATATGGGAGCTTATCTCTTCCATTAACTGAATCTCAATAGTTGTACGAGGAATTTGGAAGGCCAAGGACTCACAAGTTCAAATGATGGCACATTTTCTCCTACTCCTCCATGTCCATCTCTGAATTGAGTGAATTTGGATAGGTATTGAGGAATGGTTTCATTTTTCTACATTCAAATGCTCCTGAGTTTATCTCTCAATTCCAATCCCCTGGCATCGCTGCTGCTCTAGAATATATTTTTGAGAGTTTTCCACATTGAAAATGGAGTCTCCTTTCCATGCAAGTTCAAAACCGTATGATCTTTGACACCCTCCATAATAATCCTCCCGCCTTTTGTTGTGTTTTTGTTCCACTAAGAAAGTGATTATGCATATGATGCTGCTGGTTTTGGAATATCAGTTTGTGTTTATTCCCATACTCCAATATCATCTAAGAAAACTTCCATCGTTTCTTTCTAAGCAAAGAAATTCGAGGTGCCCTCCAATGCATACTCGAGCCTCAATCCATTGAAAGACATTGTTCCCGCGCTAAAGACAATTTGTTCCAAGAACTCTGCAAATCAAATTTTTTTCTAAGAGAAGATATAGAACCTGGTTTCTATGTAGTCTTCAATAGCTTTGATACCATGTAGAAATAGCTCAAAATTTGCAACTGCTAATGAATTCAAACTAAAAACAATAGACATGAATTTCTTCTACTCAATCCGCGGAAAGGAAAACATACAATAGAAACACATGCAATGACATGCAACCATTCAAAAACAATGAAAACATCATTTTTACTGGGGCCCAACTGGGAAAACCAATCCTCTGTTTTGTGTTAAATTAGGTGGGAATATGGATCTATTACAATGATCGCTTCAATCCTTGAAGCTACACATGCACTACAATACTGATCTCCTACTCCCCGATCTAATTTGAACAAAAATTAGCCACAATAAGCCTCAACCTTCCTCCTATTTCCTTACACAATCCTTGAGGAAATTAACTCCTAAATTATCGAATAATTCCCTTATTTCCTTGCACAAATCCTAAAGGAATTGATCACTTGATCCAACGCAAAACTTGTACACTCAACTAGTATACAATTGGCAATTACAATGTGCCTTTTCCTCCATTCAGACTATGCAATTCAAATTCCATGCATGACTAAGACTATTTATAGTAAATTGATCTATTAACTAAGAGATCAGTGAGCTAACAACAATTACTACTACTCAACTGAGCTCCTACTGACTCTATTAATGACTAGAGCTTATATAACTGAGTTTGCCTAAAAATAACTCCAATAAATATCTATATTTTAGCAATAAACTCATGCAAAAATATACTTCTAGCCCACAAACTCTAATTTATTGATTTAACTAAGTGACAAGGCATGCCACCCCTGCTAACTTCAACTCAAGTCATCCCGCTGATGTGGAATTTCAAATTTCTCCATTTGACTAAGGAAAAATTCAAATGAAGCCTTTTCTTACTACAATTTAATAATTGATTTGTTGACTTTTTGGCTTTTCTAATTTCAAATGGAACATATTATACCTTTTATTAACGCCGAAGGCGTTCTATTGTGAGCGTTTAGCTCACGACATTGTAGAGATTCATCGTCTTCGACAAAATCTCTGACACGTGTCCACCGCTGCCTTACTGCCCGTTGATGATGCGACCACCACCGCCGCGGACAACCCTCTTGGCGGCTTCTCTGCTGCACAAAAAATCTGGTCCGTCACTCCACATCGTGCTTCCTTCGGCGTTTTCTTTTGTAGATCCATCTACAAAATGCTAGTAATATATTCTAGTGATGTACTCTTCATTTATTTTAGCATAACTCAATGGTATTATAATTAATGGGTATGAAATTGTTTCAATGTTATTCTCATTGTGATTATAATTTTCATGATAATAATTAGCTTTAAAAGCATGAAAAATAGACTGATGGAAGACCTCATTTGGCTGGTATTGATCTTTGTGAATATATTACTGTTTATATTGGTGTTTGCTTCACTTATTCTGCATAATTATGCTTACAACATGGGTAGTACATATTTACTCTTGGTATATTGTTTATGATGTTATGTTGCTAGTTGGTTTTGTTTGGGGATTGGTTTGAATTTGGGGTTTACTCCATCCACACACACACACACACACACACACACACGATGGTTTAATGATATAAAATCATGGTGTTGACGTATTACTCCTCTTGGGTATAAATAGTGTTATGATTGATTTTTTTTTTCTACTTCTCGAGCATATGAATTGGTTATGATGATACAATCATTAAATAACTTTTGATTGCTTTTTTTATAACAAAAATGAGTAGCTTTGGTATTAAGTCTGTGCTTGGTTGCAACAAATACATGGGATATTACATTTCCAATTTTTGGTACTGACCCATGTTCATATTGACCAAAAACCCATTACATGGAGAAACATCAATTCAAAAAGCTTAAAAAACCACAAAATACCAAAATACACCTATAACAAGCTATCTTCTGCATGCACATTAATCATTTTCAATTGCATGCCTGTTAAGACCGATGTCCCACTTTCCTGGATCCTCCTGAAGTCGATCTTGACATTTAGGGATATCTTTGTTGAGGATGAGATCCATTATTAAATCCTAGAGTGCGTCCACTTCATCTTCCAACCATGAGATTTGATGTTGGAGGGCCATAATTTTATCAGTATATTCTACTTGTGAGTGGTACAATTGACAAAATTTAACTTGTAAGTCATAATCAACCCTCTATTAGGCTTCGCGAGGAGATAAACAGTGAGAACAGGGTCTTGCTACTGATGAAATCTTAGAGCTACAGTCAACATTCATGATGATACATGAACATAGATTGTGAAAGTTACACACTTCATGAGAAAATGGTCCAGACCTCCCCAAGGTGATGACACAAAGGAGGAAGTCCACCAACATAGGAAGAGGAGATGAAATTGTTGGGACAAATCTCCAATTGGTGATACCCTGGTCATATATTGCATTCTTTTGGTCATATAGGGTTTATTTCAAGTCACCAAAGTAAGATTTAATCAACTAAAATCCAATATTGAAAGACTTCCTATGAACCAAAATATTCCTCAAAAATCCAAAGATATAGGACATAAAAATTGTTGGCGAGACACATGATAGAGCCTCAAGCCATTTTAAAAAGGAAAAATTAGAACTCAAAGCATTGAGATATGAGCCTATCTCAAAGGGGTTTCCATCTAAACCTTGTCTATTAATAATTTCCAAATTAGAAACTGGAGGCCCATAATTACCTTCATGCAAAAGAGCGTGAGTTAGTCTAAGATCAACCATGGAGAAGAGACCAGGCACCGTCGAAGTAGTTTGAGAACCAGCGAGTCCCTTTCTCCAAATTTCCCATGAATTGGAGTGCCAAGCCCATAAATGCACTATCTAGAGGATAAGTGATTGAAACTTGAGATAGAACTCTTCACATAGCTACCTGGAAGATGAACGCCTAGACACCACAATGAAATTCAAAGATAGAGCTATAACCAAATTAATGGGCCTCAAAGGAGGAAAATCGATCCAAAAAACAAATTCAGCCATGAATGATGTAGGAGCCTTATGGAAGTCCACTTTATCACTAATTCTCCTATCCATCCACACGATTCTCATCATTTTTTCATTAAACTTCCCAGTGCTTCTTCCAAAGAAAACCATCATGATACTGAGCGGAGGTTGTTTCCAAGATCGGGGTAGATAGATACAGTAATAACAAGCATGCGAGGGGGAGGGAGCATCATATGCATGGTGGCGGGTCTCGTGTGATGCCACATCAAGGGGAATCCATATTTGCTCATGTATCCAAAATATTAAGCCTTCTAGGATCCTGCTAAGTGTGTAGAGGGCGGAAAAAAGAAGGGGATGGGGACTAGATAGGGGATAAGGAGGATGAGGGAGTTTTAGGAATAACAGGGGATGGGGAAAAGATAGGAGGTAAGGACGGTAAGGGATATTTAGGATTAATTCTAGAGACCAAAATTTCATAGAAGGGATGGTCCAAGGGGAAGATCAAAAGCTAAGAGGAATGTAGCCTTAGGGAATTCGGTTGAAACAAATTGATTCATTGATTTATATCTTGGTCTCCTTCCTAATTGGGATCCATGTTATATGGTAGAATTATTTGGATGGAAGAATGCTACCAGTCCTACGATTCTTTGAATCACAAGTGCAAGGGAATTTTACTTTGGGCTTCCTTCCTTAATGAGACATCAAATTATAATTAGCGGGTCTCCAAGAATAATAATATCTTTAATTCCTTTGTCTTTAGCAAAGCATAAACCTTGAATGAGGCCATACATTTAAGCCTAATTTTTGGTTTTCATTCCTAGGGCCCATGAAAATTTGATCTCTATTATTCCATCAGGATTGAGTAATATCCCTCCCCCTCTTTCCACCCCTGGATTTTTCTTAGAGGCCCCATCAAATTGAAGAACCCATTTTTGCTATTGTTTCTTCCAATCAACCAATTCTTCAGGGGATAAGCGAAGCTTCTATTTGGGAAGAACCACTTTAGAAGAGAAAGTAGGGGAAGGATAAATAGAGAGAGAACCTACCCATTGATCTTCAAGCTCATAAATGCCATAATATTTATGGAGAGGGTTGAGTTCAAGATAGAAGGAAATGGAAATTAAAGCCGCGTATTTAGCAGAGAAAGTGATAGATTTAAAAATATACAAAATTTCCAGCATATGCATTTGGGAAGGGCAATACAAACAAATTGAAAGGAAGATTTGGTCTCAAGGGAGCCCATATAATGTCTATTCCAGGTTGAGATGAAATCCAGAAGAGTAGAAGGCAAGTGAATTCCAACATATAAAGGACCAAGGGAAATAGACCAAACCACCTTAGCATAGAGGCATTCCAAAAAAATATGGGAGCTATATTCTTCATGATTTTCACAAAGGAGACATCTCAATGGGCCAAAATGCCTTTATTCCTAAGGTTTTCTGAAGTCAATTATTATTATTATTATTATTATTTTGTGAAAAAGCAACCAACAAAAGAAATTAACATTTGGAAGGGAATTTGGAATCCAATGTTTGTTCAAGAGGGAGGATTTGGGGGGAATTTGAGAATGGAAGAGAAGGTCCAAATATCCCTCCTTCACTGAATAAGATAGATATTTCTGACCCAATTTGTCCTATTCATATTTATTAATGGGAACCCTTCTGACCATCCTCTTTTTAAGTCTTCACCAAGGGGTTTAATGTGGTTAGGTAGATCCCCCAAATTCCAATCCATCCAAAGCCCATCAATATTCCATTTAGAGATATGAGCGAGAGTATTGATTCCTTGAAGACGCATGTGGTCCATTAAGGGGCATAATTCTTCCACATTCTCTAGCGAGGGATGATGGAGGATATAATATTCCCATAGTTTGATATTTATTCCATTTTCAGGGATCCAGGTTAGATGGGATTGCATCATAAAGGAAGCAGATCAGAGGAGATTCCAAACAGGAGAACACTGTCTGTATTGATGGTATGCCTCGGGGGATTGGAGATATTTTTCCTTAAGAATTTATGCTCACCAATATTTTTTTTTCTTTATTTTCCAATCTAATTTTTCCCCAAGTGAAACATTCATTAGATCAGGATCTCTGATACCTAGCCCCTGTTAAAATGACAACAAGAAATGGCACCCCAAGGGGGCTTCTGATTTAATTTTCCCTTAATTAAATTGGAAGAGAAATTGTAATTACATCTCATAACAACTTGTATTAGTTAACTAAGTCAGAATGACTGAGTTAGATAAGGAAATTCGAGTTGAGGGTCAAATAGGAGGCATGTAGAGTAATTCCATGATTTAAGGGGGTCCAATTGCATTTATGCATGAGTTGTAATTAGTTAACTCAATTAATTGAGTTAAAATCACTTTAACTAGTTCTAACTAAGTGACAAGCTACAGATAGGTCCAGTGAATTAAATCTGATTTAATTCACAATGAGTGATCAATCAATTAACTGATAATTTTCTATAAATAGTTGTTGCATGTCAGTTCTAAGGAAGACCCAGTTGATACTGAAGTTAAAGGGATGATAACTATCATCTATATAATTAGAAAATTATACGGGTCAGTTATAGAGTTAGATGGAGGCCTACTTAGGATTGCGAAATCAAGGTAAAGGATTTTTCTATTTAATAGGGGCCTAATTCCTATAAGAATGTGTGAGCAAGGAAGGCTGAGAAGAGGCTGATAATTGGATAAGTAATTGTCTGATTGTTCGTAGATCAGTGTGAGACAGTTGGCAGAATGCAAGAGTTTCTCTTGAGAGAGAAAGTAATGTATGGTTTCATGATCGTTGACTTTACACAATATAAATATAGCGGGGTTTTAGGCAGTGTGCTTTCCCCAGATGCATATTGTGTTGTGCGATTGATTTACTTCTTTCTCTTTCTTATATGTGATTATGCGATCGTGTTTTGTTTCCACAAATTTGTAAAAGGATTCAGTATCTTATTTTAGTACATTATAAGATCGGATTGAATCCCATTGGTATAATTTCTACATGGTATCAGAGCACCAGGAATCACAATAGAAGAGAATAAATTGAGTTTGTGTTGAACATGCATTCAAATTTTCATTTTCATTCTTCGTTACTAGCACCTGATCAAGGTGTCTTTCAATGGCTTGAGACTCAAATATGAACTTGAGGTAAATTAGAATGATATTGTATGGAAGGACAGGATGGAGGTAGTGCTTGAGGAAAAAGGACTAAAGGCATTCATAGATTCTGATGTCCCGCAACCCACAACAACATATTCTCAAATTCATGATGCATGGAAGAAGAATGTAGCAAAGACGAGAAGGATCTTGTTAGAGGGTGTTCGATATCATATTATCTCGAGTCTGCATGATAAGGCGACTCCATATGCTATGTGGAAGGCCTTGATAGATCTTTTTAAAAGTAGCAATGACCACAGGAAGCTGGCACTGAAAGACAAGGTCAGAAATATCAAAATGGAGAAATGCGACTCAGTCAAGAAATACTTGACCAAGTTCACTCAATGTCGAGATGAACTTGGAAGTGTTGGGATCATTGTTGCTGATGACGATTTCGTGAGCCTAGCACTTCTAGGCCTTCCCAAGACCTGGCATAGTTACCAGGTCTCTATGAATGGGAGTTGCTACCGACCAAAGTGGGAGCGACCGTGGTCCGACTTGGTACAAGAAGAGAAATTTGGCAGAGCACTGCAGATGGATCCTCATCAAAGACTAATGATGAGGATAATTGTGCCTTGGATGGCAAGTAAAAGAGAGGAAAAGGGAAGGCATCCCATTCCAAATCCGAGACTAGAAAGGTAGGCAAGAAGTGAGACTTGTCAAAGGTGAAATGTTTCAACTATCATTATCATGGAAACGATGGCACAAATTGTAAAGAAAAGAAGAAAACAAAGAAGGCCTTAGGAGGAGGAGCAGGTGAAGCATTAGCTTCGAAGTTCTAGTTCAAATTCACCCTCATTGAATGCATGGTGTCATAATTGATGGGTTCTATGTGGTACTTGGATAGTAGAGTATCATTCCACATGACCGACAACAAATAATTCTTCGGTAGCTTGGAGGAGTAGGATATCCAGATGCACATCGAGATGAGTGATGACGAGAGGTATAACGCTACTAGTATTACTACAATTACTTTTCAGAGAGAGTCAGGTAATCCACTCACATTAAAATATGTCATGTATGTTCCTGGTTTAAAGAAGAACTTGGTTTCTGTTGCTATGTTGGAAGATTGTGGCTATGATGTGATCTTCAGTGAAGGAACGGAATTCCTTCATCACAAAGCCACAGGATAGTTGAAAAATATTGTGGTTAGAGTTAATAACCCTCTACAAAATTTATGTAGAGGACTGCGCAACATTGAGACCTAAAGCATAGAATGTGGTGAGCTAAGACATCGATGAGTTATGACATAGGAGGTTGGGTCATCTGCACCACATCTCTTTGAATATCATGCAACAGATTTCTACAGGACTTCCAAAGGGTACACTTGCACAGAGAGACACATGCAGAGGGTGTAATATGGAGAAGTATACAAAGGGAAACTTTCACGGTAAGGAAAGCCAAGCAACGAAAATCCTTGATAAATTTCACACAGAAGTGTGGAGAGTGTTGTCGACAACTTCCATAGCAAATCACAGGTATTATGTGATTTTTCTTGATGATTTTTCAAGAAAGTGTTGGATTTTATTCATGCAGAAGAAATACCAGATGTTCTCCAAGTTTTGTGAGTTGAAGGCACTTTTTGAGAGAGATATAGGGAAGAAGGTGAAGGCTATTTGACGACAATGGTGGAGAATATATCTCTAACGAATTCAAGAACTTTGTTGCCTCAGAATAAATTCTAATAGAATTGATTGCACCGCATAACCCATAGCTAAATGGGGTTGCAGAAAGAAAGAATAGAATGATTGTGGGAGCAACATGAGCTATGTTGCATGATCAAGGCCTACCATTGCATCTATGGGTGGAAGCATGCAGTATTTGTGTATAACTGTAGTCATCATCGGATACTTGGCATGAGTACACGTGATGAGGCTTTTTCAGGTAAGTGACTGGATGTGTCTTATTTTAAAATTTTTGGTTCATTTTTTTATTGCCATGTGACCAAATATGTCAGGAATAAGCTAGAGCCAACAATAGAGTTAGGGATATTTGTGGGGTACACTGATACACCTCACAACTATCGAGTGTATTTTATAGCACATAGGATGACAATGGTCAGAAGAGATGTGAAATTCAATGAAGATAAAGTCATGCGATTGTCCCTTAAGAGGGAGCTTGAGTTGCATGCATTTGAGGAGCTCTTAGCTCCAAAGGATGAACCTCATGATGTGGAGCATCCCCAAGAAGAGGAACATAGAGTGGTAGAAACCACTCATGCAGAGCCATCCACTAGAGATGGAAGGAAGCGCACCAGAGAGGCTGACAGATTGATGCTAGATGCAAGAGAGTATGTGGGAGAACCCACATCACAACACAGGCAGAGAAGGTCCCCAGAGCGGTACACTAGATACATGGCTCTTATGAGCGAAGTTATTGTGATAGAACCATTCTCTTTTGAGGAAGCAGTGCAATAGTGAGTGTGGGTTGATGCCATGGTTAAGGAGTATGACTCCATTATCATAAAAAATGCATGGGAATTTGTCCCAAGACTAGTGGGGAAGTTAGTGGTATAATCCAGGTGGGTCTACAAGGTGAAGCACGCAGCAGATGGGAGTGTGGAGAAAAAAAAGGCTATATTTGTGGCTAGACAGTTCTCTCAGGTGGAGGGGATTGACTATGATGATACTTTTTAAACGGTTGCAAGGTACTCATCCATTAGATTCATCCTTGCACTCTTAGCGCAAATGGGATGGCAGATACATCATATGGATGTAAAGGAAGCCTTTCTCAATGGATTTATTGAGGAATAAGTGTACATTGAGCAATCAGAAGGTTTTGAGACCTTATACAAGGAGTCGTGTGTGTGCAGACTCAAAAGAGCATTGTATGGGCTGAAGCAAGCACCATGTGCTTGGTACACCATGATCGACAACTATTTCACTGGGTTGGGCTTCACCAAAATTGAAGTGGATGCAAACCTGTATCATATTGTGGTTGATGGTAAGATTTTGATTATTGTACTTTATGTTGATAATCTAATAATGTACAGGTGATGAGAAGCCCATAAAGTCTTTCAAAGATGATCTTGTAAGAGAATTTGAGATGAAGGACATGGGGCTCTTGCACTATTTCCTTAGATTGGAAATATGGAAAAGAGACGGGGATATATTTGTATCTCAGGGAAAGTATGCCAAAGAGATTATGAGGAATTTCCACATAGAGGGCAGAAAACCCATGGAGACTCCTCTTGCAGGAAACTGAAGGAAGGAGGATGCTACTTCAGGCGAAGTAGTGGATGCTACTGTTTACATGAAGCTTGTGGGTTCACTCATGTATTTGGTGAACACACGACCAGACATTGTTGGAAATATTGTCATTGATGGTAAAGGATTTGGAAAAGGTCAGTAGAAAAGAACAGAGGACGAACAGAAGGAGCAGAGACATAATGGGAAGAGTACAAAGGCGCAGCAGAATTTTGGTGAACATCAACACGCATTCAAGAAGGATGGGAGAAATGTAAGGATGAATTAATTGTCATGGGTCGCAGCCACAAATTGCAGAGGAGTTATGGTGTTGAGCAGAATCATCTTTACAGTGGAACGAAGTTATTCCCGTAAATCTAATTTACGGAGGAGCAGTGTTATTTAAGACAGTCAATTCGGGAATTTAAGCCTTCAACAACCAAGTATGAAGAAAATTTATGAAAAGTATTATTAAACAGCGGAAAGACTTTAAATCTTTGAATGTGGCAGGACAAGTGGTCCCTACCACTTGAGCGCAAAATCACAAGAGCGCAAGTTTACAGATTCAGAAATTGCCCATCGCAAAATTCCCATTTGCGATGTGCGATCAGCGCAAAATCGCAAAAGCGCATATTATAATCATCGCCCCCCCGCCATCGCAAGTTCCGGTGTTTGCGATATACTATCATCGCGCCATCGCACGATCACAACATCACATGATCGCAATATCGCATTTCCGCCATATGTTATTTCCGCCGGTTGTAAGTTGCAATGTGGGCCCAGAATCGAAGATTGAATATTATTTGAAGAATCCAAAAGTTATATGGATATATATATTACTGATGAGTCAGTGGCTCGTTAATGTTTATAATATTATATGGTGGAGACAAAGATTGGGGTTTCAAATTGGATTGGCACAATTATTAATACAAAGCGATTGAGATGTATGGCTGTTCCGCTTGCGGAACTCACCACATCAACAAGACACTTGCATATGGAAATGCACTGGATATTGTTTATAAAATCCGAAGGGGTTAAAATTTGGGTTAAAGGCTTGGCGCACATAGATAATTTGAATTTCCTCATTTGAATGAAATAAATTTAAAAGAATTTGAAGAGCCCCGGGGATAAACTAAAGGGAATATTGACAAAGGAATACCATTAGCGGTTGAGTAGTCTTAGACTCATGGTATAGAGAAAGGCGAGAACTATATAAAGGGCAAAGATCATTATTCGAAAGGGATAGTGGTGAGAGAGCCTAGCGCGGAAAAAGAGCGAATTCTTCTAAGGAATATCTGCATGGACAGACGACGTGCTTAACTGATAATTCTAAGTCCATGTAGCACCCATCGAAAGAATGAATCTGGGATTCACTAGATAGAAGAATCAATGAAGAGCTAACGTATGTCTGTTGAAGAATTTTTATCCAGAAAGTCAAATGGGATGTCGAATGCATACACTTTCTAAAGTCTGGAGTTGCGGCTGTGGGATCCAGTCTGAAAATTGATGAAACAAGGTCCACAGTGGTGCTGAAGGTCGAAGCTTTCAGTCAGGGGGTTGTAGCTCCCTTCCAGGAGAGGCTGGTAAACGAGAGAAGGTTGTAGCCTTTCTGCAGGTGGGTGCCTGCGTGCTGGTATGAGTCTGCACCAGCATAAATTGTAAATGGTTTTCTTTATAATAAAATATTGAAGACTAAGATTACAGCAGCGGTGGTTTTCTCCCGAATTGGTTTTCCACCTTAAATCCTAGTATCCATATGTGTTGTTCATGATTAATAGTTTGTTCTATTGTTTCTGTTCATTCTTAATGCTTATCTGATGCATTTCTCTAAGTAAAAGCATAATAAGATATCTGGACATACACGTTGACTGCAGTACTGTAACATATGGTTGTTTTGAAAGAAAAGGAAAGAAAATTGTTCAGCCTAAAATACTGATTCACCCCCCCTCTCAGTATTTTTCCCAACAATTGGTATCAGAGCAGGTTCTTCTGAAAAAGCTTAGCCGCTAGAAGGAAGATCAAGCAAGATGAGAAATCAAGATGGAATAGCATCTATCAGGCCTCCACTATTTAATGGAAACAATCTAATATTCTGGAAAACAAGGATGAGATCCTATCTTCAGTCTCTAGGAGCAGAGGTATGGGCGGTTGTTGAACAAGGATATCAATATCCAGCTGCAGTACCAACGGATCCAACGGAAAGAAAGAATTATGAAACAAATGCGAAGGCGGTCAATGCTTTATTAGGAAGTCTAACTGAATCAGAATTTGTCAAAGTCATGCAGCTGAATACAACAAAGGCAATATGGGACAAAATCATTCTGAGCTATGAAGGTGATGCAAAGGTAAAAAGTGCTAAACTTCAAACTCTCAGAATCCAATATGAGAATCTTAAAATTCTTAATGAAGAAAGCATTGCAAATTTCTTTCTACGTCTGGATGATATTGTAAATCGCATGAGAAATCTGGGAGAAACAATTACCGAGTCCACTTTGGTTGAGAAAATTTTAAGATCTCTAACAGCGAAATTTGAGTCAAAAGTTTCAGCTCTTGAAGAAAAGCAGGATCTTCAAAATCTTACTGTGGTACAACTTCATGGCATACTAACTGCATATGAAATGAGAAGAGGAGGACCATCTCAAGTCAAAGAAGCAGTCTTTAGAACTTCTAAAAAAGGGAAGGAAGTACAAATAACAGAAGGATTAGGATATATCTCAGAGGAAGATGAGATAAACTTCGTTAAGAAACTTCAACTTGGTACAGGACGGTTCAGAGGTAAGCTTCCTTTCAAATGTTTTGATTGTGGAAGAGTTGGTCATTATGCTGCTAAGTGTCCTTATAAAGAAACACATAAAAAGGGGAAGGAAGTAGCAAGAAGGATTAAGAATCATTTTAGCTCTAAAAGGAGTTACTATACTCATGAAGATAGTGATGGGTTATTTGATAGTGAGGAAGAAGGTGAACAAGATCTGAGACTTCTCATGGCATTTGAAAATGAATCTCGAGAAGAAGAGGATACTTTTGTGGACGCTCTAGAATACAGTGATTTTCTTAATGAAAACAATAAACTCAAAATTTTCTTAGAAGAGAGCAAAATAATCATAGAAACTCTGAAAAATCAGCTTGAAGATAAAGAGAAACACAATGAGAAATTAGAATGTGAAGTAGTAGATCTAAGAAAAGAACTTGGGAAGGTAAAGACTCTGAATCTTAGATTTGCTAAAGGGTCTGAAACCTTAGATGAGATTATCAAGGTACAACATTCTCCTCTTATAAAGACAGGTCTTGGATATATTGGAGAGTCTTCTCAAGCATCAGCACCAAATTATCTAAAAGCAGTTACAACTGGTTTACAACATGCTGCCACTCAGCAAGGGAATAAAGAATATTTACAGGTAAAGAATGATCATTTCAATTCAAGAAACACTAACAGAAATGTCTTTCAAAGAAACACTAATCAACAGATGAATTCATTTAGAAGATCTTATAATCGCAGAAATTTCTTCTTCAATGGACAATGTTTCTCATGTCACAATTTTGGTCATAAAGCTAGTCAATGTGTAGCATATAAAACTATTATGACAAGAGAAGCAAGAAAGAAAGGACTGATATTGAAGCAAAGAAGAATACTTATAAAAACTTTTCTCCTCTTCAAGATGAAGTTGAATGCACTTATTGCAATAACTTTGGCCATGAAGAATCTGAATGCAGGAGCAAAGTTCAACTAAAAGAACATGTTTCTTCAAGATCCAAAGTATGGAAAAAGAAGGAGTTACAGGTTGAAAATTGTGGCATAGCGTTATTTGCAGAAGATGAAGAGAACCAATGGTACATTGATAGTGGATGCTCAAGACACATGACAGGTGATAAAGACAAACTTCTTGCATATAGTGCTCTAGAAAAGGAGAAGAATGTTACATTTGGAAATGATACTCCTGTGGTAATTAAAGGAAAAGGGTCTGTCTTCCTAAAGGATAAGGTGAAAGCTAATGAAGTCATGTATGTGGATGGATTAAAGCATAACTTGTTAAGTGTAAGTCAAATGTGTGATCAAGGAACTGAAGTTGTCTTTAGTTCAAAATAATGTGTGGTACGTGATCTTGATACAGGTAAAGCAATTATAAAAGGAAAAAGAACTCCAAATAACCTGTATATATTGAAGAACCCCAAAGAACAATTTTATTTGAGTAAATCTTCAGAAAATTGGCTATGGCATAGAATTTTGGGGCATCTGAGCTTCTCTCAAATCAACAAATCAAGTAGACTTAAAGTTGTTCATGATCTTCCCAATATTACTCTACCTGAAAATATCATATGCAAATCTTGCCAATTCGGTAAGCAAACCAGGGTACAATTTAATGCCAAGGAAGGATCATCAAGTAAGCCTCTTGAACTTATTCATACTGATATATGTGGACCTATGAGGAAAAAGTCACCCCGTGGTGAAGAATACTATATCTTATTCATTGATGATTTCTCTATAATGTGTTGGATTGGGCTGCTTAAACACAAAGATGAAGCATTTGAGAAATTTCAGATTTTCAAAGCACTAGTGGAAAATGAATTAGAATTAAAAATCAAGTGTCTTAGATCTGATCGAGGAGGAGAATATACATCCAAATAATTTCTTGAATTCTGTGAACAACACGGCATAAAAAGACAGTTCTCTGTAGCTGGCACTCCACAACAGAATGGTGTTGCAGAGAGAATGAACAGAACAATTCAACAAATGGCTAGAGCTATGCTTGATGATTCTGGAACACCTGACACATTTTGGGGAGAAGCAGCACATACCGCAACAAACATCCTCAACAAAGCACATGTTCGTGTAAATAGTGATAAAACTCCATATGAACTCTGGTATGGTAATACTCCCACTATAAAGCATTTTAGAATTGTTGGGAGCAAATGCTTTATCAAAAATAATGATGAAAAACTTGGAAAGTTTGAACCCAGAGCTGATGAAGGAATATTTCTTGGTTACTCCTCTAGGAGTAAGGCATATAAATGTTACAATAAAAGACTTCGAAAGATTGTTGAATGTATTGATGTTGTTGTTGATGAGTCTACTGCAGCCCCAAAAGAAGAAAAGCAAACAACAGATGAAGATGATGAAGACACATATCCTCCTACATCAAACAATAATGATACAAACAGTACACCCAGTGAAGAACCTGAAGAAGAGCTGTCTGAAAAGGCTCCATCTAGATATGTTCAAAAGAATCATCCAAAATCTCAAATTTTGGGAGAAAAGGAATCAGGAGTACAAACAAGAAGGACTCTTGTGGAATCTTCTAGCAATCTGGCATTTCTATCCACGGTTGAACCTCACAATGTCAGTCAAGCAAGCAAAGATGAATGTTGGATTCAAGCCATGAATGAAGAGCTTGACCAAATTGAAAAAAATCACACTTGGGAGTTAGTACCAAGGCCTCATGACAAAAATGTCATTGGAACTAAATGGATATTCAAAAACAAGTTAAATGAGAATGGGGATATTATAAGAAATAAAGCTAGACTTGTGTGCAAAGGGTATGCTCAACAAGAAGGTATAGACTTTGAAGAAACCTTTGCTCCTGTAGCCAGAATTAAAGCCATAAGAATGTTTCTTGCGTTTTCAAGCTTCCAACAAATCAAAGTTTATCAAATGAATGTTAAATCTGCTTTTCTCAATGGTGATCTAGAAGAAGAAGTTTATATAGAACAACCAGAAGGATTCATTTTGGGAAATGATGAAAAACTTGTGTGTAAACTTAAAAAGGCTCTATATGGTCTCAAACAAGCCCCAAGGGCATGGTATTATTGTCTTGACAAATATCTTCATCAACAAGGATTTTCAAAGGAGTCTGCTGATAGCAATTTGTACACAAAAATTGAAAATGACAAACTGTTGATTGTGGTTGTATATGTCGATGATATCATTTTTGGAAGTAATAAAGAGTCTATGAGTCAGAAATTTGCTTCTGATATGCAACAAGAATTTGAAATGTCTTTGCTCGGGGAACTAACATTTTTTCTTGGCCTGCAAGTGCAACAAGCAACAAATGGTATATTCTTATCACAAGCAAAGTATCTCAAGCAAATCCTGAAGAAGTATGGCATGGAAGATTGCAAACCTGTAAGTACACCAATGATAACCGGATGCAATCTCAGTTCTAATGATGATTCCCCCACCGTAAATCAACTAGAATATAGATCTATGATAGGAAGTCTACTTTATCTCACTGGGACAAGACCAGACATCATGCATGCAGTTGGGATTGTTGGACGATTTCAAGCCAATCCAAAAGAATCTCATCTTCAGGTTGTGAAAAGAATATTCAAATATCTACAGGGAACTCAAGACTTTGGACTATGGTATCCAAAGAATGATGATCTTACTCTTCATGCATACACTGATGCAGATTGGGCTGGAAGTGTTGATGATCGAAAAAGCACTAGTGGTGGTGCATTCTTTATGGGGCCCCGGTTAGTATCTTGGTTCAGTAAGAAGCAAAGCTCTATTGCCTTATCTACAGCAGAAGCAGAATATGTGGCTGCCACATCATGTTGCACTCAACTTCTTTGGATGATGCAAACACTACAAGACTTTCAAATCAAATGCACATCTCCTATATCCATTATGTGTGATAACACAAGTGCCATCAGTATCTCAAAGAATCTTGTTATGCATTCCAAGACCAAGCATATTCCCATCAAATATCACTTCTTACGTGAACAAGTGCTTGAACAAAAGGTGAAGTTGGAGTATGTTCCCTCCAAAGAACAAGTTGCTGATATATTTACCAAACCTTTACCCAGGGAAGCGTTCGAATATCTCAGAGAAAAGCTGGGAGTAGTCCCTGCTATGCAGAAGATCAGATCTGCTTAAAATTCAGAAGATTCAATTGGGTACGCTCCTGTTGAAGAGGTTCAGAATGCACAGGTTAAGGGGGAGTAGTTGTCATATGGAAAGGATGCAATCTGCCAATACTATGTTCAATAATGCAGCATGATCTCAGGGGGAGCATGGTAGTACAAAAGATCTTGATCAACCCTTTGCCATTGATGTCAAAGGGGGAGGACACGCAAAGAAGGGCTTCTACAAGACGAATAGAAGAGTATTAGAAAGGAAGAGTATGCCATCAATGCCAAAGGGGGAGATTGTTGGAAATATTGTCATTGATGGAAAAGGATTTGGCAAAGGTCAGTAGAAAAGAACAGAGGACGAACAGAAGGAGCAGAGACAGAATGGGAAGAGTACAAAGGCGCAGCAGAATTTTGGTGAACATCAACACGCATTCAAGAAGGATGGGAGAAATGTAAGGATGAATTAATTGTCATGGGCCACAGCCACAAATTGCAGAGGAGAGTTGTTTATGGTGTTGAGCAGAGTCGTCTTTACAGTGGAATGAAGCTATTCCCGTAAATCTAATTTACGGAGGAGCAAAGTTATTCAAGACAGTCAATTCGGGATTTAAGCCTTCAACAACCAAGCATGAAGAAAATTTATGAAAGTATGATTAAACAGTGGAAAGACTTTAAATCTTTGAATGTGGCAAGACAAGTGGTCCCTACCACTTGAGCACAAATCGCAAGAGTGCAAGTTTACAGATTCAGAAATTGTCGATCGCAAAATTCCCATTTGCGATGTGCGATCAGCGCAAAATCGAAAAAGTGCATATTATAATCATCGCCCCAGAAGAAGGGAAGACCGTGCTTGCGATATGCGATCATCGCAACATCGCATGATCGCAACATCACATGATCGCCAATATCGCATTTTCGCCATATGTTATTTCCGCCGGCTAAAGTTGCAATGTGGGCCCGAATCGAAGATTAGCCATTATTTGAAGAGTCCAAAAGTTATATGGATATATATATTATCGATGAGTCGCTGGGTTCGTTAATGTTTATAATATTATGTGTATGAGACAAAGATTGGGGTTTCAAATTGGTTTGGCACAATTATTAATACAAAGCGATTGAGATGTATGATTTTTCCGCTTGCGGAACTCACCACATCAACAAGACACTTGCATATGGAAATGCATTGGATATTGTTTATAAAATCCGAAGGGTTAAACGTTGGGTTAAAGGCTTGGCGCACATAGATAATTTGAATTTCCTCATTTAAATGAAATAAATTAAAAATAATTTGAAGAGCCCCGGGGATAAACTAAAGGGAATATTGACAAAGGAATACCATTAGCGGTTGAGTAGTCTTAGACTCATGGTATTGAGAAAGGCGAGAACTATATAAAAGGCAAAGATCATTATTCGAAAGGTATAGTAGTGAGAGAGCCTAGCGCGGAAAAAGAGCGAATTCTTCTAAGGAATATCTGCATGGACAGACGATGTGCTTAACTGATAATTCTGAGTCCATGTAGCACCCATCGAAAGAATGAATCTGGGATTCACTAAATAGAAGAATCAATGAAGAGCTAACGTATGTCTGTTGAAGAATTTTTATCCAGAAAGTCAAACGGGATGTCGAATGCATACATTTTCTAAAGTCTGGAGTTGCGGCTGTGTGATCCAGTCTGAAAATTGATGAAACGAGGTCCACAGTGGTGCTGAAGGTCGAAGCTTTCAGTCAGGGGGTTGTAGCTCCCTTCCAGGAGAGGCTGGTAAACGAGAGAAGGTTGTAGCCTTTCTGTAGGTGGGTGCCTGCGTGCTGGTATGAGTCTGCACCAGCATAAATTGTAAATGGTTTTCTCTATAATAAAATATTGAAGACTAAGATTACAGCAGCGGTGGTTTTCTCCCGAATTGGGTTTCCACCTTAAATCCTGGTGTCCATATGTGTTGTTCATGATTAATAGTTTGTTCTATTGTTTCTGTTCATTCTTAATGCTTATCTGATGCATTTCTCTAAGTAAAAGCATAATAATATATCTGGACATACACGTTGAATGCAATACTGTAACATATGGTTGTTTTGAAAGAAAAGGAAAGAAAATTGTTCAGCCTAAAATACTGATTCACCCCCCCTCTCAGTATTTTTCCCAAAAATATGGTACGCAGTTAACCAGCTGAGCCAAGCTATGTTTAGGTAGACCAAGCTCTTTTGGAAGGCAGGGAAGCATGTTCTGAGATTCCTCAAGGGCACTGCAGAGTATGGATTATGGTACAAATGAATAGAGGGAGTGAAGCTTCAAGGCTTCACTGATGCAGATTGGGTAGGGAGTCCATGCCACAGAAAGAGCACATCAGGGAGCATCTTCATCATAGGATCAACATCAGTTTCTTGGTACAACAGGAAATAAATATTGGTTGCACTCATTTAAGCAGAGGAAAATAACATGTCGACCAGTCAGGCAGCATGCGAGGCCATCTCAACGAGGAAGATACTTGTTGGTTTGTTGGGTTAATAGATGGATTTGACGATGATACATTGTGATAAACATAGTTGCATCAAAATCTTGGTTAATCCAATATTCCATGACAGGTCCAAGCATATTGATATCCGGTATCACCATCTTAGAGATTGCGTTCAGAGGAGGATTATGTCATTAGAGTACATTCTCACAGAGAAGCAAGATGTAGATATCTTGACAAAGGCCCTGGAAAGAAGAAAATTTGAATACCACAGAGATAAGATCAGGGTAGTTGATATTACCTTTCTGCTTGAGAGGGAGTGTTAAAATGGAAACAAGAAATGGCACCCCAAGGGGGCTTCTCATTTAATTTTCCCTTAATGAAATTGGAAGAGAAATTGTAATTTCATCTCATAACAACTTGTATTAGTTAACTAAGTCAGAATGATTGAGTTAGCTTAGTAAATTCGAGTTGAGGGTCAAAGAGGAGGCATGTAGAGTGATTCCATGATTTAAGGGGGTCCAGTTGCAGTTATGCATGAGTTATAATTAGTTAACTCAATTAATTGAGTTAAAATCAATTTAACTAGTTCTAACTGGGTTATGAACTAGATATAGGTCCAGTGAATTAAATATGATTTAATTCACAATGAGTGATCAATCAGGCAATTGATAATCACTATAAATAGCTATTGCAAGTGATTTCTAAGGAAGACCCAGTTGAGGCTGAGGTCAAAGGGATGATAACTATCAGTTGTATAATTAGAAAATTGTACAAGCCAATGATAGAGTCAGTTGGAGGCCTAGGAAGGATTTCACAATCAAGGCAAGGGATTTTCCTATTTAATAGGGGCTTAATTCCTCAAAGAATGTGTGAGCAAGGCAGACTGAGCAGAGGTTGATAATTGGCTAGGTAATTGTCTGATTTTTCCTATATTAGTGTGAGACAGTTGGCATTGTGCAAGAGTTTCTCTTGAGAGAATTTTTTTTTTAATGTTTCATGATTCTTGAATTTATACAATATACAGATATCAGGGTTTTAGCCAGTGTGCTTTCCCCAGATACGTCTTGTGTTGTGTGATTGATTTACTTATTTCTCTTGCTTATATGTGATTGTGCCATCGTGTTTTGTTTCCACAAATTTGTAGAAGGATTCAATATCTTGTTTTAGTACATCATAAGATCGGATTGAATCCCATTGGTGTAATTTCTACAGACCCTAATGGCGCTTAGGGGCTCATATTGTGGCCCATTTACTAGGTGAACATTTTTGGTGGAAGACTTACCTCCTTCCCAAAGAAATATCCACAAATGAATCCCCATTTTGTGTAATATACTCTTGGGATCCATGAGAGCTAGAAATTGGAACATATGAATGACAACAAGACAAATTTAGTTAGGATTGTTCTACCTGCCAAATTGATCGAACGAGCTCCCCAATTATCCATTCTAATTTTGATATTGTCTATAATATTTTTCCAATATTTTGAGGAAGGATTTTTTAAGCATATTTTCATTCCCAAGTATTTGAACTTTGTCCAATCCTTAACCAATTTGAAACCAAGCACCTCTTCAATTTTCTTTTGACAAATTGTGTTGATGTTCCATGAATAGATTTATGATTTGGCCTCATCGACCAATCCTACAATGGCTGTAATAAAAATTTCCAGGACTTTTTTGTATCTTTTAGCAATCAATAATGAAGCTCCACCTAAGAGAACCGTGTCATCTGCGAATTGCACATGATTAATGCCTCTGGAACCAAAAAAGAATTGAATCCCTGGTAATTGATCAATGCTTCTTTCAAACTCTAGTCTCCTACTCAGAGATTCAGTCATGGTGATAAATAGGAATGGATAGAGGGTTGCGTTAGACCTCTAGAGGCTTTGAAGAAACAAGTTACTCTCCCATTTATAAGGGGCGTGATACAAGGAGAACCAATACACAGAGCCACCCATTTAATAATTCGGCCATGAAAGCCCATATTTTTCATAAATTTGAAAAGGAAATTGTCGGATTCTATCAAATGCTTTTTCCATGTCTAGCTTTATAACCATGCTGTGCTCTCCCCTTTTCCAACTAAAATCCACCACTTCCTGAATCATAATTACATTATCACATACTTTTATTCCCGGGAAAAATACTCATTGATTCTTAATGATGATGAATGGAAGAATTTGCTTGAGTCTCATTGCCATAATTTTAGAGATGATCTTGTAAGAGACATTACACAACGAAATTGGCCAAAACCTAGTGAATGAATAATGATTATTTTCTTTAGGGATGAGGGCTAAGAATGAGGAATGGATTCATCCATACATGCAAAGATTCTTGAGTGAGTATCCTATCATTCTAATCAGGTCCATGTGAATAATATCCCAAAAATGTTGATAAAAAAGGGTAAGGAATCTGTCTAGACCCAGGGCCTTGTCTACATGAAAGGAAAAAATAACCTGCTTTATTTATTCTATGGAAGGAGGGACTATGAGAGGAACATTCATCTCTTTTGAAACTAACTCAGGAACACACTCCAACACAAAGTGTTCTTCCTCTTCAGATAACTAATATGTGGCCTTATACATGTTTCCGAAGTGATCGATTATTGCCTCTTGAATTAATTGGAAGTCTTCAATTCTTTTTGTTGAGATTCAACAAGATGATGAGCTTAGTGAAAAGAGTCACCTTCACTAAGTGGGCCCGCAGGCTATTTTTGGCGCAAGTCTATTTTTAGACATGGTGATCATATTTCAGAAGTTGCAGGATGCTATTTGTGGATGGTTTGTCCAGTTGGAAAAATAGATGAAATTCTATTTTTAGAATATTGGGCAAAGTCTATTTATAGATCGTTGATCTAAAAATAGAAGTTTCGATTATTATTAGCTCTTAATAATAATCCGACAATAAACAACAACTTATTCTCTTGGAGCAATTAATTTCAGTGAACAGATTTGGAAAATCAGTGGGCTGAAGGAATTACGCAATTCCTAGGGTTTATTGGTGGTTCATGCATGGAGAACTCAGTTAGAACTGAAGTGGCAAAGTTATGACAGAGTTGGAAAAGTAGTTCATGGAGTTGTATTCAATTTAACTCAGTTAGACTCAGTTGAGCTAGTTGTATCTAGTATAATTGAATGATACACTAGTAAGAGTGGAGTGAATTAATTAGTTAATTAATTCACAAATAATAACTCATTAATCAACTGAAAAATACAATAGTTAACTATAGTGCATGTCAGTTCTAGTGGAGACCCAGTGGAGAGATAGGTGAAAGGGCAAGATGGACTATCTGTTGTGACTATAATGTTGCATTGATTGCACCACACACACATTGGAGTCACCAATGAGGATTGCACAGTCAAGGCAAGGGTAATTTGAATTCATTTAGAGCTATTCTTCAGCAGGGATCGTGCAGTGGAGGCAGGCTGGTAGGAGGGCAGAGATCGATGCATGGATTTTCAGATTTCTTCTATGTTAGTGTGTGACGATTGATTGTACGGAGAGCTTGATGTACTAAGCTTTGTATGAGATTGTTACATGATCTCCATGATACATAATATATGATAGTTGGGGTTTTCAGATTCAGGCTTTCCCGTTAAACAACTGTGTTATGTGCGATTGTTTTTATTTATGCTTCACATGTGTTTGTAATTAATTTTCTGCAAAATATTAATAGTGGAATGATTCTTTATTTTGCAAGAAGTTAAATATTGTGAGACCAGGGGAATCTGGATGTATGCATGCTTAGTGTATACTAATTTCTATATGGTATTAGAGGAGTGTAAATTCTTTAAGATTGCAATTGTGAAGAATTGTTGAGTTTGTGCAATTCGAATTTGCTACAGAAAATTCTTGGTGCAGAAGTTGAGTATACATTGAAATGTCTTTCAATGGGTTACGATTGGAGTATGCCCTTGACGGGAGCTCGAATTACATAGCCTAGAAGGATAGGATGGAGGCAGTGTTGGAGGATAATGGACTGAAGGAGTTCATCGATAGCGATGTTCCTAAGCCGGGATCTAGCGATGCTCCATTACTTGACGCATGGAAAAAGAAGACAAAAAAGACAAGAATAATTCTGTTGGAAGGTGTGAAGGACCATATTATGTCGAGCCTTCATGGGAAAGCCACTCCATTCTTAATGTGGAAGGCTTTGACAGATTTTTTCCAAAGCAGAAGTGACCAGAGGAAGTTGGCGCTTAAAGACAAGCTCAGAAAAATAAAAATGGAGAAGGCGACAATATTTCAAAATACCTCACGAAGTTTGTCCACTGAAGGATGAACTGGGAAGTGTGGGGGTTACTTTTGATGATGAATACTTGGTGAGCTTGGTTCTCCTTGGGCTTCCGAAGAGTTGGCATAGCTACGAAGACTCTGTCAATGGACGGGAGAAACTGCCGGGATGGGAGCGACTTTGGTCAGATCTTGTGTAGGAGGAGATAAGGCAGGGTACCAGGGATGCCTATTCATTGAAGAATGAATATGAAGAGAATTTCACTTTGGCTGCCAAAGCAAGGAAAGGGAAGGGGAAGAAATTTCCTTCAAAATACGAAGCTAAAGGCAACAAGCAGGATTTGTCCAAGGTGAAGTGTGTTCACTGTCATGAACATGGGAATTTTGCCACTAACTGCCCACAGAAGAAGAAGAACAAGAAGGCTGCTGGAGCTGCAGCTAGAGAGGCCTTAGCCTCGCAATTTGAGCTTGATTTCTCTTTGATCGCATGCTTGGTTTCAAGCTATATGGGATCGATGTGGTATATTTATAGCGGGCATCTTTCCATATGATGGGAGACAAGGAGTTGTTTAGTGACTTGGAGGAGAAGGACCTCTAGATGCATATAGAGATGGGTGACGATGGTCGATACGGTGTGACCGGCATTGGGACCATTACCTTTGAGAGGGAGTCCGGTAATCCATTCTTGTTGAAGGATGTTATGCATGTTCCAGGTCTGAAGAAGAACTTGGTCTCGGTCGCAATGTTGGAAGACAAAGGTTATGATGTTGTTTTCAGTGAGGGAAAATCCTTCCTTCGACATAAAACAACGGGTCAAACCAAGAAGATAGGGATTCAAGTTAAGAATCTCTACAATAAACAACAAATTATTCTCTTGGAGCACTTAATTTCAATGAACAGATTTGGAAAATTAGTGGGCTGAAGGAATTACGAAATTCCTAGGGTTTACTGGTGGTTCATGCATGGAGGACTCAGTTAAAACTGAAGTGGCAAAGTTATGACAGAGTTGGAAGAGTAGTTCATGGATTTGTATTCAGTTTAACTCAGTTAGACTCAGGTGAGCTAGTTGTATTTAGTCTAATTGAATGATACACTAGTGAGAGTGGAGTGAATTAATTAGTTAATTAATTCACAAATAATAAATGATTAATCAACTGAACAATACAACAGTTAACTACAGTGCATGTCAGTTCCAGTGGAGACCCAGTGGAGAGATAGGTGAAAGGGCAAGATGGACTATCTGTTGTGACTATAGTGATGCATTGATTGCACCACATACACATTGGAGTTGCCAATGAGGATTGCGCAATCAAGGCAAGGGTAATTCGAATTCATTAAGAGCTATTCTTCAGCAGGGATTGTGCAGTGGAGGCAGGCTAGTAGGAGGGCAGAGATCAGTGCATGGATTTGCAGATTTCTTCTATGTTAGTGTGTGAAAATTGATTGTACTGAGAGCTTGATGTACTAAGCTTTGTATGAGATTGTTACATGATCTCCATGATACATAATATATGATAGTTGGGGTTTCCAGCTTCAGGAGTTCTCGTTAAACAACTGTGTTATGTGCGATTGTTTTTATTTATGCTTCACATGTGTTTGTAATTAATTTTCCACAAAAGATTAACAATGGAATGATTCTGTATTTTGCAAGAAGTTAAATATTGTGAGATCAAGGGAATTTGGATGTATGCATGCATAGTTTATACTAATTTCTACACTTTTCCTGTGGTGATGGATTTTTGATATGTTGTTTTTTCGTTCCCTATTTTTAGCTTGATCATGGAAGAATTTAATGTTCCTATATCTATATTCTAACCAAACACTCCTCAAATTTAACCTCCAGTGCTCCTATTCCTGTTTTAGGAGCACATGATATGACTGGAAGGTTTTTACTTCTTGGTGAAGTAGATATTCTGTAACATATTAAGCTTCTATCTAAGACTAAATACACTCAACTTGATTCTCCAATGCTAGAAGTGAAGTTTGATTAATTGATTTCCCTTTCTTTAGCCAGAGTTTGATATTTTGTTTAAGCCTCTTTATTTTTGTTTCCCAAATACCGATTAGGTTACCTTCAACCCACTGAGCCCAAGAAGCAACTACCATGTATGAGAAACCTAGTGATTGGAGCTAGCACATGGAAAATATGAAGGGTATTGGAACAAAATTTTGAGGCATACTAATTTTAAACAAGATGGTTTGATGGTCTGATCCATTCCAAGGTAGGATAAATGATTGGAGCTTGACATTCAGAGAGAGAAAGTTGTCAATAGTAAAAAAGATATCCAATCGTGCAACAAATTGACCTAGTTCAGACCTCTTGTTGTTCCAAGTAAATCGTAGCTTAAGGGGATTAATTTTTATCAAGTAGAGGGAGCTAATAAGGTCCTCCACGTATTCTTGGAAGGGATCCTTGACCAAAATCCCTCCCCTATTTTCCTTTTGATGAAGGGTCGTATAAAAGTCTCCACCGATGATTCAATTTGTGCCAAAGGATGAATCTTTACCTCCATTAGATATTTCCAACAATCTTACTTTTCTCGGAAACATATAGGCATATAGAGGTTAACTAAAGTTCAAACATGATTAAGGGCTAGAATGTTGAAAGAAGTAGCAATCCAATGTTGTTTCCTCTTGCTATTCAACAATTTTAGTTGATCTGGATCCCCTAAAGTACATGAACCCCATTAAGCACTCTGAGAATTGACCTCAAGGTGGAAACTCTTATTCCATATCTTGATAGATCCTTATCATCAATTTTAGTCTCTTGGAAGAGGGCTATGGTTGGATTTATTTCACTATAAATGATTTTTCTTTAGTGATTCTCTTATTAGATCCAAGGATTTTACAGTTCCAGGAGACAATATTCATTACTTACTTTTAGAATGGGTTGCCCCTTTTGAGGGGCTTTTCGCTACACCCATTTTTCCTTATTTTTTACCATGATAACCTAATTGGAGAGGTATGGTACTTTGATACCCCAAATATTTATATTTCTCATTTTGTTCTGTGTGGATTTCCCTATTAGTTTTCCTTCCCACATGTTGAGTTTTCCATTTCAAATCTCAGATTTTTTCAGCTTCTGATTTTTCCTCTATTGAATTGACCATTATAAAGGGACTTATAACGTCCTTTGATGAGAGGTAAGCATCCTCCCCTTCCTCCTACAGGTCAGCTGAGGCATTTTGGGAGTTTTTAGGGGTACTATACTCTTCTTCCAAAACTTTCTCAGGGATATGAGAAGAAGGCTTTCAAAGGCATAACTTTGTATATTTCTAAGAAGTTCCTTATTATTCATTAAGATATACCATCACTTAGAATTTATTCTTTTCACCTTTGTGATTTCGAGATCGTCTAGTACCTTCCTTCTTAGTACTGGTCTTATTGGAATTTTCTGTTTCTTTAGGCTGTTGAGCAATCTTCCCTTGTTGAGGGGGTTGTTGCTATTTAGGGCCCCTTATTCTTTTGGATTGTTGCCGTTTATCCCCTTAATCTCCTTGATTTTCTTGGTTGACTAGGGTTTTGGTGCAATTTCTAGCGAAATGTCCATATTCGTGGAAAATCCGACATTTGAATGGGAGCAGATCATAGGCTACTTCCTATATGCGAGTCCAATTATCCAAGCATTTTGAGTTCTTTTTAAACACTAAGTAATTTGATCGATGGAAAATGGAAAATTACTATCTTTGAAAATATGACTTGTGTTATGTGGTTTTTGGACTTTGATAAGCTTTCTAGGAAATTCAATATACAATGTTGACATTAGATGACTGGTGAGTTATTTGGAACTTAATATTGTGCCATGGTTGATTGCTTAGTATTGTCATATTCTCCATGATTTTGTTAAGGTCCCTTGGGATCTATTCCAAATATGATTATGGTTGGAGTATTTAATGTTGAAACCTTTGGGAAATTGTACACATCCTTTCATTCACGCACCGCCTTAAACCAAATAATTAACATAGAAATAGTGATTTAGTTGAATGAAATTTGAGTTATTCTCCATTGTTGGTTTGGTCATGTGGTTGTGATCCTTTCACAAGCTTACAACTAAAAATGTGTTTAGGTCTTGTTTCATTTGGCTCATTCATCCATGCTTATAACAAACCGCTATTCCTATGTGAAACAAATTATGTGAACACACTTGCTAGTTGTGGTGATGATTTTGAGACTTTGGTCAACAATTTAATGGCTATAAGCACTAACACATTCTTTTGGATTATGGTAACAACAAGATCTAGTTTTCAAGGCTTCTAAATGATGCCTTTGGTGCATTGAATTAATTATTTTCACAAGTAGGCCAATTTCCCGCTTTCTTCTCATGATTCTAATGGTAAAGGAATGCATTTTTGTTCTTTTTTATTTCCTTGTATTTAATCAAGTCCTTGTTTTATTTTCATGCAATCAACAATTTTTATCTTGGGAATGTGTGATGATATCTAGTTTTCCATTAAAATTTTTTATCCTTTGTTAGATTGACCTATTTCATAAATTATATTTCCCTCCTTCAAATTTCAAATATTTCCCTCCTAGCTATCTCAACCATCTAACCCTCTAGTCCTAGTATAAGTTGAAATTTCCTCTCTATTGTGCTAAACACAACGTATAAATTTGATTTTTCCATACCTCTTTCAAATATCAAAACAAATATGTTGTCACAAAGTGGGTATTTAGTTTTTCCAAGCCTCTTTGAAATATCAAAATAAAGATGTTATCATGGTATATTGCTAACTTGGTTGAAATTCAAACCCACGTTGATGACTCGGTTATTCAATTGGACTCATGAAATAATTTGTTTGGTATTTATATTGGCTTCTATGGTGCCTATTAATTTCATAACCTATTCATCATTATGAAATTAATACAACTCTTAAGTTCTGAAATGAACCCATCACTTAAAGAACTAATAATTGAAATATGAAGTCCTTTTTAAGCTCATATTCATGGCTATTTCATCCTTCTATTTTGCAATGATGTGTTGAATTGTATATTTTGAACCAAAGTATTTGGGTGAGATGTACCCTCATTGTAGGTGTTTTATATAGTCATGTTTCATTTATCAAAAGCATGTATTATGTATATTTGACACAATTTAAAATTTCTAAGCTTCAATACTTTAAAATTCCCTGCATGGTGGATTTCAACTTTATTTTTTTTATAACAACAATGATAATTTGTAATCATATAAATTATACATTTGGGGCACAACCTTACACCATAAAAATCCAGAAAATAAATGACAAACTATTTCAAACAATTATTTCCAACTACCCAGATGCTCAAAATCCAGTCTACAATAATGGCATACCTATCCTATATAGTAGTAAATTTTTTCCAAAAAACACCTAAAATTTTACAATATTTTATGAACATACTACATTATATAGGTTGGTAGATCTAAAGGATCTTGAGCATTTTTATTTTGTAAAGTTTGGGTTGGATCATTGAGATTAGGGATTTATGTCTTGGAAAATATGATCAAATTGCTAGAGGAAGAAGGACCTGATTAGCTTTGGGAAGGGCAGTTGCAATTCCTCCAATTATTGGTGTAAACTTGATAACTCATCGTTAGTCTTATGAAGAAGTTTTTGTGTTTAATGAGGACCTACATTGTATATGTGACACACAAATTAGGTTTATTATGTTTTAATTGGAGCTTTATGATTTCTCCTTACAACTAGTGAAACCATTCCATCATTTTCCTCTGAAATGATCCAACATCACCAAACATTTTGATATTTTCTCTAATACCTCTCCTTCATTATTGCGTGAGTGTATAAATCAAAAAATAATGAAAATGCACCTATATTCCTACACCCGGGCCTCGATCCTTGCAATTCTATTCCAAATCAAACCAAAGGATGAAGAAAGGGAAAATGCCTAAGTTTGAACAATGTTATACACAACGTAGCCTTAGAACAATTCAATTAAGAACCAACAACTATTGGATCATGGAATTACCACTTGCATCAAATTTCTTATGAAACATAGTACTACTGGAACAGACAAGGTTCGTACCTCAAGTTAAATACGCTAGAAGACTTGGAATATGAAAATATCCATTGAGGATACAAATATTATTATATATTAAATTTATGAAGAATTATTGATGATACAATTGAGAGTGAGGTTCCTATATTTATAGTCAAGTAAGTACCCTTTATGAATGGTCATGTCTCCATAGACATGCCTCTTCGTTTGACTAATTATTACTTATTTACATATTATTCTATTTATTATTTATTATCTATATTTATTACTTTTACATAATTATATTCATAACATTGCCTTCCTCTTCAACAAGCTTTTTCCTCAAAGCTTGTTTATGAAAGGGCTTGATCTATTTTTTTGCTACGAATGTCCTCTGTTTGATCTCTCTCTCTTTTATTATTATTATTATTATTGTGCTACGAATTTCTTTCGTCTTGAGACAATTATATTTATCGATACAATTTGATATGATCCTCTAAGTGACAAACAAAACTGTCGCATTGAGAAGGGATCATACCATCCTAAATTAATCTTCTGTCGAATCTTGCAGTGACTGGAAACTTGTGATGGATTGTTATCACATGAGTGGATCTCACTGACATTAGTATTCTTCAGAACATCATTTTGTTATTTATGTTCTAAATATGTAGCTTGATTGAGTTATCCACTCTCGTGATTCGAATGTCGATAAGGAATTCTGGTGATTTGGTTTTATCTTATCTTGTTTATGTTGTCTTCTTAATTTATTTGAAGTACTTGATTTCCTTGAGTTATGAAATTTGAATGGTTAATTTATGGATCTTCACTTGAATATTTTGTTGCTGGAACTACAACTTTTGAGTACATCTTTACTTCAAGTAGTTTGTCCTCTTCTTGAGTTGTGTTATTGAATGGATCGATATTTGATGTCTTTTCATCAACTTGAATTTCTACATTTGATGCTTCCTTCTCGATAAGTTGTTGTACCTTGTTTTCCAATTACTTCTTGTCCTTCTTAAGCTTCTTAATTTGCATAAGTAATTTTTCATTATGGTCTTTAAGCCGAGAAAATTCTTCATTTTTGTCAGTGGTGATCTTGGAAACTTCTCTTTGCATATTTTGCATTGCCTTTTTACTTTCTTGAAGAATTACTTTTGAGATTTTCTTGTATGTTTTTCAGCATCATTGAATCTGACTTCAAGGTAACACACTGTACCGTTATTTTTATTTTTATTTTTGTGTGAAACTGTCACAAAATTCTTTTTCATATTTAGGATAAAGGACCCGAATGAGTCCATCCAAGGTGAACCTAGAATTATATCACTATTTTCACAAAATAAAGTTTTAATAGTGAATTCCAAGATTAAAATATAGTCTCCAATGTTTAGTTGTAGATTTCTTATGTTACGTTGTTTATTATTCATTAAATCCATCATTTCAGTTATGTTCGATTCATGTATCACTAATTGGTTAGCACAATTAGTACTAACATAACTGTTATTTTGGGTAGGGTTAATAGAGATGCTAACATCCCTTCCCCGCCAAAGACCCTTTTATTTTAAATATCGTACTGACGCATATACTAAAAGTTTTAGGAAATATCTCTTCTTTCACGTCTGACTTAGACTCAATTTCTTGCTAGTAAGTGATTGATTCCAATTTGTCCGTTGAATATTAAATAATTTTTCTTAAAGAGTTTATATACTCTTTGAGTAATCTGCTTCTTTGAATATAAATTAGGTCCCCTTTATATTTATAATAAAATTTTAATATGAATTGTTATTTTTTTTCCAAGTCCTATGTTTTATTTGAGTTATAATGACTTTAATAATGGAACAACCTTCCCTTTTTGATCTTATATTTTTCTATCAGTTATGAAAAAACACTTTTTCAATAAGTGAGCTCCAATGGTGGTCCAAAGAGGCTGCATGGTGCGTATGGGGGTTGTTTTGTCTATGACGAGGTTTCCTCAGCTTGGGTGGCTGTGAGTGCATCTGGAAATAGTGCGAGACAGAGAGGGTATGATGACGTTGATTATATATATATATAAAATTAATCTTTTTATTTTTCTTTTGTTTTTAATATATATTTTAAAATATATAATTTCATTTTTTTTAAAAATATCTCTCTCCCTCTCTCTTTTTAAATGGCCAATGGCCTGACGTTAACTTGGAGAACCTCCAAAATCTTGTAGCGAATCGCTTCAACGACAACAAAGTTGATGATTTTCGATGGCCAAGGACCTGGGCCAGGCTGGCTCTATGCAATAGTTGAGTAGTGAGAGGATCGAACAAATATGATACCAAATAGGACAAACAAGGTTCACACCTCAAGTTAAATACTCCAGAAGACTTGGAATATGAAAATATCCATTGAGGATAAAAATATTATTATTATATAAAATGTATGAAGAATAATTGATGATACAATTGAGAGTGAGGGTCCTATATATATAGCCAGGTAAGTACCCTTTTATGAATGGTCATGTCTCCATAAACATGCCTCTTTGTTTGACTAATTATTAATTATTTACATATTATTATGTTTATTATTTATTATCTATATTTATTACTTTTACATAATTAAATTCATAACAACTACTAAGCTCCAAATATCACACTGCATAAAGACAATAAAACTTTTCACCATTTTTCTCAAGTGTCCTAATCCACGAAGAGTGAAATTGCACCTATATTCCTACACATAGGCTTCGATCCTTTCAATTCTAATACGAATCAAACCAAAGGATGAAGACAGAGAAAAGTCCTAAGTTCTAATAACATAATACACCACCCAATCTCAAACAAATTTCATTACGAACCAATAATTGTTGAAGCATCGACTTACCACCTACATCAATTTTCTTATGAAACAAAGTATTAGATCCCACACGAAAAAGAGACAGTAAAACCTTTCACCATACCAAGGACTGTGCCTCCAACATATTTAAATATTAAAAAAAAACGTCTCATGTAAAATCTTCCAATCTAGGCCAGAATTTCCAATTATGATCAAATTCCATCCACTTAACATGTTGATACAACCACCATGCCCTGAATTGAACTCCATTAATAAGTACAACATAGATATTTTCATATGAGTAACCATAATACATAAAATGGAATTGCTACAAATACATGCAACGAACTCTTTTCGACAATACACATACATGCTAATGATAATAGGGAACACACCAATAAGGTGATCCTAGATTGCATTATCTTATTCATGGTGATGCATGCACATAGAAGAAAAGACTTGTTGTAGATGATGATTAAATCATAATCATAACATAACCTCCTCCATTTTTCCCAATTCAGTGAGATGAGACATGAGATAATAGTATTTCCATACCATTTCATTGAATGCTGCCCAAATTTAAAGTTATTAATACACCTGTTGACAAGGGGAGAAATTCAACCTAGGAAAATGGGAGAGATCACCCAGGGCCCCAATTAGAACCCCTATCCATTTGGGTTGGTGGTACTAACCGGTATGTAGGCCCGATTTCCTGTACTAAACTAAAATAATAAAATGATTAAAGATAATTAAAAAGGAAAATATATGACCTAAATCTAACTTAATCCAATTATTCTAATTATTTACAAGTAATATACCTAATATTAACCAATTGTTAGTGCTTGGGGAACTTATTTAACCAACACTAGGGAGGGGAAAAACTACCCAAATACAAACCTTTAAGAGATATGCAACCATTTGGGATGGTAGTCATTCTAATAGAAATGTGGGCCCATTTACCCATATGGAGAGTTTATGCTTTGATGAGAGAGCCAAAAACCTATATTTTTGTATTTTTTTTGTTATTATTTGCATACAATTTAAATCTGATTTATAGAAAATAAATTAACTAACCTATCTCACGAATGGGAGAAAACCTAAAAAAATAGTATGAATATCATATCTAAAACATATGATATATTTAAGGATTCATAACCAACCAAAAACTTAAATAGATCAGTAAAACATACACCTATTTTGATTTACAGGAAAGAAATAAGCACTCGAATATTCATGAAAGTAAACTATTTGAAAAATCTGAATTCATGGAACTAAAAAAATAAGAATGCATATAAACAATATATCACAAACACTCCATGCGCACAAAATACATTCCTCAAAGAATTTCGAGGTCTTAAAAAATTATCCACAATGTTTGATAGCAAATATCAATTTTTATGGAGTAAAATGATTTCCAACCCCCTTGTGACTGTGATTTGAGAAGAAAGATCCCACAATGGCACAAGCTCTTCTTCCTTTGGTTCAAACTCATCCAAAATTTTGTACTTAAATGCTTCCTTTCACAACAACGAGAGTTTGTTTTCTTTCTATGATCTTATTTACATATTATTATGTTTATTATTTATTATCTATATTTATTACTTTTACATAATTATATTCATAACAACTACTACACTCCAAATATAAAGACAATAAAATTTTTCACCATATTGCTCAAGTGTCCAAATCCACAGAGAATGAAAATGCACCTATATTCCTACACCTAGGCTTTGATCCTTGCAATTCTAATACAAATCAAACCAAAGGATGAAGAAAGAGAAAAGTCCTAAGTTCTAATAACACAATACACCACCCAATCTCAAACAAATTTCATTAAGAACAAATAATTGTTGAAGCATCGAATTACCACCTACATGAATTTTCTTATGAAACAAAGTATTATATCCCACATGAAAAATAGACAATAAAACCTTTCACGGGACCAAGGCCTGTGCCTCCACCATATTTAAATATTTATAAAAGAATGTCTCATGTAAAATCTTCCAATATAGCCCAAACTTTCCAATTATGATCAAATTCCACCCACTTAACATGTTGATACAACCACCATGCCCTAAACTGAACTCCATTAAGAAGTAAAACATAGATATTTTCATATGAGTAACCATAACACATAGAATGGAATTGCTACAAATACATGCAACAAACTCTTTTCCACAATACACATACATGCCAATGATCATAGGGAACACAACAATAAGGTGATCCCAGATTGCATTCTCTTATTCACAGTGATGCATGCACATAGAAGAAAAGACCTGTCATAGATGATGATTAAACCATAATCATAACATAACCTCCTGCATTTTTCCCAATTCAGTGGGATGAGACATGAGATCATAGTCTTTCCATACCATTTCATTGAATACTGCCCAAATTTCAAGTTCTTAATACACTTGTTGACAAGGGGAGAAATTCCACCTAGAAAAATGGGAGAGATCACCCGATCAGGGCTCCAATTAGAACCCCTATCCGTTTGGGTTGGTGGTACTAACCGGCATGTAGGCCCGATTTCCTGTACTAAACTAACATAATAAAATGATTAAAGATGATTAAAAAGGAAAATATATGACCTAAATCTAATTTAATACAATTATTCTAAATATTTACAAGTAATATATCTATTATTAACCAATTGTTAGTGCTTTTTGAACTTCTTTAACCAACACTAGGGAGGGGAAAAACTACCCAAACGCAAACCTTTAAGAGATATGCAACCGTTTGGGATGGTAGTCCTTCTAATAGAAATGTGGGCCCATTTAGCCATCTGGAGAAATTATGCTTTGATGAGAGAGCCGAAAAAACTATATTTTTTGTATTTTTTTGGGATTATTTACATACAATTTACTAATATGACTTATAGAAAATAAATTAGCTACCTATCTCACGAATGGGAGAAAATATAAAAAAATAGTATGAATATCATATCTAAAACATAGGATATATTTAAGGCTTCATAACCAACCAAAAGCTTATATAGATCAGTAAATCATATACCTATTTTGATTTATAGCAAAGATTAAGCACTCGAATATTCATGAAAGTAAACTATTTGAAAAATTTGAATTCATTGAACTAAAAAAATAAGAATGCATATAAACAATATATCACATACAACTCATTCACACAAAATAGATTCTTCAAAGAAATTCGAGGTCTTAAAAAATTATCCACAACATATGATAGCAAATATCAATTTTAATTGAGTAAAATGCTTTCCAACCCCCTTGTGATTGTGATTTGAGAAGAAAGATCCCACAATAGCACAAGCTCTTCTTCCTTTGGTTCAAACTCATCCAAAATTTTGTACTTATAATTCCTTTTATAAGAACGAGAGTTTTTTTTTTTCTTTCTATGATCTTATTTACATATTATTATGTTTATTATTTATTATCTATATTTATTACTTTTACATAATTATATTCATAACAACTACTAAGCTCCAAATATCACACGACATAAAGACAATAAAACTTTTCACCATATTTCTCAAGTGTCCAAATCCACAAAGAATGAAAATGCACCTATATTCCTACATCTAGGCTTTGATCCTTGCAATTCTAATACAAATCAAACCAAAGGATGAAGAAAGAGTAAAGTACTAAGTTCCAATAACACAATACACCACCGAATCTCAAACAAATTTCATTAAGAACCAATAATTGTTGAAGCATCAACTTACCACCTACATTAATTTTCTTATGAAACAAAGTATTAGATCCCACACGAAAAAGAGACAATAAAACCTTTCACCAGACCAAGGACTGTGCCTCCACCATATTTAAATATTTATAAAAAATGTCTCATGTAAAATCTTCTAATCTAGGCCAGAATTTCCAATTATGATCAAATTCCATCCACTTAACATGTTGATACAACCACCATGCCCTGAATTGAACTCCATTAAGAAGTACAACATAGATATTTTCATATGAGTAACCATAACACATAGAATGTAATTGCTACAAATACATGCAACGAACTCTTTTCCACAATACACATACATGTCAATAATCATAGGGAACACAAAAATAAGGTGATCCCAGATTGCATTCTCTTATTCATTGTAATGCATGCACATAGAAGAAAAGACGTGTCGTAGATGATGATTAAACCATAATCATAACATAACCTCTTGAATTTTTCCCAATTCAGTGAAATGAGACATGAGATAATAGTATTTCCATACCATTTCATTGAATGCTGCCCAAATTTCAAGTTCTTAATACACATGTTGACAAGGGGAGAAATTCCACCTAGAAAAATGGGAGAGATCACCCGATCAGGGCCCCAATTAGAGCCCCTATCCGTTTGGGTTGGTGGTACTAACAAGTATGTAGGCCCGATTTCCTGTACTAAACTAACATAATAAAATGATTAAAGATAATTACAAAGGAAAATATATGACCTAAATATAATTTAATCCAATTATTCTAAATATTTACAAGTAATATACCTAATATTAACCAATTTTTAGTGCTTGGGTAACTTCTTTAACCAACACTAGGAAGGGGAAAAACTACCCAAATGCAAGAGATATGCAACCATTTGGGATGGTAGTCCTTCTAATAGAAATGTGGGCCCATTTATCCATCTGGAGAGTTTATGCTTTGATGGGAGAGCCGAAAAACTATATTGTTGTATTTTTTTGGGATTATTTGCATACAATTTAAATCTGATTTATAGAAAATAATTTAACTAACCTATCTCACGAATGCGAGAAAATCTTAAAAAATAGTATGAATATGATATCTAAAACATAGGATATATTTAAGGATTCATAAGCAACCAAAAACTTAAATAGATCAGTAAATCATATACCTATTTTGATTTACAGGAAAGAAATAAGCACTTGAATATTCATGAAAGTAAACTATTTGAAAAATCTGAATTCATGGAACTAAAAAAATAAGAATGCATATAAACAATATATCACATACACTCCATTCGCACAAAAGAGATTCCTCAAAGAAATTTGAGGTCTTAAAAAATTATCCATAACATTTGATAGAAAATATCAATTTTAATTGAGTAAAATGATTTCCAACCCCCTTGTGACTGTGATTTGAGAAGAAATTTCCCACAATAGCACAAGCTCTTCTTCCTTTGGTTAAAACTCATCCAAAATTTTGTACTTATGCTTCCTTTTATAACAACGAGAGTTTGTTTTCTTTCTATGATATCATGCCTCTCATGCCTCTTAGAAAAAATAATTTTATAAGATTGATCATTTGTCGGGCCTAACCCCAAGGGCGTCGAGGAGGTTTGACCCCGTGACCTCCCAATTGGAAAGGTACTTAGCGATGAGAACTCGACCAATTGAGCTATCCGTTGGGGCTTCAAACACACACACACACACACACATAGAAGGAATATTCTAATATCATTAATAAACATGGAATTTTACTATATCTAGAAATTGTGGTTTCCCACAAAAATTAAAAAAGATATGGATGATGTTGTAGAATGTGAATTTTGATTGGAAAATATCCATATTGGTGAACACGCTGGGCTAGGGTTTTATGGAGAATTTTATCATGTAGCATGGAATGACATGCAATTGTAGTTGAGAAGTTTCTTGTTCAATATTTATGAGGAAATACATCAGAACAATCCCATAGTGAAATGGAATCATGCAAAGATTGTGGCACCAAAATATTGTTATTTATGTGGGTGTCATCACTCGACCTTCGAACCTCTCTAATTTGATTAAGTTTCTTCAAAGAGGAATATTTTATAGGTTAATCCACTACCCTAACCTTCAAAAAGAAGAGAAGTGGCATTTATGGATGGATCTTGATTTGGCTTAGGGAATGAATTACCAACCTATAAGACATTTTCAAAGTAAACATTTTCGATCCTTATATCAATGTGGTCATGGGACTATTGAAAATAACAGAAAATATGAATCAAACTCCATTTTTTTGTGGTTAAAGGGCTGCAAGTATTATTTTACTTCAATTAGAATTTTAAATTGAGAAGTTGTAACTTTGAAATATGAAACCATCCCTGGAATTTTAGAAATTTTGTGCTATCTTGATAAAAAGGAATTATATTGTTATGAATGGTGAATACCTTCATACATTGAAGGAAAATAAGTAAAACCTCTTCTTAGATAAAAGAGAAAAACGTCCTTGTGTCATTTAAGTTTGCAGTGATAGACTATTGCTTGAAGAAAGAAGGATTTGCTCCATTTTTGGTATCAAAATGGCATAATGGAAGCTCTTACCTTGGATTTCAAGGATTATAAAAAGAAGAAACCTAGGGGAAAGGATTGGTTGTGGAGGAAAGATGGCAGTGGTAAGCTATGTGATAAAATTATTGGTAATTAAATAAGGCCTTATAGGAAGTGGAAAATAGGACAGTGGTAGCAAGTGGAAGAAAACAAAGAGGAAAACAAAGTAAAGCCATATTTTTCTCCAACAAAGCCATCAATTAATCTCAACTTTGTGCATTAATTAAAGGCAAGGATTTTCTTCCTCATCGAATGATATACTCAAGCCTTTACCCATAGCATTCTTGCACCAGGTCATACTTATAAGCCAACAATGCCTTGCCAGTTTGGTTTGATATTGTAGATAACTGGATTCTTGGTCATAAAACTTGGTGGTTGCCTATGTTGCCAAAAATCAAGAAGAAATTATATCAGATATGTCTACTAAAATTTCATTGAATATTGGAATCTTTCACAAGAAACTATACCTAACAAGCCCCAAATCAAAGGGAAAAACCAACATAAAGTCGATAAAACTATCAAAACCATGCTAATTGATTCCACAAGTTCCTTAAACCCTCTACAGGAACTATAAATTACTCTGTCATATGCTTAAATTCTAAAAATAAAATAAAAATAAAAATAGATCTAGTATATAGAAAAATAGTAGGAAATGTTATAGTTAATACATATACATACCTTCTTGAACAAATTTTGACAAAGTCAAAGATCCCAAGGTTGATCTATAAATTAAATGTTTGTGATGTATGATGGAAGCCATTTACACAAATATAGGTTAAATTCTGATAATTGAAAGCCAATTCCACTTAGAAAAATTCAAAGGTTCATATGATGAATCCATAACTTGCATAAATTAGAGATTTGAAAATTTCCTATAAAATTATTTGATTGAGTTGGTGGAATTTTTAAGCTTCTATACCTTCACATGCAAAGTATAGAGTTTGTGAAGTGATACATGCTGATAATGCATTGAAAAAGGATCATAAGTAGAGAATATGCATATGTTGAGCATTAATTATAAACTCAACAAACTTGACAACATCGCTGAAAGGCCACCCATCTTGAGCCAATTTATGAAGAGTGCCTTCTGAGCACAATGTCATCAATGTCCTCTATGATGTTGTTGTTGGTGGAGACCTGATGTGCAATCCCATTGAACCATCTACTACATTCTTTACCATTAAAACTTGGCATCTTGGAGCCCTTCCCTACACCAACAAATGAAAAACACCAATAGGTAGATAGCTAGAATACCCCATTGTTGATTAAGAAATAGAGTTGTGTACTAATATCCATGTTTATAAGCCAACAAGAAATTACATATATATTAAATATAAACCTTATTATTGAAATCTTGCAACGAACTCATGATGTTGTTGGATGATATTAGTGCATTGTATAGTGGCCAAGAACATATCTCCCAATTCATTCAAATGTTCCAAAGAGTGTATCTGTGTTGTAGTCATGTCCAAATTCACCTCTAAATTAGTTCTGAGTGTATTTATTTCAATCTCAATGGGAAAGAAAGGATTTTTACCATACACAAGCTCATATGGAGAAAATCCCATGGTGTTCCACCAAGTAGTTATGTAAGTCCAAAGTATCTCTAGAAGTTCTTAAGCCCAATATCGACGGTGCATGGCCACAATATTTATAAGAATTGCCTTAAGCAATTTATTAGTACTCCCCACTTGTCCATTAGCCGATGGGTGGTAAGATGAAGTAACTCGATGATGGATAGTATATTTCTTGACGAGGTTCTCAATTAGTTGTTAAGTAAATTGTGTCCCTCCATCTATAAATAAGTCCTTTGGCTGTTCGTAATGAAAAAATATGTCTTAAAAAAAAAAGGTTTGAAACAACCCATTCAATAGAATTGGTAAATGTCTTGGCTTTAACCCACTTGGTGACATAATATGGTCATACCAAAATATAAGACTTCTACTGGGATGGGGGGGATTAATAGGTCCAACAGAGTCCAAGGCTCATCTCTCGAAAGGCTCTATCTCCAGTTGAGTCTGTAATGTCATTTCATCTAATTAGATATGTTGTCCCATCCTCTAACAATTGTCACACCCTCGCACATACTTTCTTGCATCTTGGAATATGGTAGGCCAAAAATAACATACCTGAAGCACTTTAATGCCTATTCTCCTATCAAAAAAGTGTCCACCACAAGACTCATTGTTATAATATTTTAAAATGTCATGGATTTCATATTCCCTTACACATTGTTTGATTTGATGATTTTTTCCAATATAAAAGAGATACACATCAGTCCAAAAATATTGGGAACTTTGTTGAATGATTTTTCTTTTTTCCCTAGGATAAAGGTGGCGTGGAAGTTTCCCTACCACATGGTAATTAGCAGTGTCTGCATACCACAATAAGTAAGTTGAATTCATAGAAAGATATTCATCTAGAAAATAATACTCAATAGGTAGATTATCATCATTGTTAGGCAGTATAGAAAGGAAGTCCGCAACAACATTATCCTTTCCAAGCTTGTCTATAGTAGTGATATCAAATTCTCGCAGTAATAATAGCCACCTAGTAACCCTATCAATGGTTGTTTGTTTTTTCATTAAAAATCGAATAGAAGAATGATTAGTAAGCACAAAGACATGATAGCCTATAATATAATGCCTAAATATGTTGATAGCATGTACACCAACAAGAAATTCCTTCTCGGTTACCATATAATTAAATTTTGCAGGGGTCAACTTCTTACTAATGTAATATATGGCATACGTCTTGAGTTATTCTTATTGTCCCAACACAACTCCAATGGCTGTATCAAAGGCAACCATAGAGATATGGAACAAAAAAGTCTAATTAGTTATTTGTAAGACGTGAGTTGTTTTTACACAACCCTTTAGATTTGCAAAAACATTTTTACAATTGTCAGTCCATGTAAATTCCTTGTCTTTTGAAAGTAGAGAAAATAACGGATATGTAATTTTAGAAACTTTTTCGTTAAAATTGCTGTAGTAACTTGCATGCCTTGAAAATCTACGTACCTCTTTCTATATCTTAGGAGTATGAATTCTTAAAATCACCTCAACCTTTGTTAGATCGACTTATATACCTACAACAAATAGATAGTATCACAAAACAATCCATTCATTCATCATCATATGGCATTTTTCAATGTTGAGATAAAGATGATTATGTATACAACACTCAAGCACCTTCTCAAGATTATTTAATGCTTCATCGAACTCATTTCCGTATGGTGTAAAATCATCCATGAAAATTTCCAAACAGTCATTGAGCAAGTCGAAAAATATTCCCAATGCAACTTGTTGAAAGGTGGCTAACACATTACAAAGCCCAAAATGAAGGAATTTATAGGAAAATGTGCCTCAAAGGCAAGTGAAGGTAGTCTTGTCTTGGTATTTAGGGGAAATATGTATCTGGATATAACCACCAAACTTGTCAAGAAAAGAAAAAAACTTTTTACTAGACATGGTGTCAAGGACCCGATCAATAAAAGGAAATGGGAAATGGTCCTTCTGAGTGTCTTTATTAAGCTCCCTATAGTCGACATATATTCTCCACTTGCCATTTTTCTTAGAAATAATGACAAGTGGAGATACCCATTGATTTTCATAAATTGGGTAAGTGAAGTTTCCATTTAATAGTTTTTGAAGTTATTATTTAGCAACATTTTTCAAGGTTGGGTTCATTCTTCCTTCAGGTTTTCAAACATGTTGAGAACCTTATTTTGAATAAATATGATAAGTGCCTAAACCATGGTGAATACCCTTCATGTATGTATGGTCCCATGCAAAGGCTTCTTTATACTTTCTCAACAACTACACCAAATTCTCTGTTTGTGCAGGAGATAAATTAGGATTAATATTTAAGGTCTTTCAAGGCGCAATTTAAACCATAATACTCTTAAGACTTGGGGAAATTGGTATTTTTTTGTAATAAGATAATTAGTGGCATCATCCCCACTAGTTCTGTCCACTATAGAGCTCAACAATTGGGACACTAACTGAGTAACAACAGAGGGGTCATTAATAAAATTGATGATGTTGTTGTCCTCTGTTTCCTTTTTAAAATAGAAGGCCTTGTCAATAGTAATGAGCGGTTGTGTATCATCCCCTTCAGGCTCAAATTTAGTCCTTAAAGAGCTCTCATAATGAGCACTTGGCCTAGTTGGAGGATAAAGGACATGTTTTTGTAGTATTTCCATCGGATATGGTCATAAAACATGATTTACAACTAATGAATGTGTTTGCAGTGGCTAACCAGGGTCTACCTAAATTCAAGGGGTGTCATCCTACGCATGTCTTAGGCTGTAACACCACAATTAATTGGATATTCCCAGGAGTCAGTTGAAATGAATATATCTTCTAGAATTCCCTCATTTCAAGTTTTAGGCCTATCAACCAGTTCTAATACAATAGGGGTTAATTGCAGCACCTAGGTCAACCAATGTATTCAGAATAACTATTTCTCCAATATGAATAATCACTATTGGGTTCCCAGGGTCTTCGTACTTGGTAGGTGGAATTTATCTAAACTTCAATTCCGACAATTTTCCCACTACATGCACAATGGGTGGATCTCAGGGTTTCCTGCCAAGTTTCTTGACACAAAGTTTCCTTACTCTTTTCACATAAATTGGGACATCTATAATTGCTTGAAGTAGCGGATTTTTCGTATTCAAATTCTTTAATTATTTTAAAAGATTAGAATCAGGTTGAGGGGTAGCTTTAGCTAAATCTAATCTTTTTGGATATGGTGGATTTAAAAATGTCTCAGTATTGATACCAAATTTAGCTGTTATAGGTCCTACAATAGTAATGACATCAAATATCACATGAACTTCACTAGTATCAAAAACATTGGTTGTTACAGTAGTATTAGTGACAACAAATGTTATATTAGTCTCAATAGTAACAATTTCATTAGCTATTACATAGGGTTTAACATGTTGTTTGACCAATGATCCTTGGTTTGGAGTTTTTTCCCTAGGTGAACTATCTTCTTCATTTTCTATGATAATAGGGGAAAATATTGTGTTTACTACTCTCCCCAATCATAATAATATTTTGTTACACCCAACAAGAGAGATACAATAAGTAGCGAAAACTGACACTTCAACTTGTTGCACTACATTATTGTTTGGATTAGGGTTAGGTTGTATAGGTAACTGAGGTTGTAAGGGAGGGTTAAACAATGGTGTATTAAAAGGAAGCTGTAGTTGTTGCTGTTGTATTGGTAACTATAAAGGAAATTGTCCTAGGAAGTAGGTTCCATGACATCTTTAAGGGCATGAAAGTGATTGATTTGGAGAAGTCCACTAGGGCTAGGGTATTGGATAGTGGACCAGAGGAGGGTTAGGAAATTGAGAAGGGGCAGTACATGATATTTCATTTGAAGATAAATTTGTTGAGTATTGTACATGTTAAACCAATTATTCAAAAAAGATAAGGGATCTTGGACCATACTTGGTGGCTGAGATTGACATGGTTTGTTGGAGCCGATGAATTATGCTATTTGAGCCTCTTCACTTGATTCCTTGAAAAATACCTTTAATCCTTGAAATTATGGGAAATGTCCTATAGAATGCTCTTGTTTTAGATGTTATATAATTCTATACTATTTAATGTGAATTCCCTAAGAGGATGCTTCTTTTTTCATTTGGGGTAGAATATGGACAAAGATTTTCCAACCTCAATCTTACTTTGTTTCACTTGTAACATATCTAGCTGAGAGGATAAAGAGCTAATGATATCAGTTTTAAAATTTTCAAATAAATTACCAATCTCTACTCTTTTCACCCCACCATTAGCTAAAATTTGTACTTTGGCAGAGGAATCTCTTGCCAAAGTTTTATTTCTTACTAATCCTCTTGAGCTTCTCAAGCAACACACAACTATATCATCATAGGTTTCTTTAGAATATCCCATTTCCCCATGATATTTAACATATCCAAGAAGTAATCCTTCATTCCCATGTTCAAAATTGTCTTCAAAATGTCCTTATCTAGATTACTATGCTTAGATCTCTGCAAGTTATATTGAAGGAACTCTATATAGTCTTCCAAGTTTTTCTCCTCTCTTAGGGGAATATTGAATAATTTCTCCCTTTAACCCCTAGTCCAGTAGTAATCCTGGTACTTTTACAAAAAAAAGTTGTTCATGTCATCCCATGAGGAAATAGATCACCTACAAGCCCCATAAACCATCTTAGTGCATCTCCCTTCAGAGTAGCAGGGAAAATTTTCAACTTATGAGTATCCATGGTGTAATAAGAACTCCTACATATGACATCAAATTCAATAAGGTAAGTGTCTAGACCTTTGTTGGTTGTGCCTTGGAAAACTGGAAGAGATGATAAAGGAATATTCTTCATTGATACTGCTCTTGGACATATCCAATAGGGAATTCAAAGGTGGTAATTGTTTCTTCTACCATCTTTTTCTCCTTCAAAATTTGAGGATTGTGCCAAAGAAGTTTAAGAATTCATTGTTCCCTTGGCTATGAGAGGTCTTCTAATGGATGCTCAGGCTATTTCACAACACTTCCTTAGTCTATAACAAAATGACCAGGGGCTTGTTTCTCTAGAATTCATTATTGAAATTCCAAATTATGCCCATATGTACCTCCTTGTCCTTCTAGAAAGTAATAATATTCTTCCTTTGATAATAAAAATGAAACAAAAATCCTCAGGCTTGCTTTTGAAGTTGAAGGTTCACGAGATTATACCTCCTAAATATGTGTTCCCAACATGGATTATCCTGGAGATTCCAACTTTTGAGTAACAATTTCATGGAATCCTGCTCTCCTAGAAGTTGTTCTTGGGGCAAATGATTTTTCCTTATCTTTTGAGATCAGCTCATGAATGAATGTTACTCTTCCTAGATCTTGGTTCTTTTTTCCTCCACGTCCCCTTTTTCCTGTACGGTTAGTATTTTAGGGGAACCATGTTTTTCTTCTTATTTATTCATGCAATGCTATGTGTCCTGAATCCTTATTGGGTTGAGCTCACTTCAATCTATCGAAGCGATGTACAAGTTCTTACCTCTCATCTTACTATCCTATCACCTCAGAGCTAAGAACACTTCTAATGCACTCTATTAACAATGCTAGTCACACTTATGCACCTATAATAACCTCTCCAAAAACAACACCAAAATGTTGGGCAAATCAATTTTATTTTAATTAGAACCAATTAATTGAACACACATAAATTTTCAACTAGGGAATATATGTTTATTTCATGGATATTATGAAGAGTATATGCAAGTAGTAATTTTAACTCTAATTTTTCAATACCAAACTCTCTCTAAGATCATAACACACAATCAAAACTAAAATTATTGTAGCTCCCCACTCTTAACACATTGAAATCATCATTGTCAAACCCTCAAGCATTCCAATCACTCCGCACACAGTTGTGAAATTTTAGTCACTCTTGCAGAATAAATATCACTCAATCATTCATGATCACACTTGTGGAAAAAGAAATAGCACTCCTAGAAAGAATTACAAAATCCATTCAAATAAAACTTCACACTATTAATGAAATCATTGCAATCACCATAGCAACAATATGTGCAATATATTGCAACAATCAAGAAACAATATATCTAATATTATATTCAACAAAACTCATAAATTGTAGTAGAAAAATAATTAATAAATCGATCCAGGATCTATGTTGTTACACAAATAATCGAGACCAAATATTCTTTAAACCAATCGGTTAATAAAGGAAAAACATTAATAAAAATATGTAACAATGACAATTAAAAAATATTAAACATAACTGTGAGGAAATTAAACACATACATAAACTACCTTACTAATACAACGATCTCTGCTAAAGAGGAGGGCCCTTACTCCTTAACCGGGAGATTGTAAGTTACAACTCACAAGCTAAGACAATAGAATACAATTGAGCCACAAAATCATGAGAGTTGTATTAATCTGGGAGAGTTATAGATGCACCATTTCTCCCAAAATACAACATTCCTGCACCCATAGGAGGCAGAGGGCTTCTCCTTTTATAGATTTACATTGTTTCTAACCTTGAAACCAAAATCAACAGAGAGAATATTTCGATTCTTAGTTTTCCCAAATTGAGAGTCCCATACAACATATTACAACTAATTTGCTAAAAATATAAAGAGTGTCGTAACAATGTTTTCAATTAGTGAGAGGCCAACAACAACGAATCATAACTGTGAAAACCATGTTGGTTGTCTTGTCAAAATATAGTTTGATTTGTTGGCACAACGGTCTAGGTTGACTACGATCGAGTAGTAGCTCCCGAGTTGGCTCTTGATGACATCATCAAGAAAACATAGTATTATGGAAAAACATCAACATCAAAATAGCAACATTAGTAGAACCTGTCATAGAATATCAACGATACAAAACTTGGAGAAACATCATTACATGTAGCAAGCCAAGTCATCCTGAAACAACCTATTTGTCAATTTAATTAATAAATTTACCCAAAACAGTCAACCTCTCATCAAAATACAAGAAAAACTACATGGATTAAGGTGACATGAAAGTGTAGCATGCATTATTCAAGATGGAAATAGGTGGAGTAGAAAAGTGTGATTATAATGGAGAATATGATTGAAAAGGTGGGAAAATGATAGTAAAAAGGATACCAATTCCATGGCCCAACAATAACCATTAGACCAATGTTGCACAAGGAGGAGAAGAAAATGGTTGCAAGGATTTATTTTCTTTAGGAATTGGAAAAGTTAAAGCCTCTGACATTTGATGTAGAAGTCAAGAAGAATGAGGAAGTTAAAGCATGGAAGCTAGAGATGAGAAGTACTTCGGGGTAAATAGTTACTTTGAAAACATGTGTTGGGTGTGTGTTATATTCTTTCCATGAATAGCGAGAGGAGGTGTATGTTGCATCGGGTGCAGTGGGGGAGTCACAGGGGGGAGGTAGCCCCCTTGCACAGGGTCTGGTGTAGCACCTCGAGATTTTATTATTATTATGCGGACCCAATAATAGTTGGGCGAACTCAAGGATGGGGGGTAGACCCAAAGATAGTGAGCGGATCTACTAATGGTTTTGTGCATGGGTTTTGCACATGGTTTATTCCCATGGTATTTTGTAGATCCGGTCAAGGGAACTATGGTTATGTTCTAATCTAGGTTTAAGGATTGGGGTTTATGATTGCTTCGACATGTATATATATGTATTTTAACATTAAAATGAAAATAATGAAAAATAAATATGGTTGTCCTGGTTTTGGGATCTAGGGGAAAATATTTGCATATATTTATTTTATGTTCTCGCCATTGTTTATTTTTCTATTTTTTAAGAATTTGTTTGTAGGTAATTTCTGTATATAGTTAAAACCTACAAAATGGAGGCGAAACTGACCATATTTAACATCAAAGGCAAGGTTGAAAATTGATGGGAATATCTCAAGCAGGGAATTTAGGAAAATAAATTGACATGAAACAAATTTGAGAGGTATTTCGAGCAAAAATACTTATCTAAAAGGTATTATGATGGAAATATCATAGAATTCCATGAGCATAAAATTGGGCAACTCACTATGGATACCTATGAGAAATAGGTTCATAGAGCTATTAAGATGTATGCCTTATATCATGAGAAAGTGAAAAGATAACACTTTCTCACTAGATTACGACAATATTATCAAATTCCATATTGAATTCAACAAATTAAGATCACTTGAGGACACTACCAAGATAGCCAAATATTGTTATAACCAATCAAAGCATAAGTTATATTCCAAAACAACATGAAAGAAGAACGAGAAAGATGGGTTAAAGAAGAAAATATGCAATTCATCAAGCTACAGGCAGTCTGGAAAATGTTTCAAGTTTAGTATTCCAACAACGAGTGAGTATCAATAGAATTATCTTGCTCAAAGTGGAATAAGCCAAATAGGCTAGCCAAGGAAAATGCAAAAGAACCAAAGAAAGGGCCACTGAAATGTTCAGGGTGTGAGGAGGAGCACCTGATATGAGATTTCCCTTATAAGTATCACAATTATAGGAGAATTTTCAATGTCCAAGAGGCTACTATTTTTTATGGTGTACCCAAAAGCATGCCAAAGATTTAAGCAAATATGGGACCATCAAGCCTCATTAGTGGAGATGGAAGGTATATTTTCCAAATTCTTTTTTCTATTATGATTGACCTTGGTTCTAACCTCAACTATATTTCTCAGAAATTTTTTGAATCATGTGTGTTATAGAAAAAGAAGCATACCAAGACTTGGTTAGTGAAACTAGCTATATGAAATAAGAGGAAGGTGACTAAAGTTATTGAAGACTTCCTATTTCTTATTAATGGACTATACACTAAAAAAAAATTGAATGTTTTGCCACTAGAGACATATGACCTGATGATAGGCATGGATTGGTTAGAAGCACACAAGGAAAAACTATATCATTTTAATGAAGTTTCAAAGTGTGAAGATGAACAAGGAAAAGAAAGGAGCTTGCAAGGAAAGCAAAAGCTTGTTTTAATGAGGTATATTTCAGCGTTGAAAATTAATAAATGCTACAAGAAAGGATGCCAGATGTATGTTATTGATGCTTAAAACTCTTTTGAGGAAAAAAAAATAAAAATTGAGGATGATAAAGTTTTATAAGTGTACGATGATGTATTTCTCGAAGAAATACTAGTATTGACACTTAAGAGAGAATTGGTTTTTCAAGGGAGCTACTCCCTGGAGTAGTGATACTATCCTGGGTGCGATAGAGGATGCGTACAATTAATATTGTAGAGTTGAAGTTGCAATTAAAATATTTCTTTGCATATTAATCTATCTCAAAAATTTATTTGCTTTTTAATCCTTCACCTTACTACATTTATCCCTTGGAGTTACTCACATTCATCTATTAGAAAAAAAAAGGATTGATTTAAAAAAGAAAAAGAAAAAAGGGATTATTACTTTATTAAATTAACTTTTTAGATCTCATATTAAAATTATTATAAAAAAATTATTAATAGTTTATGAAAATTATTAATGTAGTTATTACAATATCAATTAAATATTATTACTTTAAGATCTTAAAAATCACCACTTAAAAATTATGAATGAATTAACAAAATTCTTAGATAAACAAATAATTAACAAATAAATAAATAAAATCATCACTTAAAATTATTAATGAACTAATAAAATTCTTTAAATTATTAATGAATTAATAATTTTTTTTAGATAAATAAATTATTAACAAATATATAAATAATTATGAAATTAATTAAATTTAACAAAACAAACAATTAATTAACTAATTAATTAAATTAATATATTAACTATCATCAAATTAAATAAATAAATCATTAAAAGAAATTAATTAAAATAAATATTAACATATTAATTTTCATAAGTCGGCTTCCCTTCCTTTCCCCTCCATTCAACTCCATTCACCTCTCTCTTTACCCTATTTATACCTTATGTGAGATCTTACTTACTCATGGATCTTTTTCTTGAAGACGAACCACAGTGGTTTGGTTCGAAACGTCGAAATGAAAAACATGGATGCAACATACCCGGAAAACACTACAACACAAAGTACTGATCGCAAAAGTCTAAAATCTACAAGATAAGGGATAATTAGGTTAAAATAAAGATGGAACCCTAAGGTTGTGCATCAACTATCGACAACTAAACAAGGTAACTATAGAAAAGATGTATCCATTTCCATGGATCGATGATATGTTCAATCAATTAAGGAGAGCCATAATGCTCTCCAAGATAGAATTGCGATAAGTGTACCATCAAGTACAGAAAAGAGATGAATACATTCACAAAACTTCTTCCAGGACCCACTATGATCATTATGAATTTGTGGTCATACCATTTGGAATTACTGATGCACCAACTATATTCATGTTTTTTAAGAACAACCTTGCTATAAAGCACTTATACAAGTTTGTTTTAGTATTCATTAATATTTTGGTGTATTCCAAGAACAAAGATATTGTTATAGGTGCTAAGGGAGCATAAATTGTATGCAAAATTTAGCATGGCTTATTTTAGAAGCAGGTGCATTTTTTGGGGCATGTAACCATAGAGAAAGGACTTGTGATGGGCCTTGAAAATATTAAGGTGATTATGGACTGGCCAACACCTCGAAGTGTAATAGAGGCAAGGCCATTTATGGGTTTGGCTAGGTACTATAGAAGATTCATCCAATAATTTTTGAATATCGATCACCCAATCACTTCATTTTAGAAAAAAGGAGTGAAATTTATTTGGACATCAAAGTGTACAATGAGATTTCATTAGCTAAGCATCTCTTAACAAATGCACCTATGCTCAGAAACATAAATACAAACAATAACTTGATATTTTGTACAAATGCTTGTAAGGAATAGCTTAGAGGAGTTCTTATGAAGGGTACATGACAAGCTACAAATTCATGAAGCTAAATGAACATGAAAAATGCTATGTAGCATGTAACTTGGAACTTACAAAAATTGCACATGCATTGAACATGTGGATCCATTACTTGCTAGAAAGAAAATTTATATTGTTAATAGATCACAATGTGCTGAGATATTTGTTTGATTATTGCAACCCACAAAATTTCCAAAATGGAAGTTTGAAGTCATATCCATGAACTTCATCACAGGGTTGCTAAACATGACCAAACAACATAGTGTAATTATGATGGTGGTGGACAAGTTGAGCAAGGAATCTCATCTCACTCCTCTAAATTCAACTTATAAAACAATTCAACTTTACAAATATCTTTATGAAAGAAATGTTCATACTACATGCAATGCCCAAAACAATTGTATCAAATAGAGATGCTAAATTCACTTCAATTTTTTGGAAATAATTGTTGCATGTTTTAGAATGTATTTGGCCTTGAACACCACCTATCATCCTTAGAAATATGGGAAAATATAAAGGGTGAACAAGGTGACGGAGGAAATGATAAGGATGTACACAATGCATTAATGCAAGAATTGGGAAAAATATTTACTGCTATTATGAATTACATTTAATTATTGCTACAAGGAGTCTTTGAAAATGAGTCCTTTTGAAGAATTATATGGCAGGAAATGAAATATCCTATTCAATTGGAGTGATCTACACGAACATATTACACTTGGACAAGATATGTTAAAAAAATGGAACATGAAGTGGTAAAAATTAGGGTGATTTTGAAGGTAGCATAAGATTCACAAAAAATATATGCTAATAAAAATATAACTCATAAAAAGTTCAAGATGGGAGAGCATGAGTACTTCAAAATGGGGTCAAATAAAAGTTCCTTGAGAATGGGGGCTTATGCCAAGTTGGGCCAAAGATAATGTGGACGATTTCAAATCCTAGAAAAAGTGGGACTAGTCACATAAATGCTTTCTTTACCTCCTATGGTTAAATAAAAAATGTTTCTATGTATAGTTACTTAAGAAATAAGTTGCATGATTTGGGAAAATGGGTATGAATTTTTGAAACAGAAATGCATTGGAAATGTCACCCCCCAAAAATTTGGAAACATGGATATATGTATAACAAACATAAATGACAATAAATGTTCCACCATTACTTATATTGGTATCGTCATCATTAGTATCACCTTTTCCCTCTATCTCAATCCTCTAGGAACAATAGTTAACACCAACGAATTTTGATGAAACTACCTAATCCAATCTTCAAGATATGGTATGAAAAATGTAGCAGCCTAATCAATGATTTTGGTTTCATTGAAGGGTACATTTTTTGCTAAGGACGCACCAAAGGAGTCCAAAAAGAAATATCACTAACATCGAGGTACATAAGGGCTTGGTTCTCTTGATTAAATGCCAATTGCATACCCTCATACATGATAGAATCTAATGAAATTACTACAATCCTACCAATCTTAAAATCTTGAAAATTGTTAAGTCTGTTGAGTTTTGAATGGGATATGAAATTCTACTTTCTCCATATGAATTTTTATGAGGTTGGAGCCACTCTCAAACAACCAAAAACAATTAATGGTAATGCTAAAAATTTAATTAAAAGGAGGATATATTTTATTTTCATCCTTTTAATTTAAGAATTTGACATTACCATTAATTACCAACATTTTGGTGCAAACTAAGAGTGAAACCCTCTTTTAACAAAAAATTTCCAGTCTTAAACATTTCTAGAAGTCTCATTAATTCTTAATTAACCTCTGATTAGGCATTAAAACCAATATTGTGGTTCCCAACACTTAAATCAAGGCAAAATAAGAAAAATTTCAGTTGGAAATTCATTGTACAAACGTTCAACGTGTTTGAGTTTGAATGAAACGTGTTTCCCACATGTGTAACACATTTCATACAAACTAAAATGTGCTTGTTTTATTCAAGTTTTAGCCTTTTGATATGGAAACATGGATGACACACAAGGTGCCATGTTTCTTGCAACATATATGAAGACATACGTACATGACACTAACCATGTAATAATTTGGAAAATGATATAGGTGGATCTAGAAGGATAATTCCAATCATAACTTCAATGCATCTTAGATAGGAAGGAGGCTGTACTTCGAAACTAAGCCATAATGTAGATCAAGGTGCAATGAAAGTGCTTTGGAGAAGATGAGGCAACACGAGAGCTAGAGGATCCCATGAATGGGGAATACCCATTTCTATTTAAGAATAAATAGTCCCTACCATGAATAGAAGAACAATGAGCGTGGTGTTCCCTTAATGAAGAAGGGATTGTAACACCCCTTTTTAAGCCACAATTTTTGTAATTTGTAGTTAAAAATTATAATGTTGGGGAGGGATAGCATGGATAGCTTGACAAAATTTATGTGATATAGTATGCATTTTATTTAATATATTAATAAAATTTAAAGAAAGTAGCCAACATAGATATTGCTACTTGAGAGAAAGTTGTGAGGGGGAAATGGGAAGTTTCCTATCTTACCTGAATTGCATGTTCAAATTTCAGATTTGGTAGCTGAACTACCCAACTGCCAACAATTATGGGAATGAATGGGGAGTGGTATTGGACTTCTCTAGAGATATGGGCTATGTACCCATTCTTTATGCTTTTAATTTGACCACACAACCTAAGATAAGGATATTGTATTCTCATGAAAGTAGCGTTTTGTTGGATAAAATGGTGGATAAAGAGAGGAACGTGTGCATTCACAAACATTTGGATGGGAATTTTTGTTTCAGTGTTGTGTGTGTCAACAACAGAGGAAAAAAAAGTGGATTTGAACAAGAGACAATTCATGAGAATAAATAAAGAGCCACAAATGGATGCTAATGACATGAGGTGACAAAAAGCCTTTTTAGTCATAACAACCTGTGTGGATTTGTGATATGTAAATAAGTCAATGTTGAAGTCTTCAACTTGAGCTAAAGGGTCAAAATAATTTTCGTTTAATTTGTCTGAACTAAGCATGAAAGGCTATACCAAGGACCTATTGTACCAGAGAAGGGATCTGTTTTGTATCGTGCATGCCCATTGTGGTAATGCTGTGAGTGTTAACAGGCTCTTTCTCGATGGTTGAAATGAAACATATTGATTTGTGTGTCGAAAGCGACCTTCATGTGTTGGAATCACGATTGTTGTTAGAAAAAAAACCCGTAGGAATTAGTCTTTGCTACAATCGCTAGAGTTAGGATCCATGAGAGGTGGTTAGTCCATGTCGTGAAACACATGGGGAGCGTTGAACCCAATGTCCAACAATCTCCCCCCCAACGCGAGCCGAGTGAGTTTCGAACTCGAGACCTATCGCTCTGATACCACTTGTTGGAATCACGATTACCGTTAGACAAAAACCTGCGGGCATTAGTCTCTGGTACAATCTCTAGAATTAGGATCCATGAGAGGTGGGTAGTCTATGTCCCGAAACACACGGGGAGCGTTGAACCCAATATTGATCTAAGGTTATCATTGATGTCAATATGGGGATCAATATTATTGTAAAGTCATAATAACCCTAATGGAGAAACCTAGCAGTAACATCATGAAAACCTCGTATAAATATGTCCTTGATCATGATGACAAGTCCCTCTTGATTATCTAGGATTCCATTAATGATGATGTGCTTACTCTTGATCAAGAAGACTAGATCTAGCATGATGTCAAGATGACATGGTTGAAAACTTGATGATGACATAAAGGACCATTTGATGACATGGACAATGATTAGGGACATGACATGAAGGATTGAAAGAATTCTTGATGGCACATGATGACATTGTTGGAAGATCTCATTTAATGATCTAGATGGTGGTTGAAAGACTCTTTGAAGCTCTCCAGATGGAAAATGTTCCTGAGATGCCAATCATGTCCTTAGAATCTCTTGATGACTTATGTGAACTACACTTGATGGATAACCACCCTTGATGGCATGATGGTATGGATGATACTATGAGCCTATGAACCTATGATTAAGAAGGCAATCTATGAAGAAATCAATCCATGAAGATGCCCAACACTCGAAGGCATTCCTCTGCACTAATAAATTACTAGACACATTTTTTTTTTCATCATCTTAGACGCAAAATTTCTTTGTGAGACCTTCACCATTCTTTAGAGCATAATTTTAGGTTTCCAATGAGCTATTACTTGGCCCGAAACTCCAAGTGGTTTGGGAGATATGAATTTTTCAAGTTAAGGAAAATAAATCTGTCCTTGAGCCGACCTGTGCTAGCCTACTCATACATGTCGGCTTCACTCCAAAAGGACATGTCTATTCATCATAAATCAAATCATATATATATGACGTCCATAACCTCATTTGAAGAAAGTTTTTCGGTGAATATTATTTCAGAGTATAACGCAGTAAGAAAAGGAGGCTGAGAAGGACAAGACTTAAAAGATAAATTGTTTGATCTATGATTGGGTTACCTCAGACCAATAGAAGATTGTTTTGTGGAGAGCTGCAGAACCTCAAACCTCATCTCGGACCCGTGGCACTGTTCTAATTTGGACCTAGGAGAGTCTTATGCAGAGGGCTAAATTTTTTGGAGGAGGTTTGATAATGCTCAGAAAATAAACTCAGATTTATGACAGTCCTGGTCACCTGTGGCTCAGATCTACACCCTGTAGAAGCTTGGTCTTGTGGGGTAGTTACATTCTTGCTGCCCAGATTTGTGGTAGGTGTTTGTGGTAGCTCAGTTTAGGAAAAAGTATTGGACTTATCAAAGAATTACAAGGATCTGTGACACATTTTGGAGGCTCGAATCACTACCTAAAGAACTCAGACCTGAAGTGTAAATCTGTGTTGTGAGACTTGGATTGATGAAATATAACCTTAGACTTGTGGACAATATCCAGGACTCGGTGCTGTAATATCCTTGAAGAAAAGTCATTACTAGATCTCAGACCAGTGATAATACCTTAAGGACTATTATCTTGAAGGCTCATTGTAACTTGGACCACCAATAAGTCTTGAAGAATAGTTAGTTCGATTGCAGACATGTGACTTCAAGACCGTCCTGTAGGAGCCTGGTTCTGTGGCAGTCTTAACAGTCATAACAACTTGGTATTTGAAGGCCGGATCTGTGACAATTATCTGTGGTAAAACTTGACACAAATTTGTGATAAAAATTTCAGACTTGGACCTATGTGTGGAGGTTCATTAAAGCTCAGATCACCTTAAGAAAGTGAAAATTTTGGAAGCTCAGACTTAAGGCTTTCAAACATGTGAACAGTCTCAAACCAGTAAAACAGTGACACTTGTACAACTTAGATTTATGACAGGCAGCGAAAAAGTTTTTGAGGAAAGAATTATAACAGTGGTTTTGGGCATCATATTTGGAGTTGAGATTGTTTGAAGACTTTTTTAAGTCTTGTTGAAGGAGCATTGATGACTTAAGAAGTTTGGAGACAATCTTGAGAATATACCAGACTTGTTGAAGTCTAGTATGCAGAATTTGTGAAGATTTGCTAGAAAACTTGAGAAGACCTGTTGACCTATGATGATCCGGATTTATGCAGGAACGCAAAATAATACATAAATAACCATGAACATAGAGATGAAACGGAAATAATACTTCATTTCATTAATATCAAATAACAAAAATATGCTTACAGACATAATGGAAATAAAATAGCCAGGGTGCTGGTAGCGAATCTCTAAGAAGAGATGTGGTGGAAACATACCTATGAACTGTGTTACAATGAGGCTCGAGGGCCTATTTATTATTGAGAAACAACGGAGAACTCTAAACTTCCAAAAAACTAACCCTAGGAGATGAAGCGCCAAAACTATGGGCCCCGTTTGGGTAAATTGGTGTTTCAACTTCCCGGGTATGTAACTTTGGCATACGATCTTCGTTTGATGCGTATGATACATCGTCAGAAATATCTATCCGAGGACTACAATTTCTAATACGTATATCAATTTTGAAATAGAATCATCTGCGCCAGATAAATGATGCCCAAAAAACGTCGTTTAGGGCCTAAAAACGGCTCTGGAAGTTCAGGACCCAAAAAACTGCTGAAAATAGTAAGTTGTGCTGCAACTTAAAAAATGAAAGAACTGATGGTGGGGGTTCAAATGGAATAAGTGGGTGGCCACCAATATCCACTTGGATCATTAAGGCCCCAAAACGGCTCCGAGAGTGGAGGACCCAAAAACATGCTAAAAATAGTAAGTTGTGCGGAATGTGAAAAGCTGCAAGAATTGATGGTGTTGGTCCAAATGGAATAGGTGGGTGGCCACCGATATCCACCTAGATCATTCCTCCCTCCTTAGGAAGTAATGGTCCCCATTGCGTTGAGATCCTCCATGAGATAGGAAAATTCTGTTGAACTGGGTATTAGATTTGTTGAAGATGTCATGGACCTGCGGGTGGACATGCTGGATGCGTTTAGTAATTTTGGTTTCTTTATCAGCCTCAGACAGTACATGTGTGGATTTTGTATGTGTAGTTGTAGGATGTATGAAAACATCAGGCGGTGGTGCATTGGGAGTCAGATCAATGGAGTGCTTGTCCTAACAGTGTAGATGAACCTCTGTGAGTGAGGAGAAAATGTCCTCGTATTCCTCCATGACTTTGTCCATCTGCTGTAGTAGTGAAAGGGAGCCCTGTTTCAAGGTTATGGCCACAATATTCTTCGTTCCCTGTGAGTGAGTTGTAAGGAAAATAAATTTCCTGGTTTGGGAAACAATCTTACTACATTGTATTGCAGTAGTCAAAGAGATGACATGAGGCAGTACTACCTGCGGTATCCTATACAAGCTATTTCCTAAAGTAATAACAACAACATGAGGCCTAGACTCATACACAACATGTCGCCTCCACAAGTATGGTTGGCCCAATAATACCTCCACTGCAACACCCTGCAACACATAATTATCCTGCTTCAAGAATAATGTTGTAGCTGAAGGAGGATGCTTGGCCTCAAGCCTGAATGTGGAGAAAATGAAAAGCAACTCCCTCAAGAGGCCTCTCTTGAAAGGAGAAGGAATTCCTAAACATGAATGCCTTGTGCTAAGCAACACTGCAACTTTGCTGAACAATAGGAGAATGCACAAAGTCTGAATAGACAATGAAATCAATAATCTTCAACATCCGAAACAATGGCTGCCTTGCCCTCCTTTTAAACATGTTAGATCCCTCTCACCATGGGTCCCACTCATTAGGGTTTCTTTCACCAAATAAACCTCTTCCCTTTCATACTGCGCTATTTCTCTAATTGTTCTCCACCTCCTATCCTAGCACTGTTGACTTGGTCAAAATTGACCTTGTCCACTTGCAAATGGTCCTGTTCACACATGAGGGTGTGAAAACCAGTTCCAATGATGATCCCCATTCATACTATGAGGGATTTTATTGAGATTTTTATTATGCATGGGCCTCCTTACCCATTTATTCTCCTCCTAAGTAAGCAAAAATTAATATTCCAATTTTCTGCATGCAAATTTTGGAATAGCTCTGATACCACTGTAATATTCCTAATTGGCCCAAGCTAATAGGAATATTTCATTTTGTGTTAATTTTCTTAATTGATGAATAAAATGTAAAGGAGAACATACAAACTCCTAAAGACATCCAAATAAATCAATGCCCAATGTGAACAAAGGAAAATCAGGGCTGTTTCAATAAAATACACTTGCATGTGAACAAGGGTTGAGGAGATTGATTGGGTCAACAGGACCAAATCACAACACTGTTTAGATACAATGTACCTCATGGAGGGGCAGCGCAATTATAGAAGGAGGCCCTCATGTGAAAGGAGATAATTCATCAAGGTGGTTTAGGGTTTGCTAAAGCTCTCATCTTATAAAAGGAAGGGGAAGGCTCAAGAGAAGGTTGTTCATGATATTATATTTTCAGAGTATATTGTCTGCTTAGACATATCTCATTCTCTTGGTTGTTTAGCAGAGAATTGTGAAGATTTCCTGTTTAGGAATTCTCTCTCCTTACATTGAGTAGCTCTTGGAGGGCATTATATTTCTCTTCCACTATGAGGCATATGGCCAAGCTCCATCTCCCTTAGACAACGTAAATCCTGTGTGATTTACTTGTTTCAGTGAACTGCAACAAGTGGGAAACACTAGATTTGTTCAGATCTAGATTGTACTAGTACCTCTTCTCAGTGAGTGTGTATTTTAACCTCCTGGAAGAGTGTATTAGTAGTTTGGGATTAATTTCTTGGTCTTGGCATTAGGCCAATTTGTGCTTCAAGATTCCAGCGCAGTTTACCCTCTTGGACTGCGCTATTTCTAGTTGCAGAGTTGCAGGGTATTTCGACATTCAGTTGGAGAAGTGATCTCTGGTGTAAAGGAGTCTTCCTTGCACTGTGGTGATCCATGGATTGGCAAACCAATCCATGTATGTTTCAGATCTGATTCATTTCTGCATCTACTTCATATTTTCTGAATCATTTTGCAGATCTGCTGCAGTAAAACTCAAATCTACTCTTATTCTTTCATGTATTGTTGAAATCCCCAAGGGGAATGTAAAGTAAAGACAATATAGTGTACTGATCTGTTATAGATTTGATATTTTGTGCACAGATATGTATTATATCTGATATGTAATGTAAATCTGCTACAACCCCTGAAAATTATGCTGTATATTCTTGTTGCAGAGAAATAAAGTGTTGCAACACCTCATTCTTGAGGGTTTCTTCATCTAATTCTCCATTTTTCTCATGATCTGAGCAATAAAATCCATGAAATGATGTAATACCATGTATTCATGCATTTTACATCATATTTAATCATAAACCCTCTGAAAAAGGCGTTGTGAAAGCTTCAGTAAATTCAGCATTAGCTAAGCCATGGGGATTGAGCCTTTTCTAGCCATGTCGGGAGTGGGAGACCTATTTAACTTATCTAGAATGATGTTTTTTAGCTGAAATTTGATATGTGAGTCCCATATAACCTATTCTAAGGGATCCAACCATAATTTTTCTCTTTTTTTACGCAGATCTCTGAAATTCACCTTTTTAGGGCTCAATTTGCTGTTTTTCCCTACTTTTTGGATCTTAAAATGAAGAAGTTGCTACTGTAACATAAAATGATGATAATGTGTTTCTTGACACATTTTCATGAGTGAATAGAGTGTTTCTACTCCAACATTGGATTTAATTAATGTTGCAGTCCCATTATTGGGCATTCTCCAACCATTCTAGGTGTGAGAGGCTTGTTTATCTCACCTAGTTTGCTTGGTTTCTGATTTCCTCTTGGATTTGGATCTTATATTATCAGATCTAAGAGATCCAAGGGCTAATTTTTTTTCTTCTGTAGCATACATTCTTGAAAAATGTGTTTTTTAGGCATGCTTTGCTAGCAATCCCAATTTAGGGATATTACAGTGGTATCAAAGCATGATCTCTGGCTCAGCCTGTGAGTCTTAGCCAAAGAAGATCAAGATGATGAAGAAGATCAGCTTGCTCTCATAAAATTTCAGATCAAGAGAGAACCTCTCCAAGGAGGTCAAGAAGATTGAAGAAGGAGGAGAGGAAGGACCATGCACTTCCTACTCTCACAAAGAAGAAGACCGCAAGCATGAAGAACACTTGGAATTCGAAATTCTAAGTGAGTACCTTGCTGAATAATGAGCTAAAACCAGAGCCTTCCAAGAGACCCTGGTTTTACCACAATTTATTCAACATAAAGAAGAGAGAAGACCCCACAACCATGGGATGATGAGAGGCAATAAATTCCTATTGTCCACATTTGATGGATCACTCACATGTGCAACAGAGATTTGGGTGAAGAAGCTAGAGGATTTCTTACTGCTACATCCTGTAGTAGATAGAGAGGCTATAGAAGTTGCAGCGCAACACCTTGAAGGTGAAGCAAATATTTGGTGGATCAACCATCTAAGCCATGCAAGGGTTTCAACTCTTGTTGAGTTTTCTCAAAGAATGATCAGAAGATTTTGAAAAAGGAGGGAGGAGCCCTCACCACCAGTTGATGAGGCATGTACTAGCACTGTTGAGACCATGGAGGAGCAGCCTTCATCTTCAAAATTTTGGGAGGCCAACACTTATGAGGAGGAAACTCTTACAGCCCTGCAAGGAGCTTCCACATTTCACCAAGGTATGATTAAAAATCCATCTCTTGTCATTTCAACAAACACTTTGGATGGATCTACATCTTTGCAGGCTGCTGATCTAGAGCAACAGAGTTGCACTGCGCTGTGCAAAGGCAGTGATGAATAAAAGAGGACCCATGCCTCATGGGAGCATTCACATGACATCGTCATTCATGAAGCAAAGGAGGAAGAAATGGTAGATAGTAGACATCTTGAAGTGAGAAACCCTTTCTCCTTTCTAGATGACACTTTCTCAATGAGCACTCCCCAGCTCAAAGAGAAACTTCTACCTACAACAGTTCTAAGGCCTCATTGGTTTTGGAAGACCATGCATGAGGAGGAGGTATCATCAAGAGATCCCATGAAAGGTGCACTTCAACATTTCATGGAGTGTAAAGTTCTTCAATAGTTTGAGGAGGCTCTTTCCTTCTCACACTTGGATCTTCATGGATTCAAGGAGGAACAGATAGATGATGGAGGACTTCTTCGGATGGATAACATCTCTCATGTGTGTGTTGGACACTTCTTGAGCCATCCACATCATGATGGGAGGTTTTTTCCTGCCACCTATTTGGATCCTTATGGGGTCAAATTGATCCTCGAGAAGATTGAATTTCAACATCCCATGAAATGCAAGAGCAGAAATCTGATTTGGGATGATGGTAGCCTTCATGGGAGGAGTACCAAGATGGAGGATGGAAGGAGACATCCACAATGGGTTGAGTGGATGTGTATGGAGAGCAAGAAGCTGGTGAGCTACTTGCAGATCTATGATACCGGGCAGCAGGAGGCATGGCTGCGTTGGTTACTTTTGAAAGAGTTTGGTCATCATCCTCTTTATAAGGGTATGTGGTAGGATAATTGCATCATGGGGCAGTAAGGAGTATGGATACAATGTGTTGACATAACATTCTTCATGTCAATCACCATGTTTTCACTACATGATTTAGATGATGGAAGTATGAGGAGGCAACAAAAGATTTTGTTGCTTGGGATGTTCTCGGGAGAGTAAGGGAAAATTTTCTCTCATAGTTTTCATGATGTTGTAGGAGTAGAAGATGGCACTATCATAGTGCAAAGGGGCTACTCCTTGGCCTTAGACGTTCAAGAGGTACTTTCTCCATGGGAGAGACTTATTACATATAGTAGAATTATGGGAGATGCCTTTGACATTCTGCATATCAAAGATTGGAGTCATGAGTTGGAGGGAGCCTATTTGCACAGGCCAATAGCGTTGCCACTTTGGAGCTGGGGTTTATTGATGGAGTATCCCCAGGATCACTTCACACTTGATGCGCTTGATGGGAAAAGCAGAGGTAAGAAATATGAGGTAGTAGATGGGGACATCTATTACTATGGTGTACTCTTCTTGTCTTGGGTTTCCAAGCATGAGGGAGAGGATTTTCAGGTAGCACTTTGTCCATTTCTCTTCAGGGGAGTGTGCCAAACTACTATGGAGGATCCATTCATGGATCCATGTGTCTTCTTACTTCCAACATATGGTGAGATCTTGGTTTGTGCAACACAATATTTGCATGCTCTTACCATCTCTTGGCAGTGCATTGCTCCAAAAGTAAGAAAGGTCTTGATTTTGCTCCATGACCAATGTTGGGCCAAACCATATGATGGAGACAACCATCTCTTATGTGGCCTTGGGCATATGTTTTGTGATTACATGTATGTTCAGTTGATTCATATGATTAACCATGTATCAAGAAACAATTTTCCTTGTAATTTTCTGAAGCTGCAGTTGGAAAAACTGCGCTGTAACTTCATGGGAGACTGTTGGTACCTTCTTGCACCATATGAAACCTTCAGTATGTTATTTTCCTTGATGCTAATCATGGTCCCACTTGTTGATGTTGGTCTTGCTTTTGTGAGGAGCATGATTGGAGAGGAAACACATTGGCTCGATGTGTTCTTTGGGGAAGAGGATTCCCACATTTTCTGCATTGCATGTTCTAATGGGAACATGAGAGGAGAAATGGCCACCACAGCCAAACACTTGTTTCTTTATGGGGTGGGCCATGAGTTTGATGAGATACCATATGCTGATGATTTCCCATCCATCGCATATGGAATGGTTTGGGCCAGATTGATTCAAAATGTTGGGGAGGAGATCTTTAGAGATCTAGTATTCATCTTGCCTCTTGAAGGCAACATCATTGCAGCCCAGGATCAACAAACACTCCAAAATTATCTTAAGTGGAGAGGAGGAAAACATGAGGTAGGCACCTATGTCTACCATGATTATTTTTTCAGCCCACCTTCTTTGTAGGAGCTCGAGGTGGAGGAAATTTTTCTGGAGTTACCATGTTGGGAGGTGACTCATTTTGTTTGGATGATTGCTTGGGAGAAGATGCTTTCCCCATCCATTTCAGTTCTAACCTTGTAGTTGCTTGAGGAAAAGAAACATTTTTGGAGGGGAGGACTATAATATTCCTAATTAGCCCAAGCTAATAGGAATATTTCATTTTGTGTTAATTTTATTAATTGATGAATAAAATGTAAAGGAGAACATAAAAACTCCTAAAGACATCCAAATAAATCAATGCCCAATGTGAACAGAGGCAAATCAGGGCTGTTTCAATAAAATACACTTGCACGTGAACAAGGGTTGAGGAGATTGACTAGGTCAACAGGACCAAATCACAACACTGTCTAGATACAATGTACCTCATGGAGGGGCAACATAGTTATAGAAGGAGGTACTCATGTGAAAGGAGATAATTCATCAAGGTGGTTTAGGGTTTTCCAAAGTTCTCATCTTATAAAAGGAAGGGGAAGGCTCAAGAGAAGGTTGTTCATGATATTATATTTTCAGAGTATATTTTTTGCTTAGACATATCTCAATCTCTAGGTTGTTTAGCAGAGAAATGTGAGGATTTCCTATTTAGGAATTTTCTCTCCTTCCATTGAGTAGCTCTTGGAGGGCATTGTATTTCTCTTCCACTATTAGTCATATGGTGAAGCTCCATCTCCCTTAGACAGTGTAAATCCTGTGTGATTTACTTGTTTCAGTGAGCTGCGGCAAGTGGGAAACACTAGATCTTCTCAGATCTATATTGTACTAGTACCTCTTCTCAGTGATTGTGTCTTTTAACATCCTGGAAGAGTGTATTAGCAGTTTGGGCTTCAGTTCTTGATCTTGGCATCAGGACAATTTTTTCTTCAAGTTTGTAGCACATTTTACCCTCTTGGACTGCGTTATTTCCAGTTGCAGAGATGCAGGGTATTCTGGAATTCAGTTGGAGAAGTGATCTCTGGTGTAAAGGAGTCTTCCTTGCATTGTGGTGATCCATGGATTGGCCAACCAATCCATGTATGTTTTAGATCTGATTCATTGCTGCATCTAATTCATAATTTCTAAATCATTCTGCAGATATTTTTCTGTAAAACTCAGATCTACTCCTATTCTTTCATGTATTGCTGAAATCCCCAAGGGGAATGTAAAGTAAAGACAATCTAGTGTACTGATCTATTATAGATATGATATTTTGTGCACATATCTGTCTTAGATCTGATATGTAATGTAAATCTGATACAGCCCTTGAAAATTATGCTATATATTCTTGTTGCAGAGAAATAAAGTGTTGCAGCACCTCATTCTTGAGGGTTTCTTCATCTAATTCTCCATTTTTCTCATGATCTGAGCAATAAAATCCATGATATGATGTAATAACATTTATGCATGCATATTCAATCATATTTCATCATAAAACCTCTGAAAAAGATGCTGTGAAAGCTTCAGTAAATTCTGCATTAGCTAAGCCATGGGGATTGAGCCTTTTCTAGCCATGTCGGGAGTGGGATACATGTTTAACTTCGCTAGAATGATTTTTTTTAGCTGAAATTTTATATGTGAGTCCCCTATAACCTATTATAAGGGATACAACCATCATTTTCCTTTTTTTATACGCAGATCTCTAAAATTCAGCTTTTTAGGGCTCAATTTGTTGCGTTTCCCTACTTTTTGGATCTTAAAATGAAGCAGAAGTTGCTGCTGTAACATCAATTGATGATAATGTGTTTCTTGACACATTTTCATGAGTGAATAGAGTGTTGCTACTCCAACATTGGATTTACTTAATGTTGCAGTCCCATTATTGGGTATTCTCCAGCCATTCTAGGTGTGAGAGGCTTATTTATCTCACCTAGTTTGCTTGGTTTCTGATTTCCTCTTGGATTTGGATCTTAGATTATTAGATCTAAGAGATACAAGGCTAATCTTGTTTTCTGTAGCATACATTCCTGAAAAATGCGTTTTTCAGGCATGCTTTGCTAGCAATCCCAATTTGGGGATATTACAGCCCTGCAACAACTACAATTATTGGGCTAACCATAATATCAGCTGACCCAGTATTTTCTAGGAATATGCCTCAAGAAATGCATATTGAGGAATGTATCAATATGCATTGCTTGAATATATTCTGCTGAATATATCATTGCTTGTTATTTTTTCAAGCAGTGGGAAAAATTAAGACCCTTAAGGAAATCCTTGTGCTAATTGTAATAAGTGATATCCCTCATCCGTGAATGGCTTGATACTGTATGGAAGGGGGAACTAATGGCAGATGCAAAGATCTCTCCCTGGGTGGAGCCACCTGATGGTATACGACTGGAGGTGTGCTATGGTCGGTAGGTCGAGCTACTTCACAACCCTGTAATATTCCTAAATTAGCCCAAGCTAATAGGAATATTCAATTTTTCTTTTCTTTTCATGTTGATGAATAAAAATGCAAAGGAGGACATGTAAAACTCCTAAAGCTATGAATAAATCAATGCCACATGTGAACAAGGACATATCTGGGCTATTTACATTAAAACACCCTTATGTGTGAAGGGGATTGAACTATTTGACTGGGTCAACATGACCAAATCACAATGTTTTCTAGATTCATTGAACCTCCTAGATAAACATCGCAGATCAAGTTGGAGACTGTTCATGTGAACGGGGCTAATTCATTTGAGATGGTTTAGGGTTTGCAAGGACTTTATCTTATAAAAGGAAGAGAAGGACAACAAGAGAGGGTTGTTGATGACCATATGATTTCATAAGATATTGTTTTTTTAATAGAGAATAGTGCTATTTAGCACTTGGGTGTTCTTGATCGAGAATCCCAACTCTTCCATTGAGTAGCTCTTGGAGGAGCCTTGAATTTCTTTTCCACTATCATGCTTTGGGCCAAGCTTCATCTTCCAACCACAATTCAGATCCTGTTGAGGGTTTGATTGTTTTTGTGAGCTGCAGCAAGTGGAAACACTAGATTTGCTTAGATCTAGATTATACTAGTGCCTCTTCTCAGTGAATGTGTCTTTAAACCTCCTGGAAGAGTGTATTAGCTGATTGGAGCTTCAGATCTACATCTTGGCATCAAGCCAAATAGTGCATCAAGCCTATAGCGCAGTTTCTATCCCTAGACTGCGTTATTTGCAAGTGAGAAGTTGCAGGGTGTTTTGGCAACTATTTGGAGGAGAGATCTCTCGTGTTAAGGAGCCTTCCTTACACTGTGGTGATCCATGGATTGACCATCCAATACATGTATGTTTCAGATCTGATTTATTTATTGATATATTTGCTTCAGAATTTCTGAATCATTCTGCAGATCTGCTGCAGTAGATCTCAGATCTGCTCTTATACATTCATGTTTTGTTGAAAACCCCAAGGGGATCTGAAAGAGGAGCCTTTCTAGTGTACAAATCTGATATGGATATAAATTTTTGTACACAGTTCTTCTCTAGATCTAATATGTAATCACCAACTGCTATTTTCTTCAGAAAATAATGCTATCAAGATTTTACAGTGAAATACAATTGTTGCAGCACCTCTTTTAGAGGGTTTTTCTCATAAAAGTCTTCATTCTTCCTCTTATACTGTATGAGCAACATTATGAATCTGATTTACTGATTTTTATACCATATTTCATCTAACACCTTTAGAAAATTATGCTGCATAAGCTTCAGTAATTTCTGCATACCACAAGTCATGGGGATTGGGTGTTTTTAAGCCGTATCGGGAGTGGGAGATCTGTTTAACATAGCTAGAGTCATTTGTTTTGGCTCAAATTTGGTATGTAAGTCCCTCATGACCTAAGATACGAGATCCCACAGTAATTTGCCCTTATTTTTACACAAATATTTGAAATTAAGCTTTTTAGGGCATAAATCACTGCTTTTCCCCATCTTTTGGATCATAGATCATAATATAAGTTGCTGCTGTACTTCCAAATGATGTATAGGTGTCTATTGCACCTATTTTAAGCTTATTCAACATCACAAGACCGTTATACAATTTATGTATAGCTGAATCCATCTTTTGGGATATTACATAGGGATTCAACTAAAAAACAGGGATTTTGGCTCTGATACCACTGTAATATCCCAAAATTGGGATTGCTAGCAAGGCATGCCTGAAAAACACATTTTTCAGGAATGTATGCTACAACAAACAATATTGGCCTTTGGATCCCTTAGATCTAAGTATCTAAGTCCTAAATCCAAGAGGAAATCAGAAACCAAGCAGACTAGGTGAGGTAAACAAGTCTCTCACACCTAGAATGGATGGAAAAATGTCCAATAATGGGACTGCAGCAATAAATAAACGCAATGCTAGATAAAAAACACTCTATTCACTCATGGAATGTGTCAAGAAACACATTATCATCAGTTGATGTTACAACAACAACTTCTTCTTTATTGTAAGATCTAAAAAGTGGGGAAAAGCAGAAAATTAAGCCCTAAAAAGGTTAATTTCAGAGATCTGCATAAAAACAGAGGCAAATTACAGTTGGATCCCTTAGAATATGTTATAGGGGACTCACATATCAAATTTCAGCTAAAACAAATCATTCTATCTATGTTAAATAGGTCCCCCACTCCCGGTATGGCTAGAAAAGGCCCAATCCCCATGACTTGACTCAAATGAAATTAAAGGAAGCTTATATTGCGTGATTTTATGAAGGTTTAGGGCACAATATGGTATAACATCAGATCTGGAGTTTATTATATCAGAATATGGAAGAAAATGGAGATCAAGCTCCTTTACACTTCAAAGAGAACAACCCAGCAAGGGTTTCATGAGATACAATGCATAGAAGTGCAGATCTGCAGATCTAGATTTGAAAAATGCAGTTTACTGTAGTGCTAAATAAATGTAGCTGAAATATACAAATGACATAAGAAGAATAATATAAAAAGCTTTCCGGGAGAAGGGTTGGCCCTTCTTCCAAGGAAAAAGCTCACAAGCAAGGGATTAAACCCTGCTATTGCAGCACTCTAGAAAATGATGCAGTTTCTGAAGCTAACTGCGCTGTTGATGGTGAGGAGTGAGTTGGCCACATGCCAAGATCTGAAATCTAAAGCTCAACAGCTAGTACACTCTTCCAGGAGGTTAAAAGACACACTCACTGAGAAGAGGCACTAGTACAATCTAGATCTAAGCAGATCTAGTCTCCACTTGCTGCAGCTCACTGAAACAAGTAAACCCCAATAGGATTTATGCTGTCTAAGGGATATGGAGCTTGGCCATATGCTTGATAGTGGGAAATAAGAACAATGCCCTCCAAGAGTTAATAGAAGGATGGAGAATCCCTAAACATGAAATCCTCACAATTCTCTGCTAAACAACCAAGAGAATGAGATATGTCTCAGCAGAAAATATAATCTGAAAATATAATATCATGAACAACCATCTCTTGAGCCTTCCCCTTCCTTTTATAAGATGAGATCTTTGGCAAAACCTAAACCACCTTGATGAATTATCCCCTTTCACATGAGGGCCTCCTTCTAGAACTGCGCTGATCAACAAGGAGGTTCAATGCATCTAGACAATGCTGTGATTTGGTCCTGTTGACCTAGTCAATCTGCCTCATCCCTTTTCACAGCCAAGTGCAATCAATCCAGCTCACAAATGTCTGCCTATGCTAATCTTTGTTCACACAGAACTGGTTTTATCGATGATCTCTTCTTCTTCATGCATGCATGTTGACTTAGTCAAACTTGACTATGTCCTCATCCATTTTCCCTTGTTCACACTCATAAGTGTAAAATCCAGCCACTGTGATGATCCCTTTTTCACATTACAAGGGTATTTTATTGAGACAACCCTGATTTGCCTTTGTTCACATTGGGAATTGATTTATTTTGATGTTTTTAGGAGTTTACATGTCCTCCTTTACATTTTATTCATCAATTAAGAAAATTAGCACAAAATGAAATATTCCTATTAGCTTGGGCTAATTAGGAATACTACAGTCCTCCCCTCCAAAAATGTTGCTTGTCCTCAAGCAACTGCAAGGTTAGAACTGGAATGGATGGGGGGAGCATCTTCTCCCAAGCAATCATCCAAACAAAATGAGTCACCTTCCAACATGGTAACTCCAGAAAATCCTCTTCCACCTTAGGTTCTTGCAAAGAAGGTGGGCTGGAAAACTAAACATAGTAGACAAAATTGCCTACCCCACGCTGTCCTCCTCTCCACTTAAGATAAGTGTAGAGTGTGTGCTGATCCCGAGCTGCAAAAGTATTGCCCTCAAGTGGCAACATGAAGATTAGATCTGAAAAGATCCTTCCTCCAATGCTGTAACACCAGTTGGCCCAAAACATTCCACATGTGATGGATAGGAGAGCATCATCATATGGCATCCCATCACACATTTGGCCCACCTCCAAGAGAAACAAATATTTGGCTATGGTGGCCATAACTCCTCCCATGTTCCCATTAGAACATGTAATGCAGAAAATGTGGGAGTCTCCTTCCCAAAAGGACACATTCAAACCATGTGCCTTACTCAACATCATGTCTCCCATGAAGTTACAACGCAGTTTTTCCAATTGCAGCTTCAGAAGTTTACAAGGCAAGTGGTTGCTGGATACATGGTGGTCTATGTATGTTATTTCATTTACTAATGAATAGGAGATGGCTGCATACAAAAAATGAACATACATGAAGTAATACAACACTTTCCCATGGCCATTTAAGAGATGGATGTCTCCATCATACAATTTGGCCCAATTTTGACCATAGAGCTCAATGAAAAGCCTGCCCTCTTGTGGAGAAATGCACTGCATAAAAATGGTAAGAGTATGCAGATCACCAAATGCAACAACAAGATCCTTACCATGTGCTAAGAGCAAGATCATGTTAGGGTCCATAAACAAATACTCCATAAGGATATGACATACTCTCATGAAAAGAAATGAGTCATGTGCTGCATGAGGATCCTTCCTCATGTACTTGGGCATCCAAGCCAAGAAGAACATAACACAACAATAGATGCCTCCATACATTACTCCATATTTCTCACCTCCTCCTTGTCCATCAAGTGCACCAAGAGTGGAATGATCTTGGGGATACTCCATCAATAAACCCCAGCTCCAAAGTGGAAACGCTGTTGGCCTATGCAAATAGGCTCCACCCAATTCATGGCTCCAATATTTGACATGCAGAATTTCAAAGGCATCTCCCATAATGCTGCTACACATAAGAAGTCTCTCCCATGGGGAAAGTACCTCTTGAACATCTAAGGCCAAGGAGTAGCCCCTTTGCACTGTGATAGTGCCATCTTCTACTCCTGCAACATCATGAAAACTGTGAGAGCAAATCTTCCCTTGCTCTCCCAAGAACATCCCAAGAAAAAAAATCTTTTGCTGCCTCCTTATACTCCCATCATCAAAATAATGTAGTGAAAACATGGTGATTGACATGAAGAATGGTATACCACTGTTGCAGAGATTGAGGGCAACAACGTTGGCATATCTAGAGATTATCTAGTGCCTAATGTAGAGGAAGGAGGAGCTCTTTCTCCAAGCAGAGGGATTCTTGCATCTTTGCAAGGAAGTCCCCAGGATCTCATGTGTGGAGATCAAGGCACAACTCATGTGCTATTGTTGAGGAGGTGTGGAACCATGGAGACACAAGGAGGAGGTAGGGAGAAGAACCAGTAGCATGAGATGAGGAGTACACATCCCTATCCATTTCTGGAGGTTGTTACACCTAGGAGGGAGACTGGATTGCACAGTGAGAGCATGGAAAAAATTGTCCATTCATATATGTAGTCACCTTTTGATGATGATGTCTCATTGCATGGAGACATTTTTTGTGGGGAGACCACTGGATCAGCAAAGGAGGATGGATGATTCACCAGTTGAGGCACCACTCAGTGATTTCAGAGGAGTGGGAACCTGGGGAGAGCTTGATACAATGCTAGGAGTCTTGGGTAGACTCAAGGAGAGAGGGGGCATTCCCTCAACATCATCATTACCCACTTCCATTTCAGATTCTACGCTGTGGCAGAAGCAGCAGGGGAAGGATAGTAGCCTTCCAACATGCATCTTTGACATGGGAGATGTCAGAGAAGAGGGAAACCATATGATAGATGTTCTTCATGAGAGATCATTAGCGCTGTCACTATGGAAGATAGATCCCTATTGGAACTCCTAGCTATTGGTGGAGTATTCCAAGGATCTTTTCACTTGCATGATCTTGGATGACCAGTTGCAAGGATGGATATTCATTTGGATATGGGGTCATATTCTATCATGGTAGAACCTTCTTTCCTAGAGCTTCCAAGCTCAAGGAGAAGTTGCTACAAGCAATACATATGGATTTCCTTTTAAGCCACACACATTCTATGGGAGCATACCACACCATCATGGAGGGGTATTTTTAGGAAGGCTTTGAGGAGGAGATATATCAGCATATGATGAGATGCATAGATCATGTGGAGTTGGAGGAGAGACATAACTCTTTGAAAGAGTTAGCACAACCACCTCTTTTCTCCTGGAGGATGAGAGGGGACTCATGTATGAGCCACTCCCTTTGTATGAGCAGAACATATGGTAAGGGTGTTGATTGTTTACATGATTATTTATATGGTGTATGTATATATCCCTTATCCATACATGTGCAGGACTATGCTCCAAGGAGGAGCATTCTTTTTTCTAGACCTTATGGTTTAGTTGAGGCCATAAGCATGATTGATGGCCATTCCCTAGGAGGACTTAGGGAAGAGAGATATTATGGAGGACATGCTCATTGTACACCTTACATCATTCACTTCCTCCATACTTATGAGGAGATTGGAGCAGCAGACAAGTGGTTGAGAAGCCACATCTTTTATCAGTCTCTATTGCAGTTGAGGGTCAAGCTGCATTGGTTGCACTTGAGGGACCATTGTCCTTCTCATTTGTTACATACAACAGCAAGCATGATTCTCATTGTTGCTCCCTATGACTCTATAGTCTCTATCTTTATGAGGAGCATGCTTTGGAGAAAGACACATGTGGTGAATGTGTCCTTTGAGGGAGAATCCTCCCACGCTTTTTGCACTACATGTTCTAAGGGAAGCATGGGAGATGGTCTGGCCACTAGAGCAACACATTTGTTTCCATATGAGGTGAGCCATATGATAGATGAGATGCCATATGATGATGATTTCCAACTCATCATATATGGGGATATTTGGGCCAGCATGATTTGCAGCGTTGGAGGAGAGGTCTTTGGATATTTTGTCCTCATCTTGCCACTCGAGGGCAACCTTATTGTAGCTCAAGATCAACAGACACTCTACACTTATCATAAGTGGAGATATGGACAACGTGGGGTAGGCTACATTGTCTACCATGTGCAGAATTTCAGCCCATCTACTTTGCCGGAGCTAGAGGGGGAGGATAGTTTTCAGGAGTTGCCTAGTTGGGAGGTGACTCATTTTGCATGGCTAATAGCCTTGAGATGGAGGATACATATGGGAAATTTAGTTCCCATTATATTTCAGATCCCATTCTTCAAAGGTACCTCTAGACATCACTTTGCTATCCTCTTGAGTATTTCACCTTTACATAATAATGGCCTGATAGTTGACTTGCATGCTGAGGAGGAGCAATGTGGATACTTGATTGATGAGATAACATCACTTCAATTTGAGGAGATCATCATACATGGATGCTACAGGGAGAGGAGAAGAAAATAATTCAGTCTATCCTTGCACTTGCTTGAGGACAATAAATCTTTGAGAGGGGAGGACTGTAATATTCAAAAAATTGCAAGCAGCAAATTGGAATATTAATTTTTGCCTACATCATTTAGGAATATCTTGTCATATTCAATAAAATTGGAATTGCTAGCAACTTTGTAGTCAATCGGGACAGCTACCTCAGCTACATCAATAGGAGCAACATCACATAATACCTCATCCGTGAATGGCTTGATACTGTATGGAAGGGGGCACTTCTGGCGGATGCAGAGATCTCTCCCTGGGTGGAGCCACCCGATGGTATATGACTACGGTTGTGCTATGGTCGGTAGGTCGAGCTGCTTCACGACCTCTACTGAAATGAGGTTCTTTTGGCTTTCACTGTCAACAAGAAATTACAGTGGAGAACCCTTCACCCACATCTGCGAATGGAAGAGGCGCTCCCCCTCCTCTAGATCCTCTGGATCCTCCCTCTGGATCTTGGTGGTGGAAACAATGGCACCGGGATCCGCATCAATGATCTTCTTCCCTTTGTCATTGCCTTTGTCTAGTTCTGACTCAGGATCAGAAAATGCATTTGATTCGGGTGCCTTTAGTTTGGCCCGACACTCATTTGTGCTGTGAGTGGGGCTGTTATGAAATTCACACCACTTCCCTATGTCCTTCTTTTGATTTTTGGTGTTGTCATGAGTCGCACTGCTTTGGCCTTGCCCCTTGTTCTTCGGTTCAAGGGCACCTTTTGGATTTGCAGATCCAAAGTCTCGCTTCTTCTGCTTAAATTTCTGCTCGATCTTGGCGGCATAGCGATATGTCGTTCCAAGCGATGTAATGTAAAGGAACTCCATTTCCTCCTGAATGTGTTTGTGCATAAAGCTGTAGTACTTGAGCACCAAATTTATCTCTGAATCTTTAATACCCAACTTTGTGCATAGGGTATGGAACATATTCGTCACTTCGTGCACATCTTGATCCCTTTGTTGCCGCAGTATGGTCCATTAGATGTCTTTGTCCTCATAGCTCCCCATGGGGTAATATTGTTCCCTGATTCCATCTCAGAATGAATTCCAAGTGGGTGTGGCCGAGAACAGAGAGGGTTCCCCTTCGTACTCTTGCTCACAGTAGTTTTCCCACCAGTCTTTGACATGGGGGGCGGCTTTCAGGAGTGCAAAAATAATATTTTCTCGGTTAGAGAAATCATGGACCGAGAAATACCCTTCCAGCAAATTTAACCATCTATCTACGATGTCTGCATCTATTTTGCCTTCAAATATAGGAATGTCAAAGTTTACCTGTACCTTGAAGAGAGTGGTGCCTCCAGAGTGGCTGTTGGATATAGATGCGCCATAGGTGGGCAGTCGTTGAAGGATCTGAGCAAAGTTATCCATCATCACGTTCCTTTGTTGCTTGAGGGCCTCCTCGAACAATATTTTGATAGGATCTCCTACTCCCTCGTATTTATTTTCTTCCGCCTTGGGAAGTCGTCGTAGTTTTCGAGGCTGATCTTGCAAGGGTTCAACCAGATCGAACCCTAACTCCTTATACCCTTACCGCGTTGGGGACATGCAAAGAAAAACAAAGAAAGAGCATACTGCTATGATACCACTAATCTGGATTTATGCAAGAACGCAAAAGAATACAGAAATAACCATGAACATAGAGATGCAGTGGAAATAATGCTTCATTTCATTAATATCAAATAATAGAAATATGCTTACACACATAATGGAAATAAAATAGCTAGGGTGTTGGTAGCAAATCTCTGAGAAGAGATGTGGCGGCTACAGACCTATGAACTGTGTTACAATGAGGCTCGAGGGCCTATTTATTATTGAGAAACAATGGAGAACTCTAAACGTCCAAAAACCTAACCCTAGGAGATGAAGCGCCAAAACTATGGGCCCCGTTTGGGTAAATTGGCGTTTCAACTTCTCGGGGACGTAACTTCGACATACGATCTCCGTTTGATGGGTATGATACATAGTTAGAAATATCTATCCAAGGAATAAAACCGTTGCCGTGAATATTGATTTTGGAACATAATCATATTTTCTAGACAAACGATGCCCAAAAAACATCGTTTAGGGTCTCAAAATGGCTCCGGAAGTTCAGGACTCGAAAAACTGCTAAAAATAGTAAGTTTTGATGCAACTTAAAAGCTGCAAGAACTGATGGTGGGGGTTCAAATGGAATATGTGGGTGGCCACCAATATCCACTTGGATCATTAAGGCCCCAAAATGGCTCTGGGAGTGGAGGACTCGAAAACTTGCTAAAAATAGTAAGTTGTGTTGAATGTGAAAAGCTGCAAGAATTGATGGTGCTGGCTCAAATGGAATAGGTGGGTGGCCACCGATATCCACCTGGATCATGTGAATACTAGTAAAGGATTGTTGACTTGTGAAGCATTCTTGGAGAAGCCTTCATTGTCTTGGAGAATTCTCGGGACAACTAATAAAATTTGATCTTGGAGGCAATCTTGGAGACATGATGCAGTGTTGAAGGGCCTCATGATGCAACCTTGAAGAGAAGTGATTGGGTACCATGAAGGATAGTGGAGACACCTTCATGTGAAGATCAAGGTTGTCATTGATGATGTGACGTGGAGACTAAGTGTGACAAGGCTCGTTGAAGAAGACTTTGGGAGCCGTGAAGAATAACCAAACATATTTTGACGAAGTGAAGTTGAGGGTTGGAGCCCAAGAGGTTGGAGCCTCTTAGGAGCCTCGTAGAGACAAGGTCTGTGCCTTGGAAGATAGGGTTGGAGCCTTATAGGATTGGATTCCTCAAGAAACCAGGTCGGAGCTTGTACTAGAGATAGGGTTGGAGCCCTAGAGGTTGGTGCCTCAAATTGACAAGGTTGGAGCCTTGGAAAGACCAAGTCGGTGCTTGGAAAAATACAGGTTGAAGCCTGGAAGATTGGAGTCTTCATCTAGGGTTGGAGCCCTATATCATTATTGTACTTTACTTATTGTATAGAATAAATTAATAAAAGTATCTATTCCATTATTGTTCATTTTGTGTTCTAAATATAAGTGATCTAACTGGTAAAATTAACAATTGAAAAGAAATACTGATTCGCCCCCCTCTCAATGTTTCCAAAAATTGGTATCAGAGCCAATACCTTCACTCAAAGCCTAATAGCTTGAAGGTTGATCATTAGAACAAAAATGGCAAAGCCAAGGAAAAAAGTCTCCAATCCTCCTAAAGATGTGTCTTCCTCAACCATCGAAATTGAAGTCCATCAATTTGCGAAGGCTCCATTGTTCAATGGAAATTTTGATATATGGGAGGCAAGAATGAGGAATTTATTGAAGAATAAAGGAATTGAAGTTTTGAAATTAGTAATTATTAATGACACAATGGATGAAGAATCCAAGGAGTACAATACAAGAGTAATGAAGGCAATTTTGAATGGGTTACCAAATTCTGTGAAGGCCAATTTTGAAAAATGTTCGTTAGCAAAAGTCATATGGGACAAACTTCATGATCTTCACTCAAAAGGAGCGTTGATAATGATCTCTAGTCAAGAAGATGATGGAAAACAAGAAATAAGTCCAGAATCCATCAAGGAAGCTGAAGATAAGAGAGATGACAACAAGGCTAAAGAAGACCTAGAAGATTAAGAGAACAAAGAAGACTTTGAAGAATATCTCCTAAATAAACTTATGGCTTCCATGGAAGAGATTAAAAATTTGAAAAAGGAAAATGAGGAACTTAAGAAGAAAGTGCAAGATGGTAACCAAGACAAGACAAGGAAGGAATTTGACTTTGTCAAGCTTCAAGTACAAGAAAGAGATGAGGAGCTCGCCAAACTTAAAGAAGAATTTCATCAAAACAAAAGAAAGCATCATGAAGAGGTCATATCTATGACAAATCAATTGGATAAGAAAAAGAAAAGGGAAGAAACTTTTTCAAGCCACCTTGAACAAAGACTTAAGAGCTTGAACAATATTGAAGCAGAGATTGTTCAATACAAGGAAGAGGTCTCCTCTCTTAAATCTCAACTAGAAGAAGACGATGCAGAAATCTTTAAACTAAAATCAGGCATCAATCTTCTCAAGGCTGAAACATGTGAAGCTACAAGAATAAAAGAAGAAATGGAGAATAGTATAGTAGTAGAGAATGAATAAATCTTCATAATGAAATCAAATATCATCTCCCTTAAAATAGAAGCACACGAAGCAACAAGGATGACAGAAGAAATGAAGAAGAAACTAGTCATGAAAGATGAAGATTGTGAAAAATTGAAAGGAGAAATTGTCTCTCTTAAAAAAGAAGTTGACTTGCTGAATAAGAACTTGAAGATTTCTCAAGCCCTAGATGACATCCTAATTCATCGAAGACCCCCCCTTGATAAATCGGGTCTTGGCTATGTAGGTGAACCCTCAAGCAAGAATGATAATGCTTCAAACAACACGGATGTGAGGACGCTAGGAAGAAATGATACTCCTAGTTCCAGCAAAGGCAAGAGTCAAGATGACATTAGAAGAAACCCTACTCCAAGGATATTTAAAGATAATGTCAAGAATACAAAAGGAAATGAATATGATCGAAGAATTCCAAGGCAAAAATACTTTAGAAGTACTTCAAGGAATTATTCATCTCCCAGGTACCAAAGTATATTTCTTGGTTATTTCTATTCTTGTACAAACTTTGGGCATATGGAAAGAGATTGTAGGGCATATCACAAAGACCAATATAATGGTCATCATCAATCTCCTAGAAGTAGCTTTTCAAGAAGAACTCATGCATCCTCATTTATAAGAAGAATGGAATGCTTCAATTGCCATAAAATTGGACATATGGCTCGTGATTGTAACTTGAATTGGGTACCTAAACAAGCTAAAACTATGACAACCAATATAGTCAAGAAACTTACGCAAGTGTGGAAAAGGAAGAAAGTTGAATATGGAAGTCTCTTGAACACTCTAGCCAACAACACATGTTGTTGACTAGATGAAGTCATCCTTGATATTCGAAGTATTTGATGGCGAAACCATGCCAAAAAAGAGACCATGCATACAGTTAGGGGGAGTTTGTGATTCTTACAGAAAGCGATCTGTGAATGGGCCCTATGAAGTCCTTGATGAGTTACACATGGAAAATCGAGATAAATAATCTCTCAGAAGTAACTCCATTGACAAAAACAGGATATTATGATGATGCCTTCTGCTTGATCAAACAAAGTGAGCAATCCTTCATGAGCTAAAGGAATTTGTTTAGAAAGGGGGAGATGGTTCATCACATGGAGAAATGTAAACACATCTATCATGAACCACATTTCTAGAAGGAAGAGCACCGTGACAGGGGGAGAAACATGAAGCAACATGATAGAGGGAGTTCTTGGGTACCCTGTTTGCCATTGATGTCAAAGGGGGAGAAAATGTTGGAAGGGCAAGAATATTTCCATCAATGACAAAGGGGGAGCTTTTTGATCTAAGGTTGTCATTGATGTCAATATGGGGATCAGTATTCTTATAAGGTCCTAATAACCCTAATGGAAAACCCTAGCAGTAACATCATGCAAACCTCGTATAAAAATGTCCTTTGTCATGATGACAAGTCCATCTTGATTATTTAGGATGCCATTAATGATGATGTTCTTACTCTTGATGAAGAAGAATAGATCTAGCATGATGTCAAGATGACATGGTTGAAAAGTTGATGATGACACAGAGGGCCATTTGATGACATGGAAAATGATTAGGGACATGACATGAAGGACTGGAAAAATGCTTGATGGCACATGATGACATTGTTGGAAGATCTCATTTAATAATCTAGATGGTGGTTGAAAGAATCTTTGAAGCTCTCCAGATGACAAATGTTCTTGAGATGCCAATCATGTCCTTAGAAGCTTTTGATGACTTATTTTAACTACACTTGATGGATAACCACCCTTGATGACAGGATGGCATTGATGAAACTATGAGCCTATGACCCTATGATGAAGAAGGAAAACTGTGAAGAAATCAATCCATGAAGATGCCCAACACTTGAAGGCATTCTGCCTCTGCACTAATAAATTACCAGACACATTAAAAAATATTTTTCACCATATTAGAGGCAGAATTTCTTTGTGATACCTTCATCATCCTTTAGAGAATAATTTTATCTTTCCAATGAGTTATTACTTGGCTTGAAACTCCAAGTGGTTTGGGAGATATGAATTTTTCAAGTTAAAGAAAATAAATCTGTCCTTGAGCCGACTTGTGCTAGCCTACTCATACATGTCGGCTTCACTCCAAAAGGACATGTATATTCGTCATAAATAAAATCCTATATATATATATGACGTCCATAACCTCATTTGAAGCAAGTTTTTCAGTGAATATTATTTCAGAGTATAACACAGTAAGCAAAGTAGGCCATGAAGGACAGGACTTAAAAGATAAATTATTTGATCTGTGATTGGGTTAACTCAGACTGATAGAAGATTGTTCTGTGGAGAGTTGTAGAAACTCAAACCTCATCTTGGACCGGTGGCACTATTCTAATTTGGACCTAGGAGAGTCTTATGCAGAGGGATAAATTTTTTGGAGGAGGTTTGATAAAAGCTCAGAAACTAAACTCAGATTTATGATAGTCCTGGTCACCTGTGGCTGAGATCTGCACCCTGTAGAAGCTTGGTCTTGTGGGGCAGTTACATTCTTGCTGCGCAAATTTGTGACAGGTGTTTGTGGTAGCTCGGTTTAGGAAAAATTCTTGGACTTATCTCAAAATTACAAGGACCCATCACATATTTTGGAGGCTCGAATCACTACCTAAAGAACTCAGACCTGAAGTGTACATCTGTGTTGTGAGAGTTGGATTTCTGAACTAGAACCCATGCTGTAATATCCTTGAAGAAAAGTCATTACTAGATCTCAGACCAGTGATAATACCTTAAGGACTGTTATCTTGAAGGCTCATTGTAACTTGGACCGCCAATAAGTCTTGAAGAACAATTAGCTCAATTGCAAACTTATGACTTCAACACAGTCCTGTAGGAGCCCGGTTCTGTGACAGTCTTAACAGTCATCAAAACTTGTTATTTGAAGGCCAGATCTGTGACAATTATATGTGGTAAAACTCGACACAGATTTGTGATAATAATCTCAGACTCAGACCTATGTGTGGAGGTTCATTAAAGCTCAGATCACCTTTAGAAAGTGGCAGTTGTGGAAGCTCAGACTTAAGGCTTTCAGACATGTGAATAGTCTCAAACCAGTAAAATAGTGACACTTGTACAACTTATATTTGTGACAAGTAGTGAACAAGTTTTGGAGGAAAGAATTATAACAATGGTTTTGGGCATCACATTTGGAGTTGAGATTATTTGAAGACTTTGTTAAGTCTTGTTGAAGGAGAATTGATGACTTAAGAAGTTTGGAGCAATCTTGAGAATATAGCAGACTTGTTGAAGTCTAGTATGTAGAATTTGTGAAGATTTGCTAGAAAACTTGTGAAGACCTATTGACCTGTGAAGACTAGTAAAGGTTTGTTGACTTGTGAAGCATTCTTGGAGAAGCCTTCATTGTCTTGGATAATTCTTGAGACAACTAGTAAAAGATGATCTTAGAGGCAATATTGGAGATATGATGTAGTGTTGAAGGGCCTCATGATGCAAACCTTGAAGAGAAGTGATTGGGTACCATGAAGGACATTGGAGACACCTTCATGTGAATATCAAGGTTGTCATTGATGATGTGACATGGATACTAAGTGTGACAAGGCTCGTTGAAGAAGACTTTGGGAGTCGTGAAGAATAAACAAAAATATTTTGACGAAGTGAAGTTGAGGGTTGGAGCCTCGTAGAGACAAGGTCGATGCCTTGGAAGATAGGGTTGGAGTCCTCAAGAAACCAGGTCGGAGCCTGTACCATAGATAGGGTGTTGGGTGTGGAGCCTGATTATCTTGGTTATTTTTTGTCACAGTGTTGGACCCCTGTACCTTAATGGGGGCGGCAACGCCACCCGTAATTAAATTTTTCCTAGGGGGTCCAGGTGGGGCGACAACGACTTTATGGAGCCCCCCCTTAGCAGGGGGTTTCGGGGGCAGCGCCCCCGAAGCTAAAAATAGATGTAAAATTGCCTTGTAAAAGTATAGTAATTTCTAGTCAATCTGGGTCATTCATTAGGCAGATGATCTGACGGTAGAAGTTATGTTTAGTTTAGGGTTTTCTTCCTTAGAAGGAAACCCCTCACTTGTATGAGGGTATTTTATTGCGGCTGTGCATTGTATGTGTATTCTCAGAGTGAGAAGCAGATAGGGGAGACTGTGAGAGAGAATATAGGATATTACAGCGGATCCATTGTAGGTTGTGTCTCTTCATTTTGCTGGATAATAGAAAGGAAGGACTGGCTGTTCGGGGTGAACGTATCCCAAACTAGGTGAACCACGTATATTTGTGTCTCTCTGGTTTTATGTGTTTTGTGTGCTTGTGTTTTCTGCATATTTTATGTGTTTCATTGCTCTGTAATATTTAATTTTCTAACAACTGGTATCACAGCCGAAGGTCTATTTGGCTGATAAACTTGCAGGAAAGAAGGGTTCCTGGTTCGAGTGGGAGCAATGGCGGAAGATGGTAAATTTAGGGTTGAGAAATTTAACGGCCAAAACTTCCCGCTGTGGAAGATGCAGATGGAAGATTATTTGTATAAAAAAGATCTGTACCTACCATTGAGTGGAAAAACAAAGAAGCCAATGACTATGACAGACGCAGAAGGGATATTCTTGATAGAAAGGCACTCGGAATAGTACGGTTGTGCCTCGCGGCGTCGGTAGCCTTCAATATTTTGAAGGAAACAACAACAGAGGGTTTCATTAAGGCATTGGTGAAACTATATGAACAACCCTCGGCCTCAAACAAGGCATTTCTTATGAAACGTTTATTTAATATGAAGATGTCGGAAGGTGGATCTGTTGCAGACCATTTAAATGATTTTAATACAGTTACCAGTCAGTTAAATTCTGCAGGGGTAAAATTTGATGATGAAGTTAGAGCTCTGTTATTTTTGTGCTCATTGCCAGAAATCTAGAATGGTTTAGTTATGGCCATTAGTAACTCTATCTCTGGATCTAGTACTTTAAAGTTTGATGATGTTGTCGGTGCTATCCTTAGAGAGGAAATGCGACAGAAAAGCTTTGGTGAGACATCGGGTAACGCTTTGAGTGCAGAGTCTAGGGGAAGAAGAATGGAAAGAGGAAAAAGCTTAGGATATCGCAGTAAATCAAGGAAAGGCAGATCCAAATCCAGATTGGGGATAGTGTGCTGGAAATGCGGAAAGAAAGGACACCTAAAGAAAGACTATAGATCTCGGAACGGAAAAGGAGACACACAACAAGAAAACAATCATGAAGCAAATGTGACAGGTGATGTGTTACAAGATGCTTTGATTCTTTCTTTCGAAAATGTTACTGATTCTTGGGTTGTAGATTCGGGGGCCTCATTCCATGCCACACCTGATAAGAAATATTTTCATGAATATGTTCAAGGAGATTTTGGACAAGTCCGTTTGGGTGATGATAAACCCTGTAAAATTGTTGGAATGGGTAAGGTTCTTGTAAAACAACAAATTTGAAACCAATGGCTATTAAAGGAGGTAAGGCATGTTCCAAATCTGAAGAAAAATCTGATTTCAACAAGGCAGTTAGGCAGTGAAGGTTGTGTGACAACTTTCACAGATAAAACTTGGAAGGTCACCAAAGGAGCCCTAGTAATAGCAAAAGGCGAAAATGTTGGTACATTGTATTTATGCAATGGTATTTCTAATTTTGTTAATGCTTTAACTTCAAAAGGCACAGATGCAACATTATGGCATCATAGGCTTGGACACATGAGTGAAAAGGGGATGAAGATTCTTCACCCAAGAAATTTGTTGCCGGGTTTGAAGAATGTTGATTTGGATTTATGTGAGGATTTCATTTATGGAAAACAGAAGAGAGTCATATTTCTTAGAGTTGGGAAAGAAAAAAAGAGCGAAAAATTAGAGCTTGTGCATACAGATGTATGGGGACTTGCTCAGGTATCATCTCTTGGTGGCTCTCGTTATTATGTTACTTTTATTGATGATGCAATTAGAAAAACTTGGATTTATTGTATTCAGAATAAATCTGATGTATTTGATACTTTTAAGACATGGAAAGTTTTGGTTGAGATTGAGACAAGAAATAAGTTGAAGTGATTCAGATCAGACAATGGAGGTGAATATTGCAGCAAAGATTTTGATAGGTACTATTCAGAGCATGGAACTCACGGAGAGAAGATAGTTCCAAGAAAACCATAAGAAAATGGTGTGTCAAAAAGGATGAACAAAACAATCATGGAGCATGCAAGGTGCATGAGATTGCATGCAGGATTGCCTTTAAAATTTTGGGTAGATGCTATAGATACTGCTGTTTATCTAATAAACAGAGGGCCTTCAAGTTCCTTGGATGGTGGTATTCCAGAGGAAGCATGGACAGGTAAAAAGGTAAACTACTCTTTTTTAAAGCCTTTTGGTTGTTAGGCCTTTGTCCATATTAATAAAGAAAATAGAACAAAATTTGAGGCAAAATCAAAGAAATGTACCTTTATTGGATATGGTGTTAATGATTTTGGTTATCGCTTATATGATTATGAAAATAAAAAAATCATTAGGAGCAGAGATGTAATATTCAATGAAAAGGTATTGTATAATAATCAATTGTAGGAAAATAAACAGGAAAAAGAAAACAAACAATACACAGTTCTTGATGAGATCACAGAAAAGGTAAAGGTGCCTAAAAATAATAATAATCAAGAGCCACAACAACAACAACCACCACAACAAGCAAAAGCACCTCAAACACTTGAAAATGGTGTTAGAAGATATACTAGGATAAGTAGACCCCCTGAACGATACTCTCCTTCATTATATTATTTATTGTTGACTGATTATGGTGAACCTGAATGTTATTAAGAAGCAATGCAGGTTGAAAGAAGGAAGAAGTGGGAGCTAGCCATGGAAGAAGAGATGGACTCCTTAATGCATAACCAGACTTGGGACTTAGTCAGGTTGCCTGCAGGTAAAAATACATTGCAGAATAAATGGGTTTACAGGCTGAAGGAAGAAGATGGAGGAAAACAAAGGTATAAATCTAGACTTGTGGTGAAGGGGTTTGCACAGAAGAAAGGTATTGATTTTGATGAAATATTTTCTCCTGTTGTTAAGATGACTACAATCAAAACTATTTTAATTCTTGTAGCAGCGGAAGATTTACATCTTGAACAGTTAGATGTAAAGACAACATTTCTCCATGGAGATTTGGAGGAAGAGATATATATGGAGCAACCAGAAGGATATGAGGTCAAAGGGAAAGAAACATTAGTGTGCAGGTTAAAGAAGAGCTTGTATGGCTTAAAACAGGCTCCAAGGCAGTGGTATCTAAAATTGACAAGTTTATGTCTGAGCAAGGTTATACTAGATGTTACTCTGATGATTGTGTTTATCTGAAAAGGAAAAATGATGGCAGCTGTATTATATTGTTATTGTATGTAGATGACATGCTTGTTGCAGGGTCTAACATGCAGGAAATAAATGTGCTCAAAATAAAATTGGCAAATTCATTTGCAATAAAGGATTTGGGAGTTGCAAAACAAATCCTTAGTATGAGAATAACTAGAGACAGGAAAAATCGCAAATTAACACTGTCTCAGAATGAGTACATACAAAAGGTGTTAAAAATATTTAATATGCAGAATGCAAAACCAGTTAGTACACCTTTTGCTAGCCATTTCAAAATTAGTAAGGAGATGCGCCCTAAGACCAAGAAGAAATGGAATATATGTCTAAAGTTCCATATGCATTGGTAGTTGGAAGCTTAATGTATGAAATGGTCTACACAAGGCCTGATATTGCACATGTAGTGGGAGTTGTAAGCAGGTACATGAAAAATCTAGGAAAAGAACATTGGATGGCAGTAAAATGGATTCTCAGATATTTGAGAGGTACCACAAATCAAGCATTATGCTTTGGTGGATTAAACATTGCTCTACAGGGATATGTTGATGCATATATGGTAGGTGATAGAGATAACAGGAGGAGGACTACAGGATATGTATTTACTGTAGGTGGAACAACTGTTAGTTGGGTTTCAAAAATTGCACTTTCAACAATAGAAGCAGAGTATGTTGCTGCTACAGAGGCTAGTAAAGAAGTGATTTGGTTACAAAGGTTTATGGATGAATTGGGTAAGAAGCATGATATGGGCACGCTATAAGTGATAGCCAAAGTGCCATTCATCTTGCAAAGAATTCAACATTTCATTCCAGGACTAAACACATACAGCTCAAGTACCATTTCATATAGTCAGTATTAGAAGTTGGACAGTTGAAGTTGGAAAAGATACACACTAGCCAGAATCCTGCAGATATGCTAACAAACGTTGTAACCAGGGAGAAAATGAGAATATGCTCAGTTTCAGTTGTTCTTCAAGGATGACGATGAAGATGAGAAACAACCAGGTCCAAAGAGGAGTCATTGTCTAGCAAATGAAGCAGTGATGGAGTTGATATAATCAGTCTCCAAGTGGGAGATTTTTGGGTGTGGAGCTTGATTATCTTGGTTATTTTTTATCACAGCGTTGGACCCCTGTACCTTAATGGGGGCGGCAACGCCGCTCGTAATTAAACGCTGCCTAGGGGGTCCAGGGGGGGCAACTGTGACTTTATGGAGCCCCCCCCTGGTGGGGGGTTTCGGGGGCAGCGCCCCCGAAGCTAAAAACATATGTAAAATTGCCTTGTAAAAGTATAGTAATTTCTAGTCAATCTGGGTCGTTCATTAGGCAGATGATATGACGGTAGAAGTTATGTTTATTTTAGGGTTTTTTTCCCCAGAAGGCAACCCCTCACTTGTATGAGGGTATTGTATTGCGGCTGTGCATTGTATGTGTATTCTCAGAGTGAGAAACAGATTGGGGAGACTGTGAGAGAGAACATAGGATATTACAACGGATCTACTGTAGGTTGTGTCTCTTCATTTTGATGGATAATATAAAGGAAGGACTGGCTGTTCGGGGTGGACGTAGCCCAAATTGGGTGAACCACGTATATCTGTGTCTCTCTGGTTTTATGTGTTTTGCGTGCTTGTGTTTTCCACATATTTTATGTGTTTCTTTGCTCTGTAATATTTAATTTTCTAACATAGGGTTGGAGCCCTAGAGGTTGGTGCCTCAAATTGACAAGGTTGGAGCCTTGGAAAGACCAAGTCGGTGCTTGGCACAATACATGTTGAAGCCTAGAATATTGGAGTCTTCATCTAGGGTTGGAGTCCTATATCATTATTGTACTTTACTTATTGTAAAGAAGAAATTAATAAAAGTATCTATTCCATTATTGTTCATTTTTTTTTTTCTAAATATAAGTGATCTAACTGGTAAAATTAACAATTGAAAAGAAATACTGATTCACCCCCCTCTCAGTATTTCCAACATCATGTCGTCTTCCCTATTTCGAATCCTATTATCCCCGACTTAGTCTTTCTCCAAGGAATCATATTTGGCTTGGGGGTGCCCAACTGTAAGAAAAATACAATATAGATATGCCCATGGTAAGGTTAAAAGTGGCTCTCCCTTCTTCAATTTCCAACAAAGGTTAAAGAGACAGAAATAAGTGTATTTTTTCCTCCTTAATGAAAATGATTTACTTGTTCAAATCTTCATGAATGTTGTTGGGTTGCTGAATTTATATGAGTGATGAGCTAGAAGTATTTTCTAAGAGTGTTTGATTATTAGTTGTGAATGCTTATGATAATGAACTCTATATGTGGAAGTATTCCTTAGAGTATTTTTTCCTATAATAGTTTGAAATATATTTTCTTGTGGAAAATAAATCCAATGTTGAAATGCGATACAAGGCTCTTCATGTATTTGTAATGCTAATGGTATTTACCTGATCAACTATGGGATGGAACAACTATGTTGTATCCCTATGATGAGAGACTTTGTTTCCTAGAGGTAATCCAAAATTTCAACCTCTATATTATTAGAAGTTTGGAGATGAAGTTCCAAAGGAGTGGGTTGAGTCGCATTCAATGAGGGAAAGTTGTAGATTTTTCCAAGGTCCACTTCTTTTTAATTTTTAGAGTGGTGGCATGGTTTTGGTCTTTGTTTTAGAATTTTTTTATAGGATTTTGAACATTTTTTATCCTTAAGAAGTCTTTGGACAAGTTTCTTCCCTATTGGAGTTAGTTTCAATCCTTGAAAAAATTATGGAAGCTTGGTGAAATTTTGAGAAATTCACATAGTACTTAGAAGAAGTTTTAGAAATTGGGGATTCGAGTTTTGGAGCCCATACTTAGTTATAAAGCTTCGCAGTACTAGTGACCATGGGCCAGTCCAAAAGGGCCTAAAGTAGTGGAAATCCATAAGTGGTCAAGTGCAATAGATGGGTATTGGGATTTTTTAAGTGTCTTGACTGAGCATGGGATCTATCAAGGGTGGAATACCAAACATATGGGAGAACTTATAAATGATTTTTTTTCTAAATAGTTGTATGTCAGATGGTGGAACCCACACACCATGGAGCTTGGAGCTAGCGAAAAAGAGGATTCATAATCTATTAAGTGCAACATGCAAGTATCTTTCAAGTGATGAAGACCGAGACCGAGATCTGTCAGAGGCAAAAGACTAAACATCTAGGAAAAACTTATAATTGGTTTTTTTGAAAATAATTGGTTGTCAGATAGCTTGGATGGTGGAACCTAAAATTGGTATAACTTTACACAATAGGAATCCTCACGTTAAGGTTGTGGGAGATTTATAAATTTGAAACAATTCTGACCTTTCGAAAAAACTTAGATCTGGATTCCAATGGATCAGTCCATGTGGAGGTTATGTTTATCCCATGTGGTCACTATCAAACACTATAGGTAGGCAAGTGTTGATGTGGTGGGATGATATGTCATGCTAACATGGCACATATGACAAATTTGGGTCACATGGCATGACGATGTATTACTGACATAACATGTTGATGTGGTATGATTTGGGGAGTTTTGGTGAAGGGGTTGACGTGGTAGTTAGTGTGTTGCCTCTCGTGGAAAGTGAGTGGAATTATGAAATCTAAAAATTCAAAGTTTTGTGAAATGGGGCTTTTTTCATATTTCTGGATTTGAATCGATCTAGATGAATCTGGAAAAGTTAAAAGACTTGTATAATTGGATGAAATGAGAAATATTTTAAACTGTGTTGACCCAAGCTAACATGTTAGGGTGCTTATGAGGATCAAAGGTGCATCAATGTTGGGGTGGTGGCAATCATGGAGAATAAATGGTTTAGGAATTATTTTAGATATTGAAAAATCAGGGAATTTAGATCTCTATAGAATCATGACTTTTGTATTTTCCTGGATCCAATGTTGGTTGTTGAATGTAGTGATAATCTAGAAGATTCAAAAAATCCACTTAAGGGTAAGATACAAAAAATAAATTATGGATCAAGATGTGAGCATTAGGCTGATATGTTAGGTGAGAACATGGCCTCGTGTAGGGACGACATGCGGGAAGGCACTACCATGTCTTAGCGAACATGAAATTGTAGGTGGAGACACTTGGAAAAAACACTACCACATGTCAATAATACAAATGCTAACATGGCGCTTTGAAGGTGAATATTTAGATGGACATAACTGTGTGTCCAAAGCTTGGATTTGGATGAAATTTATATTGCTGGAAAGATTTCGATTAGAAGAAGATGATGGTGATCTCAAAAAAGATTTTTGAGGTGGTTGAAGTAAGAAGAATTTTTATAATTCCATCTCCAAAAAGTAACATTGGAGGTAGGGTTTATACATCATGTTACCTTAAAAGGCCTTGAAGGGTTGGGTGTTATTACATGCGTTTGTTAAGATTTTTTTTTTGAATAAACATTGCACACAAATTTACTTAATGATAAAACACGCACATGTCAAAACACATCACTATGTAATAAATCTAAGATCCCTTTCCTCTTGTGACAATTTATGAGAATCTTACTCATTTATGTCTTCCATATATGCAATGTTCGCAGAAATTGACATCTAGTGTACAATCAAGCATACCTTCAACTATACTTTTATCATTAATGCTGGAAGGGCCTTCTCTCCAATATGTCCTCTTAGAAAGGCTTTCCTTACATGTAAGAAATATCATTGGATATCTTTTATTCATCCACACTTTTATACTTACAATCCTTCTTATAATTCTTGGCTTTACAATGTTTCCATGATTTCCTAAAGGATATTCCTAGAGATTTAGATCTACCTCTAGATTTAGATCTCCCTCCCAAGTACTTATTTTGATTTGTAACCTTGGAATGACCTTTTACATATAAGGCATCCATGTTTTTACCATTTATGATTTTCTTCCTCATTTATTTTAATAAAAAGGATGAGACCACATCATCATCAAACTTTGAAATGGTTGCATTATTTTCGATGACTACAACCAAATTATCCCATGGATTTGAAAAAAAACATAGTACACTAACAGACTTCTAAAATTTTAATATCAATTAAGAACAACTAACTCACGATAATGTTAAAGGCATTTAGATGCCTTGTCATTCAGTCTCTATCATTCATCCTCAAGATGTACAAATTCTTTCAAAGGAAAATATTGTTTACCAAAGACTTAGACTAATACAAAGTCTTTGACCTATCACATAATGCCTTGGTTGTAACTTGAAATTCAATAACATTGAATCTAAAATACACAACAAAATTGTACTATTTGTCTTCCTACCTAGCTTTTTCCGATCTTCCACTAACATAATTGTAGGTATAGTGCTAGGATCCATAATGAATCACTATTCTTCGTCTACAAGAAGGTTATCCATATTGAACTTCTAGCTCAAAGCTTTGCTCATTAAATTTCTCAATATTGAGTTTATAACTACTCATAATTCTCTTCTAGATCAATAATCACCATGGTAGAGCTCCCATCGAAACCAAATTTATCATAGACCCAAGATCAACTTGATCTATCAAAATTTTTGAAGATTGTAACTAGGTTCGTTCTTCATAATTTATATTTGTTGTACTCATCAAAAGAATTGAAGAAAAAGAAATTATATTATTTATTTTTATTATTAAATGAATTATTAAAGCATGGGTTTCATGCTTGGGTCATTTTTAGCATAAGATCCCAATTGTGGACTTCTAGGTTAGTCATTATAGATTTATATTGAGCCTCTTTGGGATTTTGAATAATGTAATTAGGTTTATTTTTGAGTCAAAAGTGGTATAATATTCCTCCACATAAATTTGTAATAAAGGAGATCAAGTGTTGATCAATGGTTGTCATTGATGTCAACCCAAGAAGCACCAGGGGCTACCCCAATATTGAATGGGAATTTTGACCTACCAAATTACTATATTATGGGTTAAGAATGCTTTTGATGGTTTCTGCTTATCGAGATGTTTCTGTTGATATATGGCACACCACGTATTTATTCACGGTTTGAGAGATATTCATGTTTGAATTTTGTAACCCCAGTTAGTGGGATAAAACCCCATGGGGTTGTGGCATCAAATCCCTCCCACGTTCACTTGTTGAAGCCCCTCTCAACCTAAGCATTTATATAAATTGTGATCCTCATATCCTCCTTATGTAGGGATTTCGCTACCTGAAACGGGTCATCGTTGAATTTTTATTCTAACTTTTTTTTTCTACGAAGGTTCAGAAGCTGAAAGTTTTATGAGGCAAAGCTGAAATCCTGAGGAATATCCTGTACAAATTCCAGATCAAGGTAAACAACAGAGATATGATCTGTGGAAGTCAGTGTTTTTGCAGGCTCCTGAACTTCATCTCAAAGAAGTGACCTTGGGAAAATCGTCATAACTCTCTCTCTGAGTATCTGATTGGAATTGTTTAAAAAGTGGCAGATAGATCAAAGACTGCATTTTTCTCTCTATCAATTTTAGAGCTGAATGAAGAAATAGTGACACGTGGCACACTGTACAATTTTGATCTACTAAAATAGTCCATAATTAGGTCATTGTGAGAGATTGGGCATAACTCTCACTTGAAGAATCCAATTTGGATCAGACTTATGGCATTGGAAAGAAGACTCAGAGTAATAATACAAAACTGAAAATCACATATTGGGGAGCTAAAATAACAAAGATACACCAGATTCAATATCAAGATCCTAGAAGGCAAGAAAAAGTTAGATCATGTGTTGTCAAGTGCTGCAAAGGACCAGACTTTCTAGGGCAACAAGAAAATCAAGGTGCAACAGAGGGTAGCATGAAAAGAGTAGCAATCAAGGTGCAGAACAACAACAAGAATTTTAGCACATGAAGTCTTCAAGTGGGCAGCACTGCATACAATCATTGTAAAGGTATCTTTGTACTAAGTCATTGTAAATGCATCATTGTAAGAATTGTACAAGTGTCTATTTGCCAAGAGTTGAAGAGGCGGTGTCGGGAGGTATAAGATCATCATTAGGTGGTTGTGTCATATTTTGGGTTATGGTCTAGTGTGTCTTCTTCTTCTACTCATTCTATATCATTGTAAAGTGGACCATTTTCCCTGGTACGAGAGTCCATTCTTGTTTTATTATTCTATAGGGTGGTAGGGTGGTGCTAGGCTGGTGCATGAAGTCACCAATAGGTTCAAGCTTGTGAAAAATTTAGGGTGGTAGGGTGGTGCTAGGGTGAGTTGTAGCTCATTGGGTGTTGGGGCACCCGTTCAGTTAACTACTAAATAATCTTGGGCGTTGGAGCATCCATCCAGTGGGAGCTGGAGAAGAATGCTTTTCTAGATTCTATGAAGTTGGAGCTTTATTTTCAATTGGAGTTGAATATTAAAGAATTATTAGAAAAACATTCAAGTGGTTTTTGTCCCAAAGAGGGTTTCCACCTTAAAAATTGTGTGAATTTGTGTTCCTTTTGTTTACTGCTATCATTGTACAAACACTAATAATAATTGAAGATTAACTAATGCTCTAATTGAAAGGAATACCTACTCACTCCCCCCCCTCCCCCCTAAGTATTTCCAACAAATGGTATCAGAGCTTAGTTCCTTCAATAGCAGTTTAACAACTGGAAGGAGGTCATGGAGCATACCAAGAATGGTGTACCTCTGTTCAATGAAAAAAATTATGCACTCTAGAAAGGAAGAATGGAGGTATATCTCTTGGCGCAAGGTTACGAAGCATGGGACACTATTCAAAATGGATTTACATCAACCACAGATGAACAAGGTAAGAAGAATTTGGTAAATGATGAAAAAGCAAAGAATATTATTGTCAAGGACTTATTGAATATGCTTATTGTTACACAAGACTTGTCGTCCCTACCATTCCCCGTCCCGCACAATGGAGGACCCATTATGTGACCAGAACAATCGGCCATGCCTCAAAGAAAACATCATCAATGCATCCCTCTGAGTATGAACTTCATTTCCCCTTGAGACATCTCCTTGCAAAATCCATGAAAAACAGCTCTTTTTGCATTGGCGCGGGTAGGCAGTTCACTGCTCGCGCCAATCAGGGAAATCCTGTAAAGAGGTCGCGCCACTTGGCGCTCTGTCATAGAGCAGCAATCGCGCCACCCATTTTAGGGACTTTTTTTTAAATATGGATGGCGGAAGTTGAGTTCAAACAAACTCACAAACCACTGCCTATCTTGAGTTGGGAGGTTTGGCTGCGGGGGTTCTATGGAAGGGAATTGGTTTTGCCACCTCCCATGGAACCTTCCTTGTTGATAGGGCCAATCCCATAATAATAGGGATCCCAACTCCCTCCTTCCCCATCTATAAAAGCCTGCTCAGATCCATGGCAAGCTAGTCTTGAAGTGTTGAAGCTTTGCATCTCCCTATCCCCAAGTGCCTTTGTGCTGTAAAGAATCCTTTCTTTCCCTTAAGGCCCATTCAAGCGAGGAGACCATTGTTACGAGACTCTGGAGAGGTTTTCCCTTTCCTTGGCGAGCTTTGCGAGACGTGGACGACCGGAGACCCGTTCGAAGGAAGCTGCGACGTCAGGACTTGGTTGTAACTTCTATTCGTTTATTACTTAATAGATGACTATGATTATGGTTCCACTCCGTTTTCCATCATGTTAATGCGAGTAATATCTTTTCTGACCGATGTTTAGTTACGTATGTTGGTTCCTATGCTTGTATCTGTTCGTTTCTTCTATGTGCAGGTGTTCATCCGCGGAGATCGTGGAAGGATTGTGATCTGCCAGGGCTGAAGGACGGGGACATCTCTTCTTCGGATCTAGCGTTGGAATCCAGGTAGGCTCTTATCCCAAGTCTTTCATTCGTAGCTAGGAGCTTGCGTCATAGCATTGTTTGTTTGTTGCTAGACCCCTGCTGGGCTAGTAGGGATCGCCTCTGTCCGCAGAGGGGATTTACCTCCTCAACAAATTGGCGACTCCGCTGGGGATCGTCCGGTTCTCCTTGTCCCGTTTATGATTGGTTCGCTTTGATTGTTTCTCCTTTCTTGATGAACCTTCTGGGTTGGATTCTTTCACTATTTTAGCTTCTTGGTTTGCTTAGCTTGTATTGGTCTACTTTCAGAGTAGCTTGTTTTTTAATTTTTATTGAAGAACTCGACTGGCGCGGGTTTTAACCCGACAGTTGCGCCACTTGGCGCTTGTTGCATTTGTCTGTCTCGCGCCAATCGGCCTCTGGCGCCAGTTTCAAGTCCACAGTCGCGCCACCCCTGTGACTTTTTGAGTTTTTTCATTTTTTGGCTTTCTGAGCTTGACCAATACTTTTCTTCTTGATTTTCTGATTGTCTGAGTGTGTTGGAGTCTTGTTTGACTGGAATTCACCGCTATCCTTTGGTTGTTTGCCTCTGTCTATCGATTTCACGATTTGAGCCCTAGGGCATCTAGTGGCTTAGTGAATCGAGCCCTCCTTTGGAGTTTTGGTGTCTTGATTGTCCTGTCAACTTGTTGATTGATTCTCCACACTCTCTTACCAGTCTTTGATTGTTTTGCTGCGTCTTTTGAGTGATTGTTCATTCCTTCATTCAGAATTCGTTTGCCTTGCTTTGGACCTAGATCACATGGTCCATCGGAAGTTTTCAAGTCTTTCTTTGCTTTGAGGGACTTTGGGTCGATTTAGAGATTTGGTTGCTTGCTTCGTTGAGTGAATGTTGTTTGCTTCGCTCTCTTAGATATCATTTCTCAAATTGTTCCTTTTGTTTTCAGTGCAAATTAGCCATTAAACATTGAAAATCAAAAAAAAATATAATCTCTTTTGCTTTTGTTAAATTAGTGCAAATTGTGATCTTTTCCATATTGCTAGTGATTAGTGTTTGAATGAAAAGTGTGCAATTGCATTAGTTGCATTAGAGACATTCTTGTTTGTATTACGTTCATTTCGTTTGCATAAAAGCTCTCAACTCTCATTTAACTAGTTTTCATCGAACGAAATGTTGCACCGTGGCATATAGCTTGCATTTAGGAGACACTACATACGATAGGGCCTGGAAATTGAAACTTAATTGAAAATCAACTGTAAAATTTATTCAATTAACCTAAGGCAACATTGGAACTTAACGAAACATATTTAGAAGGTCTAGGCTAGAGACGTGTTCCGGCGTCGTTAAACCTAGCAGCTGTCGTTCGCCTGTTGGCTTTAGACGGCGCTAGTACGGACTTGCGCTCCCCGTACCGTCGCGTATATAAAGGGAGACCCCTATAGGTTTTCAATCCTTTATCCACAGGAAGCCGAGTCTGCCGCCCTATACCCGTGATACACCGAACACAGCATTCGGGGAGACTACCTGCACGTACGGAAAGTCCTTGGTCGATTTCTGTTTCATTATTGAAACCAAGGTGTATATTGCGGTTCACGGATATTTGGTACACCCTTTGTGCCTAGTTTTTCCTGAGCAGTCATTTGGTCTTTTCTGACTCCCTAAACTTGAAAAGACCGTCAAGCGCTTGTCCTTTCACGCTTGTGTCAACTCTGAAAGGGATAGAGTCATCTTTTTATCGTTTCTCGACTCTTAAAACATGAAACGGTAGAATTTGTTTATTTTCCAATGTGGTAAAATCAATCTCCCACGATAACACACCCATTTAGATATTGCTTGTGACTATTTGATCGTGTGTCTTAACTCGTTTTCAACCCGTGTGTGTGTGTGCTCTCTTCTTCTAGTCTTTTGTCACGGTGGCGGAACCCTCGGTTTCGTCTACTGGTAGTCCTTACACGGACGATTCTTCAGAGGCTTCTAAGCCTTCTGTTGAACCACAGCAGCCTGTTGTTTCCGAGTTCCCTGACGGGGGACCGGTCCTCGCCGAGCAACCCTTTGGAGAACCAGTTGAGTTCAACTGGCCCTTTTCGGACCCTGTGTCTGAATTAAGATTAGGAGCTGATTTCCTTTCTCTTACATCGGGTTCACCGTTTATTGCTGCTGTTTTCCTCCTAGTCCTCGCCGTCTTCTGCGTGATTTAACGGCAGGATCAACCATGAGTGATTCTGGTGAGGAAATTCCCGGGTCTGATGACTATCAGCGCATCCCTCGTAGATTGTTTGAGGGAGACGAGTCCGAGCTGGCTTCCACATCGTCAGCTGGTCCTTCTTTGCCACAGGGATACAGATCTCTGGGTCAGATTATCTCAGCTGCCGCCTCTATGGGAATATCATCTCCTGCTTCGAGGCCAGCTGCCACTACACCCGGGGTGTCTCCTTCGACGCCCGTCACTTCTGTTCCCGTGCGACCCACTGTTTGTGTGGCTGCCTCTTCTGCTGTTGTCTCAGCATCTGCTACTAGATCTGGGCCAACTCCCGAAGACATTTATCTAGCTACTGCTATACCGGAGAATATTTCTCCGGAGGAGTATCGGTTGATTTTGCAACAGCCGAACGCCGGGGCTGGACAAATCCCCCAAGATCCTTACCGATCTTTCTTTTCGCACTATGCACAGGACGGCACTCCCGTGTATGGTTTCCCGGGTCAGCTTGATGAGCATGGGGACATTTTGCGTCTTCCTGCTCCTGAGGCTTATCTGTATGCTCAAGGTTTACCGTACAACCAGGCTCAGAACCTGCAGGCCAACCTGGCTATCAGTACGACCCGCAGGGACAGCCCAATCAAGGCTACCCTGCGGGCCAGCAAGGCCATTCTATAATCCGCAAGGACCGTATTATAACCCTACTGGTCAACCTGCTCATCCTCAGCCGGGGTATCAATAGGGACCGGCCTATGGTCTTGGGGGGCAAATCCAGCCTTCTTTACCGATGCAACCGCAGTATCCTGTTGTCTCTAACGTTGCATATCAGCCAGGACCACTTTATGGTTCTGCTTCAGGTCAAACTGGTTTCCAGCAAGCACCTGGTCCTGTTCCACCACCAGGCCAACCGGGTCATCCGGTACAACCTGGTGTTCCGCCTCCAGGCCAACCGGCTTATTCGGTGCAACCTGGGGCTCACTTACAACCAGGTCAGCCTGCGCAACCAGCGCCGCCTGTCTATCCGGGCCAACCTGTTCATTCAGGGCCGCCCCCTCATTCGGGCCAACCTGTTCATTCAGGGCCGCCCCCTCATTCGGGCCAACCTGTTCATTCAGGGCCGCCCCCTCACTCGGGTCAACCTGTTCATTCAGGGCAGCCCTCTCATTCTGTTCACTATGCTCAGCAGCCTGCTCATTCAATGCCGCAGCCAAATCAACAGCTGCGCCCTACGTACCAGGCTCCGCAGGGTTCCACTTATCAGCAGTCTACTCATCCTCAGAGTGGTTATTATCCTCATGGTCAATCTCAACCGAACTATAACCACCCTGGAGGCTCTCAGTATCAACCTCCTCCACCCGGTTCTAACTATGCTCAGCAGCCAAATCCAAATGCTGCTTATACGGGGCAAACGCCTAATCAGGGCCCGAACCCTGGTTATCAAGCCCCACACAATGGTTACCAGCAACCAAATCAGTCTGGCTATACGAATTATGCCCCTCACGGTCGGAATCCTACGGGACAGAACCAATGGGGGCAGGGATATTCACAACCATCGTGGAGCATGGGTACCGGACCTTATTCTGGGACTGGCATGGGAATTAACCCTCCATTGCCGTTCCTGGCTACCTTGGATCTACCGGACTTTTCAAAGTTGACCAATGATCCGATTTCTCATAATCCATATTGGCCTCCGGTTCCAACCAAGATACCAGGAGATTGTCCCAAGTTTGAGGGTAAATCTGGCGAAGACCCCCAGGCGCATGTGATGACGTATCACCTCTGGTGCTCGTCTAACTCTTGGACTGACGATTCGGTTCGTTTGCGTCTTTTCCAGCGTACGTTAACAGGAGCTGCTGCTAAGTGGTACATAGAGCTATCCCGTGGTATTTTTCGGGATTTCAACTCGTTAGCTATGGCTTTCCTCACGCATTTCCAGTTACCAGTCCGGTATGAGACCGGGACGCACCTCCTGTCTTCCCTGAAGCAGGACTCGGCCACTCACATCTCGGATCACATCCATGAGTGGCGACGCCGTCGTCGACTGATCAAGTTTCACATACCTGATCAGATTTTGACTCACTGGTTCACCACCTCCTTTGTGAATAAAATCGCTCAGGATATCGCGATGGGAGCGTGTGTGACGGAGGAACAAGCTATCACGCGTGCCCAGTATCTGGATCTTGTTTATTCGCAATCTGGCACGCTTTATGACATCCTGCCTGATGCTCCACGGCCCGGAGCCAAAAAGACCCCGCCTACCCCTACGGTGGATGGCGTCATTGGTTCCGTCTCTCAAAATTCGAAGAAGTCTTCGAATGGGAAGCAGAAGGCTAATTCTTCCAACAATACCTCTGCTAATCCCGCCTCATCCGATTCTGGTAAATCCGCGGAGGTAAATGCTGTTCAAGCCAATCCTGCAGACAAATCCTCCAAGGGGAAGAAGAAGGGCAAAGGCAAATCAAAATCTGATGCCCCAAAACCGGAATCTAAAACTCGAACTGAGGATGGCTCCCAACGTAAGCCGAAATTCCCCTGCCTCATCTGTGAAGGTGACCATTACACTAAGGATTGTCCACGACGATCCGAAATCAGTCAACTTCTTAAAGGCTCGAAGGGAACTCCGGCTATTTTAAAAGAGCCATTTCCATCTCAGCAGACCCAGATGGTCGAACAAGGTTCATCATCTGCACCGTTTGGGTCTCAGGTTTTCATGATGAAGACTAATGCACCTATCACTATTGCTACGAGATCGAAGGATTACAATAGTCAGCAGCAGGCACCCGGGAAGGCAGTGGCGGAAGGACCGCCTCCCCCACCTACTTCTGGTTCATTGGAAATCGAGAAGCCGACTCTCGAACCCGTTGTGAAGCCACCTCCCAAGGGTGTTCTTCGGAGATCCTCTTATAACCCAAATGCTCGTGCCGCTCAACATTATAGCATCGTTGAGGATCTGGCACAGGCGCCATGTGCCATGTCTGCACTTGAGGTTCTTCAAAGTTGTCCTTCACAACGGAAGGCTTTACTGTCTGCCATCGGTGGTATTGATCCCGCCGACTCGAGCCTTCTCACCTTTGATCTGGAGAATTTTACTCCCCGGCTTCCACATCAATCGCTTTGGTTATTCAAGTCGGGATTAACGGTCTGAACGTTCACAGAGCCGTCGTAGATGAGGGTGCATCTACTTGTGTTATGTCCTCCGCTTGTTGGAAGGCCATCGGCTCTCCAACTTTGTCGTCATCTCCTAATGCCCTTGAGGCATTTGATGGTCGGGAATCTAAACCCCTGGGAGTTCTCGAGAGTCTTGCGATCACATTACAGGGAAAAATTGTCAACGTGGAAGTAGAAGTGGTTGACGCTAAACTCAACTACAATATACTTCTTGGCCGCAGCTGGACCCATGCCATGCTCTGCGTGCCATCTACTGTCTTTCGATTCATCAAGTTCCCTCACGAGGGCAAGATTGTCACAGTAGACCAGTTGTCATTTTTTACCTCGAGCTCCGAGAACAACGTGCCGTATGTGGATCAAATTCCGAATCCCCCAGACAGCATAGGACCTGGTCTCTTCAAAGACCCAGTCCTCGTGGGTATTTTCCCTGCGCCGCCACCGAATACCGCTCAAGTTAACATGTTGTCCAGGACTGATGACCCCTGGCTGATTCCTACACCTGAGCAGGTATATGAGTTTGGAGAATCCATGCCTTTAACGCCAGTAGAGATCAGCTACTGCGAGATTGTTGACGCATCGGACCCTCCACCTCCTCAGCATGCTCCGATGAGCATGGCTCTTGACGTCTACTCACAATCCCCCTGGCTTGGTCAGGCTGATTCGCCTGATCCTCTTAGAGAGAATTTTCCTTCAGATGAGGCGATCATTGAAACTATGTCTCTTGAGGAGCTACCCTGGGGCGATGGACATCATCGTTCCTCGTTTATGCCTAGCTTGGGGGCAATGACTGACTGTCTCGAGCGCTATGCTACTCAGGTTCCTTCCCCTCCTCTTCAAACACCGATCTTGACGCACGAGGTCTTTACGGAGGGTAATCTGAGTAAAATTACTCAAACGGTTCCTATCAACATCTCTGTTAAACCGGGGATTGTTGAGAACATTCATGTGGGTGTGACCTGTTCTCTCGAGGAGATTCAGGTCTATACGGAACTTTTCAAAGAATTCAGAGATGTTTTTGCGTGGTCCTACGAGGAAATGCCGGGAATTGATCCTAGTATTGTCGTGCACGAGATTCCAACCTATCCAGGTGCGAAACCCGTGCGCCAACGCTTGCGTCCCATGCATCCTCAGAAAGCCGCCGCTATCAAGGCAGAAGTTGAAAAACTTCTGAACGCGGGGTTTATTTATCCTATCCCCTTACAGAATGGGTGTCCAATATCGTCCCTGTCGATAAAAAGCAGGGTACCATTCGAGTCTGTGTAGATTATCGCGATATCAATCGCGCCTGTCCTAAGGACAATTATCCCACTCCGTTTATCGATCAGATTATCGACGATTGCGCCGGGAGTGAGATCTATTCCTTAATGGACGGTTTCTCAGGTTACAACTAGATCAATATCGCACCTGAGGATCAACATAAGACCACATTCATCTGTCCGTGGGGCACTTTTGCATACAAAAAACTCCCGTTCGGCTTAAAGAACGCTGGCGCCACGTTTCAGCGTGCGATGTCATATGCTTTTCATGATATTCGCCATATTGTCCAGCCTTATCTGGACGACTTGCCTGCCCATTCGGGTAAGCGAGAGGATCATCCTGAACATCTTCGCCGGATATTTCTTCGCTGCAGACGCTACAACATTAGGCTCAATCCTCATAAGTGCGTCTTCTGCGTCGATTCTGGCCGTCTTTTAGGCTTTATAGTCTCGAAAGTCGGAATTCGCCTCGACCCTCTGAAGGTTGAGGCCATTATAAATCTCCCGTCACCCTCCTCCCTTTATCAGTTGCAGAGTCTGCAAGGGAAAGCGAATTTTCTTAGACGCTTCATCCCGAATTACGCCGAGGTGGCCAAAGGATTCACTCGTTTGTTAAAGCAAAATATTCCCTTTCATTGGGACGAAATCGCTCAAGAATCCTTTGAGAAGCTGAAGACATTGCTCGTCAATGCTCCGTTGCTTCGTCCTCCGGACTACCACCGCGACTTTACTTTGTATCTAGCCGCTGCATTAAGCACCATCGCCATGGTCTTGGTGCAGGATGACGAGAACGGTGATGAACATGTTGTTTATTACCTCTCTCGGAACCTTCTCGACCCGGAAACGTGTTATGCACATGTCGAGAAGTTGGCCTTAGCAGCCGTACACGCCGTACAACGCTTTCGCCATTACATCCTATTGCGCACGATAACAGTGGTTTCAGACTGCAACCCCATGACATATATTCTTTCTAGACAATTGCTGGGGGGCAAGTACTCCAAATGGATCGTCATCCTACAGGAGTTTGATTTGGAGTTCACCACTGCCAAGTCAACTAAATCACTGGTCTTCGCGGATTTGATATGTTCTCTCCCTACAGACTCTCTTCCTGAACACTCTGAAGATCATATACCGGACGAGACGCTGTTTCTTATTGATACTCGTGATCCTTGGTACGGTGACATCATAGTGTATCTTCAGACCGCGACATTCCGGTCTGAGTTGGATAAAGTTGCACGCCGTCGGATTCGGCACCAGTCCCAACCCTACCGCATAGTAGGAGATACCTTATATCGTATTGGAGTAGATTCGGTGCTCCGACGATGCCTTACCTTGGACGAGGCGGAGAAAGTCTTGAATGACTGCCACAGTGGCGCCTGTGGTGGACACATGTCCGGATATGCCACTGCCCAAAAGATTCTGAGGGCAGGTTATTTCTGGCCTTCTATATTCAAGGATTGTATCACTGCAGTCCGAAAATGCCATCCGTTCCAGATTTTCCAGCGCAAGATGCGCGCGCCGCCGTTACCTTTGCATCCCGTTATTACCGTCGGCCCTTTCGCGAAATGGGGCGTGGATTTTATGACGTGTAACCCTCACTCGGCCGGGGGGCATGCATATATCATTGTCGCCGTCGACTACTTCACTAAGTGGGCCGAGGCGATGTCTACACTAGCTGCTGACGGAAGAACGGCTGCTTCATTTTTATTCAACCATGTTATTGCACGATTCGGGGTTCCTCAAGCTATCGTCACTGATCACGGTACTCATTTCCGTGATTACATGATGGCGGAGCTGACAGCTGCGTTGGGCTTGCGTCACGGCAGCTCAACGCCATACTACCCTCAAGCGAACGGTCAGGTTGAAGCGGTGAACAAGGTTTTGGTCACTATGCTTCAACGAACAGTTGGGATTCATAAATCCAGTTGGCATCTCCAACTGTTCTCAGCTCTCTGGGCGAACCGAACATCTGCTAAAAGTGCAACCGGATTCACACCATTCCAACTGGTGTACGGTCTGGAAGCTACTTTGCCGGTTGAATGTGAAATTCCTTCGCTCAAATTAGCTGTGGAGCTCTTACCGGATACTTCTCCTGAGGAAGAGCGTCTTCTGTATCTCGAACGGTTGGATGAAACCCATCGTCTAGCTGCTTTGATTATCGAAGCACAAAAGAAGAGGGTCAAATCTCATTTTGATCAATCTGTTTCTCCCCGTTCTTTCATTGAAGGAGACCTAGTCCTCTTGTACGATCAGGCACATGATAAGCTTGGTGCCGGTAAACTCCAACCCATGTGGCACGGTCCCTACATAGTAAAACGTGTTTTGAAAAATGGGGCCTACGAGCTTATAGACTACGAAGGAGTTCCATTGGCGCAGCCCAGAAATTGGCTGTACCTTAAGAAGTACTACGCCTGAAATGATTTTTGGTGTGGTGTGTGTACATAGGTGTGTGATTGTCATTTGTGTGCATGGTGTGGTGTGCTTTGTAAACATCTTTCTGCTGATCGGGTCTTCCTGGTTGTGCAGATGTCTATTCATCCATTTGTTGTTTTCGCGGACGGTGCCTCCCGCAGTACCAGGAATCTGTCTTCTGCAGCCTGGGTAATCTACGATCCTGCTGGTGAGTTGATCGACCTGCAAGGTGTTTGTTTAGGACGTACCACGAACAATATCGCGGAATATAGCGCCGTGTTGGAATTATTAACCGAGGCAATAAACCTTGGTATCCGTGAATTGCTCGTGTACCTAGATTCACGGCTTGTAGTGTTGCAGCTGAACGGGCACTATTCGGTAAGAAACCCGTCCATTTTACGATTGTATTTGCGTATTCGATTACTGGAAAGGAATTTTGAATACATTACATATCATCATATACCTAGACATTTGAATACATTGACAGATGCAGTAGCAAATTTGGTGTTAGATAGACATTTGCGCAATTTATAAATCATCATCACATGTAAAGAAGACTCATCCGGAAATAGATATGCATATATATAGATATCGAAATGTTTACATAGAAGTGTGTCACATAAAACTCAAAAAATATACATAATTGTCTTAATACATCCGGAGACACTGTGTCTCTCAAAAAATAGGTGTGGCTAAATCCTAGAGACTAATCGGCATGGTGCTCATGATAGCACGTCACTGCACGCACTAGCCGCCTCAGGATTCGGTGGAGCCGGTTTGGAACTCCCACCGTATGGCGCTGGTACTCCATCGGTACGTCTGACAGTCGGGCATAGTCTGGGATCCCATGGACGATCCCCTCGAGGTTCTGAACCAGTGCCTCTCCTCCGGTGCCTTCCCCCTGGATCTCAGGGGCGAGTTGTGTCCTCCGGGAGATAGGAGACATCCCGGCTGGTCTCTCAGGTCCTACATATGCATGCATATATAATTGTGTTTAGACAAATGTGTATTAACAAAAAAAAACATATAAACATAAAATCAAAATATGAGGTCTTACCCAGCTCTTCATCCCAGTCGTCTCCTTCTGGTAGCGGGAGATCTGGGTCCCCTGTAAAGTCAGTTCCCGAATAGGGCCAATCTTCCACAATGATCAGTTGGCGCCGTAGCCACCTGAAGAACTCGGGCTTCCAGGACATCTGTTGCCCACCTCCAGATCTGGGCATCAGTACTGCCCAGCGAGCCATTCTCGGCTCTCGTGGTACCGGACTCGCCACATGGGCCTCTTGGCCCTGGAAGGTTGGTATGCGTTCCAGAATGAACGATACCAAGATGGAACCATACCCAAACTGCTTCAGTTTGCCCCGTTTGCACTTTGTGAGCTTCCTTTTCATGTTGATCGTGACAGCTATTGCCCAATCATACAGTCGGGGACCCATGCATTCTGAGGCCAGTAAGAGTTGAGTCTTTGTAGCCTCGTGCGGTGCCTGCGATCCAGCAGCCCGCGTAATGGTGTGGAGTACAACTCTCAGTGCTAGATCAGGGATGGTTGAGATGTATACCTTCTTACTCCCTGTTCCTTTTTGTGCCCCACGGCACACCCGCGCCATTACTTCTTCCATCTTTTCCCCTGATGGTCTGCTCCCAGTCAGTACAGGGATTGGACCCCTGCGGGATAATCCAGTAACGAAATAAATGTCAGTGACCTCCAATTCCAACACCTGGTCTCGTATTCTGAATACTTGGTCATTTTCATCCCAAAGGTTGATCAGATATTGGAGGAGCTCAGGCTGAGCTCGTAAGCATGGCGTGAGGAAGAACTTTTTTAAGCCACAGTCTCTCAGAGCATTCATACATGCTTGGCTTTGCATGGCCTCTTCGTCCTCATCTCCGTGTTCTCGTTCCTTCCATTCAATTGCCATTCTGACTGTTTATCTGCATTCACATGGTCCAAAGCCCCGGATTAGATCTTTTGTGAGCTTCAAAATTCAAGAAATTTGGCATAAATAGCGGAATTTTAGGCGGAAATTTGGGTTCCGCCGCTGGCGCGACTGTTTTGCTGACAGTCGCGCCATGTGGCGCGGGCCCTTTGGTAAAAAGAGCTCAGTGGCGCGGGTCCGTGTCCGATACCCGCGCCACTTGGCCCGGCCCTAAAATTTCAAAAGTGCCCTTACAGAGCTGATTTCTAAGGGGAAATCATTAAAAAATGCATGAAAAGAAAGAGAAAAGGAGCGCCTCTTACCTGTCACAGACGAGACGCTGAATAGTTGCCTGGATTGGTCGCAATCACCGTCAGAAGATTCTGCTCCAAATGGACCACTGTTGCTCTCCACAAGGTAAATAGTAAAAAGTAATTTCATTTTTTACCATTAGACATATTTATAACTTTTCGACGTTAAAATGAGCTTTAAAAGTTATTTTTTGTCAAATATTTGAATGTATTATGTCGAAAATGGATTTTACGCTTGTTGGGTATGTGCAGCGGCAGGTTTTTGCGACTTAAAAGGTGGAAACGAGTTGTATTTTATACTTTTTCGGACTCGGTAAATACACAAAAAAGTCACTCTGGAGTCATCTTTCAGCTCTTTTCTGACTCTCTAAATATGAAAAGATCGTCGAGGCCCTTGTCGTTTCGATCTCGTTAAAATGGACACGAATCGACATCCACCCAGTATAAGTTTAACCCTTTTTTGGGCTGGGATGGATTGATTACGAAAAAGGAATACCCTAGCCTATCGCGACTAGGAGGTTTTTCCGGATATTGTTTTCTACCTTTTCGGATCTGGGGAACTATTTACGAAAAGGGACCGGTGGAGTTTTCTTTTCCGCTGTCTTTTCAAACTCTCTAAACATGAAAAGACGCCGAGTTCTTCCTTTGTCAGACTCGTTAAACCCTGATGACATTGGATTCCGTCGCAATGACGTTCTCAGAGTTTCTCCTTCCTAGGACTCGTTAAATGCACTAGGATGGATTCGCCCGAAGGGCGGACTTATATCACAAGCATATGCTATCCCCTTCAAGCTTGTTATCAAAAATAATTGGGGTACTCGCCAGAAATGGTGGGGGAAAAATGGAACCATCGTCGTTGTCGTCGGTAGTATGTCGCTCTTGAACATGGCACTTGTCTGCATTCGTGTCGGGTTGGGAACATCTCATCTCGTTGTTTCACTTTGCTTCCATGGGTTTGGGTAATCTCTTTTGACCTCTCATCTGTTCACTGCCTCGTCACCATGACCTTTGATCTGTTGATGTCAAATACTGCCAAGTCCATTGTCGTGCCGTTCATATGTTCAAGAGAAGTTGGCCTCTGCAAATATCAACCTTCCTCTGTTTCTCATATGGTCCTAATTCACAACAAAACATTATGTTCCTCTGTCTCATGTCGATGATGTGGGAATCATTATGGCCCACCTTCGATCAAGGTCACTTCTTGTCGACTTCAACTCATTATCCAGGAAGTTGGTCTAGAGACTCCTGATGGTACCTTGGAGCCTGCATGCCTCAATGGCAGGTTCGTCGCATTCGACGTAAAGTTTACATCATTGACTTCCGATCGAATGATTCTGCGGGTGTTCGACGTCAACTCATTTATTCACACGCCGTAGATTGTACCTGTAGTACCTTGAGGACCATTGTCATTATTGGTGGTTTCTCTCGCGTCTGTTAACAGCTTTCATCATTGGCTGGTAATCAGACGATGTTCTTGCATGTTCGACATTAGCTCACACATTCACATGCTCGAACTTGTACTTGTTTGGGTCGAGATGGAGCGCAAGACCCTGGATTGTGTCTGTTGTAATCCAGGCTGCGATTGTGGATTATTATCATTATGTACATGACTCACTGATTGGATGGCTGCGACCATACCTGAGTCTAGTTTTTTTATCTTAGTTGGATGGCTGCGTCCATACCATATACATCATGTACTTGAGATATCAGTTGTATCTTTCTGCGCAGGTTTTCCGACGGCGGGCCTTCGGTTGGACATGTTCTCGTAAAGCATTTCACCCCTCTCTCTCTCGGGCCTCATGCTTTAGGGGGCATCTGTTACACAGTAATTTGTCACCGTCCCTACCATTCCCCGTCCCGCACAATGGAGGACCCGTAATGTGACCTGTGAACACTGTCATGCACTGAAAACATCATCATTGCATCCCTCTGAGTATGAGCTTCATTTCCCCTTGAGACATCTCCTTGCAAAATCCATGAAAAACAACTCTTTTTGCATTGGCGCGGGTAGACAGTTCAGTGCTCGCGCCAATCAGGGAAATCCTGTAAGGAGGTCGCGCCACTTGGCGCTCTGTCATAGAGCAGCAATCGCGCCACCCATTTTAGGGACTTTTTTTTAAATATGGATGGCGGAAGTTGAGTTCAAACAAACTCACAACCATTTCCTATCTTGAGTTGGGAGGTTTGGCTGCGGGAGTTCTATGGAAGGGAAGTGGTTTTGCCACCTTCTATGGAACCTTCCTTGTTGATAGGGCCAATCCCATAATAATAGGGATCCCAACTCCCTCCTTCCCCATCTATAAAAGCTTGCTGAGATCCATGGCAAGCTAGTCTTGAAGTGCTGAAGCTTTGCATCTCCCTATTCCCAAGTGCCTTTGTGCTGTAAAGAATCCCTTCTTTCCCTTAAGGCCCATTCAAGCAAGGAGACCATTGTTACGAGACTCTGGAGAGGTTTCCCTTTCCTTGGCGAGCTTTGCGAGACGTGGACAACCGGAGACCCGTTCGAAGGAAGCTGCGACGTCAGAACTTGGTTTTAACTTCTATTCGTTTATCACTTTAATAGATGACTATGATTATGGTTCCACTCCTTTTTCTATCATGTTAATGCGAGTAATATCTTTTCTGACCGATGTTTAGTTACGTATGCTGGTTCCTATGCATGTATCTGTTCGTTTCTTCTGTGTGCAGGTGTTCATCCGCGGAGATCGCGGAAGGATTGTGATCTGCCAGGGCTGAAGGACGGGGACATCTCTTCTTCGGATCTAGCGTCGGAATCCAGGTAGGCTCTTATCCCAAGTCTTTCATTCGTAACTAGGAGCTTGCGTCATAGCATGCATTGTTTGTTTGTTGCTAGACCCCTGCTGGGCTAGTAGGGATGCTCCCTAAATACGCCGGAGGTTCTTTCAACACTTATCATAAGTTGTTGGGTTGTAAAACCGCCAAAAATGTATGGGAAAAGCTTGAGAATATATATGCAGGTGACTCAAATGTCAAAGAAGCAAAGCTTCAAATCTATAGAGAAAAATTTGAGCAACTCAGAATGAAAGAAGATGGCAACATTGCTGCATACTTCCAATACGTTGATGAAATAACCAATACTCTGGAAGGACTGGGAGAGACAGTTGATGAGAATACTATTATACGAAATATTCTTAGAACGTTACCAGGGAGATTCATCCCAAAGGTATCGGTCTTAGAATACAGTGAAAATCTAGACAAAATCAGCAAAGAGGAATTACATGGAGTTCTCATAGCATATGAAATGAGACTTGATGGTGAAGAGGGTACTTCGCATCTAGAAACTACATTCATTGCATCTAAGAAAACCAATAAGGACAAACAAACTTTAATTGAAAAGACATGCACCTGCAAGTGTGAAGAAAAGGGATATGATGAAGAAGGTCGTTCAGATGAAGAATATGCTTACTTTACGAGAAAACTAAAAATTGGTAAGGGAAAATTCAAAGGTAAACTTCCATTGATATGTTTCGGCTGTGGTGAGGTTGGGAATTTCGTAGCAAAATGTCTGAATAGAAGTGATGACAACTCAAAAGGAAAGAAAGGCTTTATGAAATTCAACAAGCAAGAAAAAAAGAAAGGATCCAAAAGGAACTTTCTCTCTAAAGAATATAGCTTATCATACGATGAAGACAGTGACAATGAAGAAGAAGGCAATGAGAGAGTTTTTTTTATGGCCAAGCACAATAAACAAGAGGTATTAAACAACGAAGAAGAAGGGTTGACCATAGAAGAATTTTCTAAGGAGGCAATCAGGCTTATAAAAGAGCTCAAGGCTAAGAAGATCCATTCATATACTCTTGAAGAACGAGTTCAAGGTCTCAAAATTGAAGTTGAAGAACACAAATGTATTGAAGAGTCACTTCAAAATAAGTTGGAAGAAAGCAACCAAGAAAGGGAAGTAATAGAAGCCGAAGTAGTCTTGATGCGTAAGGAAGTGAAGAGGGGAAAAACTATCCAAAACTATGCCAACAACTCAAGGGAATTGGAAGAACTCATCAACAATCAAAGATATTACAACGATAGAACTGGCCTTGGTTACAAAGAAGAAGAAGCAGGACCTTATAGAACAAAATACAATGAACCTATGAGATCTGACATGCATGTATACTTCATTGGACAAGATTCGCAAGAACATCCTTAGAAGACGATTCCTCGATGAATATTTCCATCCAGGTACCAACATATTTTTCATGGCTATCGTTATTCATGTGGAAAATTTGGTCATAAAGCTGTAGAATGTCGCACGTACCCTAGGAACCAATACAATTTCAGGAGATCATTCAAATATGAACCTATCAGGGCTCAAGGAAACATCAGTAGATTTGAAAATTTAATAAATAATATGGAATGTTACAAATTTAAGAACTTTGGACACATAGCCAGAGACTGCAGACTTGAAAATCCTCTAGAAGAAACTTCGAAGCCACAGGATGAACGTACATGGAAGAAGAAGAAAACTAATAATTGTGTTCTTGCTCTCAAGGCTAAAAAAACAAAGATGTGTGGTATGTTGATAGTAGTTGCTCAATGCATATGACTAGAGATAGAAGGAAATTTCTATCTCTGAAAGAGAAGAAGGATGGAACCGTATCCTTTGGAAATGATGGATCTTCAAATGTTATAGGATCAAGTACCATCACTCTCAGAAGCAAAGATGCTATAGCCAAGAATGATCTATATGTTGAAAACATGAATCAAAATCTGCTCAGTGTTGGACAAATGTGTGATCAAGGACACACAATGCTATTCAACTCCAGAAAATGTGAAATCAAGAAAGGTAGGTATGGTAAAATTGTGGCTACAACAAGTCGAGCTCCAAACGACATATATGTTCTGGATGAAGCAACTAAAGCATGTCTTCTAGCTAAAGAAGATGAAAGCTGGTTATGGCACAAACGAATGGGTCACATAAAATTTGACAATATTGTCAGGATAAGCAAAAAGGAAGCAGTATGAGAAATGCCGAAAATCTCAAAACCTTCCAACACACTATGTGAGGCCTGTCGGCACGACAAGCAGACAAAAGTCCAATTTAAAAACAAAAGAACACTTTGCATCACATCCATTGGAATTGATACATACTGATCTATGTGGTCCTGTGAGAACAAAAGGCTTATATGGAGAATTATATTTCATGTTAATGATAGATGACTATACTAGGATGACAACAATCAGTTTCCTAAAGAAAAAATCTGAAGCATTTGAGTGCTTTAAGATCTACATGGAGTTGGTCAAAAATGAAACTAATTGAAAATAAAGTGTCTAAGATCAGATAATGGCAGAGAATTTTGATCTAGGTGGATATCGGTGGCCACCCACCTAATCCATTTGGACCCACACCATCAATTCATTCAGTTTTTAAGTTGCAGCACAACTTACTATTTTTAGCAGTTTTTCGAGTCTTGAACTTCCGGAGCCGTTTTGAGGCCCTAAACAATGTTTTTTGGGAAAACCGGGAGCAACATGGGTCCATCAACTGATGTTGCTCACATCGAAAGTTGTACCCCTTGGATATATCTTTTTAATGAGCTATTGAGCGTGTAAAAAGGAGATCGGATGCCAAAGTTATGCCCTCGGGAAGTTGAAACACCAATTTACCCAAACGGGACCCACAGTTTTGGCGCTTCATCTCCTAGAGTTAGGTTTTTGAACGTTCCAGTTTTTCCATTATATCTCAATTATAAATAGGCCATCGAGCCTCATTGTAACCCAATTTAGAGGTCTGTAGCCACCACATCTCTTCTCAACAGAATACATAATTAACCATAAACATAAAGATGCAGCGGAAATAAGGCTTCATTTCACTAATAAACGAATGATTGAAATAACTTACAAACATAATGGAAATAAAATAGCTAGGGTGTTGGTAGCGAATCTCTGAGAAGAGATGTGGTGGCTATAGACCTCTGAACTGTGTTACAATGAGGCTCAATGGCCTATTTGTTATTGAGATACAATGGAAAAACTAAAACGTCCAAAAACCTAACTCTAGGAGATGAAGTGCCAAAACTGTGGGTCCCGTTTGGGTAAATTGGTGTTTCAACTTCCCGGGGGCGTAACTTTGGCATCCGATCTCCGTTTTACGCGCTCAATAGCTCGTTGAAAAGATATATCCCGGTTTTCCCAAATAACGTCGTTTCGGGCCTCAAAACGGCTCTGGAAGTTAAGGACGCGAAAAAATGCTAAAAATAGTAAGTTGTGCTGCAGCTTAAAAACTGAATGAATTGATGGTGTGGGTCCAAATGGATTAGGTGGGTGGCCACCGATATCCACCTGGATCATTCCTCCCTCCTTAGGAAGCAATGGTCCCCATTGCGTTGATATCCTTCCTGAGATGAAGCAAATTATGTTGAACTGGGTATTAGATTTGTTGAAGATGGCATGGACCTGTGGGCAGACATGCTGGATGTGTTTAGTAAATTTGGTTTCTTTATTAGCCTCAGATAGTACCTGTGTGGATTCTGTATGTGTATTTGCAGGAGGTATGGCAACATCAGGCGGTGGTGCATTGCGGGTCAGATCAATGGAGTGCTTGTCCTGATAGTGTAGAGGAACCTCTGTGAGTGAGGAGAAAATGTCCACGTATTCCTCCATGAATTTTTCCATCTGCTGCAGCCGTGAAGGGGAGCCCTGTTTCGAGGTTGTGGTCACAATATTCTTCTTTCCCTGTGAGCGAGTTGTAAGGAAAATGAATTTCCTTGTTTGTGAAAAAATCTTATTGCGTTGTTTTGCAGTAGTCAAAGAGATGAAAGGAGGCAGCACTACCTTTGGTATCCTGTACAAGTTATTTCCCAAATTAATAATAACATCATGAGGCCTAGACTCATACACAACATGTCGCCTCCACAAGTATGGTTGGCCCAATAATACATTAGCTACATCAAGAGGAGAAACATCACATAATACCTCATCCGTGAATGGCTTGATGCTATGCGGAAGGCGACACTATTGGCGGATGCAGATATCTCTCCCTGGGTGAAGCCACCCGATGGTATATGAATGCGGGTGTGCTATGGTCAGTAGGCCAAGCCGCTTCACGACCTCTTCTGAAATGAGGTTCTTTTGGCTTCTGCTATCGACAAGGAATTTAAGCGGAGAACCCTTCACCCACATTTGCGAATGGAAGAGGCGCTCCCCCTCCTTTGGATCCTCTGGGTCCTCCCTCTGGATCTTGGTGGTGGCAAAAATGGCATTGGGAGCCGCATCAATGATCTTCTTCCCTTTGTTATTGCCTTTATCTGGTTCTGACTCAGGATCAGAAAATGCATCTGATTCAGGTGCCTTTAGTTCGGCCACCAATGACTGTTTGGCCTGACACTCGTTTGTGCTGTGAGTGGGGCTATTATGAAATTCACACCACTTCCTCGTGTCCTTCTTTTTATTTGTGGTGTTGTTCTGAGTAGTACTGCTTTGGCCTTGCCCCTTGTTCTTCGGTTTGGGGGCACCTTTCGGATTCGCAGATCCAAAGTCTCGCTTCTTCTGCTTAAATTTCTGCTCGATCTTGGCGGCATAGCGATATGCCGTGCCAAGTGATGTAATGTCGAGGAACTCCATTTCCTCCTGAATGTGTTTGTGTAGACAGCTGCAGTACTTAAGCACCAAATGTCTCTCTGAATCTTTAATACCCAACTTTGTGCGTAGGGTATGGAACAAATTCGTCAGTTCGTGCACATCTTGATCCCTTTGTTGCCGCAGCATGGTCCAGTGGATGTATTTGTCCTCATAGCTCCCCATGGGGTAGTATTGTTCCTTGATGCTATCTCGAAACGAATTCAAAGTGGGTGTGGCCGAGAACAGAGAGGGTTCCCCTTCGTGATCCTCTTGCTCACAGTAGGTTTCCCACTTGTCTTTGACATGGGGGGCAGCTTTGAGGAGTGAAAAAATAATCTTTTCTCGGTCAAGGAAATCATGGACCGAGAAATAACCTTCCAGCAAATTCAACCATCTATCTATGGCGTCTGCATCTATTTGGCCTTAAAATACACAAATATCAAAGTTTACTTGTACCTTGAAGGGAGTGGCGCCTCCAGAGTGGTTGTTGGATGCAGATGCGCCGTAGGTGGGCAGTCGTTGAAGGATCTGAGCAAAGTTATCAATCATCGCGTTCCTTTGTTTCTCGAGGGCCTCCTCGAGCAATATTTTGATAGGATCTCCTGCTCCCTCGTATTTCTTTTCTTCTACCATGGGAGGTCGTCGGGGTTTGCGAGGCTGATATTGCAAGGGTTCAACCAGATCGAGCCTAACTCCTTATACAATGAGCATGTTGGGGACATGAAAAGAAAAACAAAGAAAGAGCAGACTGCTCTGATACCACTAATTAGAATTTTATGCAGGAACACAAGAGAATACACATATAGCCATAGATACAGAGATGCAGCGGAAATAATGCTTCATTTCATTAATAAACGAATGACTGAAATAAGATTATAGACATAATGGAAATAAAATAGCTAGGGTGCTGGTAGCGAATCTCTGAGAAGAGATGTGGTGGCTACAGACCTCTGAACTGTGTTACAATGAGGCTTGATGGCCTATTTATTATTGAGATACAATGGAAAAACTAAAACGTCCAAAAACCTAACTCTAGGAGATGAAGTGCCAAAACTGTGGGTCCCGTTTGGGTAAATTGGTGTTTCAACTTCCCGGGGGCGTAACTTTGGCATCCGATCTCTTTTTTACACGTTCAATAGCTCGTTAAAAAGATATATCCAAGGAGTACAACTTTCGATGCAATGCACCCATGTTTCTCTCGGTTTCCCCAAAAAACGTCGTTTGGGGCCTCAAAACGGCTCCAGAAGTTCAGGACCCGAAAAACTGCAAGTTGTGCTGCAACTTAAAAACTGAACGAATTGATGGTGTGGGTCCAAATGGATTAGGTGGGTGGCCACCGATATCCACCTGGATCAAATTCACTTCCAAATTATTTCAGCAATACTGTGATGAAAATGGAATAAAAAGACAATTTTCAACAACATGAACACCTTAGCAAAATGGAGTTGCTGAAAGAAAGAACAGAACCGTACAAAATATGGGTAGAACAATGTTGAAGGACTCAAAATTTTATGAAAAATTATGGGTTCAAGCAATTGATATGAAAATCTTCATTATCAACCGAAGTCTTCTTAGAAATAATTGCAACAAGACCCCATATGAATTATGGAAAGGAAAACCAACTAATGTAAAATATTTCAGAATCTTCGGAAACAAATGTTATATCAAAAGAGAATATCAAAATTTGGGTAAGTTTGAATCACGTGTTGATGAAGGTATCTTTGTTGGTTACTCACGCAAAAAAGGCCTATAAATGCTATAATATAAGACAAAAACAGATAGTGGAGAGCATAAATGTTACATTTGACGAAGATGGTGTTCTAACGAATAATGATGAGGATCTAGAATCTTTGAAACTTGAGATAGAGGCTAAAATAGACACAGAGAAAATTCTAGAACAAGAAGCAACTATCAACCAAGAAGAAGTAAATAATGATCATCAAGATATACCAGAAAAACAACAAGAAACTCCTCCAAAGATAACAAAAGAATGGATTCAAAATAACCATGCATCAAATCAAATCGTTGGTGACATAAATGAAGGTCGACAACTTTGTTCATCACAACAAGCTCACATTTATTTTCTAGCAACCTTTGAGACTAGTAGTTTTGAGGAAGCCAACCATAATGAACATTGGGTTGCAGTTATGAATGAAGAATTGGATCAAATCGCGAAGAATAAAATCTTGGAATTAGTTCCATGACCAAAAGATAAAAATGTCATTGGGACTAAATGGGTTTTTAGGAAAAAATTGAATGAATATGGACAGGTTACCAAAAAAAAAGCAAGATTGGTTTGCAAAGGCTATGCACAAGTGGAAGGAATTGATTTCGACGAAACATTTGCACCACTTTCCAGAATGGAAGCAATCCAAATGTTTCTCGCCTATGCATGTTCAAGAAAAATCAAAGTCTACCAAATGGATGTTAAGTCTGCATTTCTGAATGGTGAATTAGAAGAAGTGTACATCGAACAACCTGAAGGTTTTCTACTATCAGAAAAATAAGACTATGTTTGTAGGTTAAAGAAGAATCTATATGGTATCAAGAAGGCTCCCAGAGCATGGTATGCTCATCTTGATGGATACCTACTTCAACAAGGGTTCAAGAAAGGTTTAAAAATCATTGAGGTATACGTGGATGATATAATATTTGGTAGCAATGATGATCAACCAAGTAAGAAATTTTCTACAAATATGCAAAGTGAGTTCAAGATGTCGTTACTTGGTGAGCTGACATACTTCTTAGGGCTTCAAATATCTCAGCAAGAGAAAGGAATATTTATATGTCAAGCCAATTACATTAAGGAAATTCTCGAGAAATTCAAAATGGAAGATTGCAAACCTGTCCTTACTTTGATGGTAACAAGTTGCAAATTAAGCATAGACGACTCATCTAAGGATGTGGATCATAGGTTGTATAGATCTATGATTGGTAGTCTTCTATATGTAACAACCTCCTGACCAGATGTTATGCAAGCAGTTAGACAAGTAGCAAGATTCCAAGCAGCACCAAAAGAATCACATATTATTGCTGTCAAAATAATTCTTCGATATCTAAAGGGCACAAAAGAATATGGCTTGTGATATCCCAAGGGTAACAATCTCATTATTCAAGCCTTTACAGATGTAGATTGGGTAGGAAGCGTTGATGACCGTAAGAGTACTAGTGGAGCAACATTCTATCTAGGAGGTTGTCTCGTATTATGGTTGAGCAAAAATCAAACCTAAATCTCGTTATCTACAGTGGAAGCAGAATACATTCAAGTGGCAGCATGTTGTACTCAAGTCCTTTGAAAGAAACAAACTTTGCAAGATCTTCAAGTACAATTCAGTGAGCCTATTCCCATATTCCGTGACAACACCAGTTCCATCAGCATCTCCAAGAATCATGTCATGCATTAAAAAAAAAAACACATTCCGATCAAATATCATTTTGTTAGAGAACAAGTCGCTGAAAAGAATATCAAACTTGAGTATGTTGGTACAAAAGAACAAATCATTGATATCTTCACTAAACCTTTACCTCGTGAAGCATTTGAATATCTTCACTAGAAGCTTGGGATTCTCCCAAGTTCTCATTATATTTTCCTTATTCAGAATATAAAGGGAGAGTGGAAGTGTGTATAGGTCCGCAGGATGGTTATGTGTCAAGGGGAGTGGAAGTGTGTATAGGTCTGCAAGATGGTTGTGTGTCAGGGGGAGTTACCCTTTTCCATTGATGTCAAAGGAGAAGAGAATGTTGTAGGAAGAGGTGCCATGATCGTAGGGGGAGTACTTGTGTTTCCATCAATGCCAAAGGGGGAGATTGTTGATAATTGGTTGTCATTGATGTCAACCCAAGCAGGGGCTACCCAAATATTGCATGGGAATTTTTACCTACCAAATTACTATATTCTAGGTCAAGAATTCTTTTGATGGTTTCTACTTGCCGAGATGTTTCTTTTGATATATGGCACGCCACATAATTCTTCACGGTTTGAGAGATATTCATGTTTGAAGTTTGTAACCCCAGTTAGTGGGATAAATCCCCTTCGGGTTGTGGCATGGGTCATTAAAAAGTCAATAATTAATAATTTTAAGCTCCTAAAATCCATCCCATGTTCACTTGTTGAAGCCCCTCTCAATCTAAGAATTTATATAAATTGTGATCCCCATATCCTCCTTATGTAGGGATTTCACTACCTGAAATAGGTCATCATGGAATTTTTTCTCTAATTTTTTTTATATGAAGGTTCAAAAGCTGAAATTTATATGAGGCGAAGTCGAAATCCTGAGGAAGCTCATGTACAAATTTCAGATCAAGGTGCACAATATTTTCGGAGATATGATTTGTGGAAGTCAGTGTTTTTGCAGGCTCCTGAACTTCATCTCAAAGAAGTGACCTTGGGAAAATTGTCATAACTCTCTCTCTGAGTATCAAATTAGAATTTTGTAAAATGTGGAAGATAGTGCACAGACTGTAGTTTTTTCTGTATCAATTTTAGAGCCGAATGAAGAAACAATGACACGTGTACGTCATACAATTTATCTCTAATGAAACAGTCCATAATTAGGTCATTGTGAGAGATTGGGCATAAATCTCTCTTGAAGAATCCAATTTGGATCAGACCTATGGCATTGGAAAGAAGACTCAGATTAATACTATAGAACCTAAAATCACATATTGGGGAGCTAAAATAACTGAGATACAATAGATTCGATATCAAGATCCTAGAAGGCAAGAGAAAGCTAGATCATGTGTTGTGTAGGGCCGCAAAGGACCAGAATTTCTAGGGTAGAAAGCAAAGAAATGTGCAGCAGAGGGTAGCATGACAAGAACAACAATCAAGGTGTTGAAAAACAATAAGAAGTTCAACACATGAAGTCTTCAGGTGGGCAGCAATACATACAGTCATTGTAAAGGTATCATTGTACTAAGTCATTATAAATGCATCATTGTAAAAATTGTACAAGTGTCTATCTGCCAAGAGTTGAAGAGGCGGTTTCGGGAGGTATAAGATCATCATTAGGTGGTTGTGTCATAGTTGGGGTTATGTTCTAGTGTATCTTCTTCTTCTACATCATTCTATATCATTGTAAAGTGGACCATTTTCCCTGGAATGTGAGTCCATTCTTGTTTTATTCTTCTATAGGGTGGTAGGGTGGTGCTAGGCTGGTGAGTGAAGTCACCAACATGTTCAACCCTGTGAAAAATTTAGGTGGTAGGGTGGCGCTAGCGTGAGTTGTAGCTCATTGGGTGTTGGGGCATCCGTTTAGTTGACTATTGAAGAATCTCGGGCGTTGGAGCGTCCATCCAGCGAGAGATGGAGAAGAATGCTTTTATAGATTCTAGGAAGTTGGAGCTTTATTTTTAATTGGAGTTGAATATTAAAGAATTATTAGAAAATAATTTAGGTGGTTTTTGTCCCGGATAGGGTTTCCACCTTAAAAACTGTGTGCATTTGTGTTCCTTTTGTTTACTGTTATCATTGTACAAACACTGATAAAAATTGAAGATTAACTAATGCTTTAATTGAAAGGAATACTGATTCACCCCACCTCTTAGTATTTCCAACATCAAGTCCGCCTCAAAGGAAGGAATTCAAACCCATCAGAATGATATAAATGCAAGGAGGTTGAATTCATTTGCTAACCAATTCACTGCAACTTGTGACATCAAGGGAAAATGTGAGAAATTGGAAAAGGAGGAAAAATAAGTGCGAGTTGGGTCTATCTAAAAGAGAGAAAAAATGAAAATTTTGGTGAAGGAATATCTTGGTTTCATGGTCTCTCTCGAGAGATCAAAGTATTTGAGGTTTGGAAGTTGCTAGAAGACTAGTTGCTACTGCTGCTAAGTCGAAGATCTGGAAGGGTGACTTGGTGTGGAGGGAAAATTTGGCTCATGTATAGGGTTAAGAGTCTCAAAGAATAATATTTAAAGGAATACTTATCTTGACTGGGCTTTCCCCTCGAGGGAGGTTTTTCCCTGGCTGCTGGCCTACATCTGGTGTCCTTTATCTATGTGTGTTTGCTTTTATATTTTCTTGATGAACTAATAAGAAGAAATATAACAAGAACATAACAATAACTAAAGAAGATCACACGTAAATAATCAGGAATAAGAGGATCTTTCTGCCTTTTTGATTCTCTTACATGGTTTCAAAGCTTTGGTGAAAGAAGAAGGAAAAGGAAGTCTCAAGGACTTAATCAAGGAAGTCATAAGAACTTCACTAGATGAAAGAAGTCTTCACTATCTTCAAAAAGGATGTCTAAGACTATCAAGGGAGAGAAAAAACTTAGAGGAGTGAGAAAATATAGATCTTTAAAGAAGAGGATTGACATCATCCTTGAAAAGAACAAGGTCTTAGATCTAGTCAGAGGAAAAATAAAAATACCTACAGAAGAATCAAGTGATGTTGATAAGGTGAAGTACATAGAACTGGAATTGGTAGCTATGGATTTGATGGTTGAAGGCATAAAGGACAACTTTTTCCCCTTCATATAAAACATTGACCATGCTCAAGAAATGTATGAATCATTGTCAAAACTATTCAACATCAAGAACATTGGAAAGGTGGCAAGCCTGAAGAATGAACTAAGAACTACTAAGATGACAAAGGAGGATATTGTTTCCTCTTTCTTTGTGAGGATAACAAGGATAAGGGATGAGCTTCTTGGCATTGATGAAATAGTGCCAGATAAAGAACTAGTAATTATAGCCATTCTAGGACTACCATATTCTTGGAGTTCCTTTGCTTCAACTCTCAACAGTTGGAAAGAAACACCTACCTTTGAAGAGTTATGGAAAACATGTAGTCAAGAAGAGTTAAGGGTCTCCATGGTAACCAACAATGAATAAGTATCAAATTATTATTTTTCTCATCATAAAGGAAGATTCAAGAAGAAAGGGCCAAAGAAGAACGTTGACATGTCCAGGATCGAGTGTTATCATTGTCACAAGATGTGACACTATAGGAGTGATTGTCCTGAAAACCCCATGGGAAGGAAAATATATAGAGATCATGCAAACTGGCTGAAGATAGATCATCCCCCAAGAAAGAAAAGCCTAGATATGACTTAAGGTACTTGCAATACTAAGCCCCTTCCATCTTATGTTTCATTTGTATATTTCATGTAGTATAGGTTTAGCATCTTCTTGAATATGTATTTCTTTGTTTTATAAGTTTTAGGTTTTACCTCAAGCTTGGGAGGGAGCCCACAACATCTCCTTAAGATAAGTATCCCATTCCCTCTCTATTTGCCTTCATGTACTTATTTAAGATTTTGATTATATTAAATACTAATCACTTGTCTACCTCTATTCCTTATCTAAGAATCAATCTACTGGATGTTCAAGAATCATGGAGGAGGCTTCAAGGATCAAATAAGGAGACCTCACAAGTCAAAAGGTTTGTCAAAGAATCAAAGGTATGAATTGAAATGTATAGTCTTGTTACTCTCTATGTTACTAATTTTTGCTATGTCTAACTCTATTGAACCCTAACCTAAGGGTATGTTAATAATGTGTGAAAACCTAAACTTGTTTAGGGCTATTTATGAAGGAATTACTATTTTGATTGATATATTGATAATGTCGTGTTTGGGATTTTGATATGACCATGGAAGTTCTAAACTTGTTGGAGTTGAAATGATGTTGTTTGAAATATCTAGCCGTTGAAGTTTGATATAATGAGGGTTTTCTTTGGCAATGAATCGAAACCATAGGTTTTGGTTAGGCCTACAGGAAAAATCCTTATGAAAAGTCCTAGGAGTGAAACCCTAGGTATATGTTCTCTTGATTGAATTCCTAGCCTAGTCTAGGTCAATGTGTGTCTAATGTATAAATTTTTTCTAACATATCATGTGCTTATAATGATTATCTCCTAGATATGTGTGTTGACCCATTTTCTAATGGTCCTAAGAATATAGGGTTTGGAAACAAACCTTAGTCAAGTTTGAAAATATCTAGGATGATGATTGAAAATTCTAGGGTTTATAAATAAATCCTAGTGATGATTAAATTCTCTAGTATGAATGTTGAGTTGGATATATATAATATGTGATGAGAATTTATAAATGAAATCTAGGGTACATCAAACCCTAGTGGAAGTTACTCATGATGTGCTTGTTGATTTGTAGAAGCTCTTCATTTTGATAAATGATTTGAAATCTAGGGTATGAATCTAACTCTAGTGAAAGTTGATCATGACAATGTCTGAGCTGTGGTTAATCTTGATTAACTCTCTTATATGAAATATACGATTTGTATGAATTCTAGTGGAATGTATAACATGTGAATTCTAAAGGTTGTTAGATATCTTTTGGATCTATCTTAGTTCTAGGGTTTACTGAATGTTGTAGCAAGGTATATTATACATTTGAAAGAAACATTGAAACCCTAGATACAATAAAAGACATTGTGAAATAGACTAGGGTTTATGATAAAAGTCCATAGAAAAATTGTTGAAGATTATATGTCTCTTGTTTGGTTATCTAATATGTATAAAGTTGAAAGTGCTTCCGTAACTCTGATATGGCTAACTTTATGCTTCTATATTTTTGGTTGTACTTGTTATCTAAAGTTGTGCAGGTACATCATGAAGATGAGAAGCTAATAATTATGATGAAAGGAATGGAAGCCATGAAATATTCTCCAATACCTAAATAAGAAGTTAAGTATCCCTAGATTAAGAGGGAGCCTGGATAGAAGTTGATCTCCCTAGATTAAGAGGGAGCCTGGATAAAAGAAGAAATGGTTATGTTTCTCTAATTCATGTATCATGCACTAGACCAGGACTAACGACCGTAAGTCTTAGTGAAGTCCATGAGTAAGAATCATAGTCATGGTTGGAGAATATATTATGGAAATATATGTTGCCACATGGGAAGTGGGAAGAGGAATATTCTCTTGAAATATTCTATTTATAGTCCTACTGGAATTAGTTGAAGGGGAACATCGAAGCCCTGAAGTTTTTTTTTATTATGAAAATAAATTATCTATGATTGGGGTTTGTGTTTTCATAGGTGAGTATCTCAAAGGACTTGATAGCATGCTGGCTACTAATCAGTTTGATTGGGAGAGATTGATTGTTCATGATCTGCTGGATCAAGGTGTATTGAGGCTTTGTGTAGAAATTATACAAAATATATGTATATCATGGATTCAAACTGATCTAACAATGTACTAAAGCTAGATACTGAATCACTTCTACAAATCAATTGCAGAAATTAAACACAATCTCTAATTACATGAAGCAAAGAAAGAATCAAATCAAACCACAACACAGATAATTTCCCGGGGAAAGCTTGCTGCTCAAAACCCCACTATCTTCTATTGTATATTTAGCATGGATACATGAAACAAATACAATTTCGTCTTCTCACAATAGTCTCCAACACTCAGCTATCTGTCTCACACTGTCCCGGACAAAACTGGCCAACACTTAGCCAATTATCAGCCTCTAAACAGCCTGCCTTTCTTGCGCAATTCCTGATGGATGCAATCGCTAAATAATAGGAATTTTGGCCTTCCTAAACTGTGCAAGGATCATGGGCAATCCAATGGGTGTTTGGTTGCATGGGTGCAACCCAATAATCATACAACTGATAGTTAACATCCCTTTCACATTAGTCTCAAATGGGTCTCCACTGGAACTGACACACATGCAGCTAATAATAGTAAATCATCAGTTGCATGTGAGATCACTGATTGTGAATTAAATAATATTTAATTCACTTGATCTCTCACTAGTGCAACAAACAGTTACAACTAGCACAACTGTCTTTATCTCACCTAGACTGAGTTAACTGATTACAACATGCATTCACTAATGCGTTAACTACAAATTGGACTCAACAACTCAAAGAATCACTCTGCATGTCCTAACAACTACCCTCAACTCAAAATTCATGAGCTAACTGAGTTTATCACACTTAGTTAAATATTACAAGTATTTTTGAGATAAGATTACATTTTATTTTCCATTTTAATTAAGGGATAATTAAAATAGACATGCACCAAATTTAGCCCACACCAGTGTAGGTGCTTCTAAGACCTGTGGTCCCACACTAGTGTAGGTGCTACTTGGACCTCTTGGTACAATAATAGTGTAGGTGCTGCAACTTCTTGTTGAACTTCAACACTTTGTTAGTGAAGCATTTCCTGAGGCTTTGGGAGTGAAACATTTCCTGAAAATGTTCTTGATCTGTTGGATCAAGGTGTGTTGAGGCTTTGTGAGTGAATCATTTCCTAGAAAGACATCGATGCCGACACCTTATGTTGATGTCTGGTAGGGAGGGTGGCATCGGGTGGATGTGCACATATTTCCTTGGTTTGGTGGTTAGTAAGTAAGCCTGATGGTACCTATAGAGGCTGAAAGACTTAGTCCACCTTAGTCCCAAATGGATAGATTTCCCTGGTGAGGAATTTAGGCCATGAAATTGCAGTGCCTAAAGGGATGATTGACCAAATGGTTGCGTTGGTTAGGAATATAGTCAATGGCATTGTGGTGCCTAAATTTTATTCACAGTATCATATAGTTTGAGATATTCCCGTCATATATTATGAATACCTCCCTATTTAAGAGGGAGTGTTGAAGATTGTAACTAGGTTGAAGAAAAAGAAATTATATTATTTATTTTTATTACTAAATTAATTATTAAAGCATGGGTTTCATTCTTGGGTCATTTTTAGTATAAGGTCCCAATTTTGGACTTCAAGGTTAGTCATTACAGATTTATATTGACCTCTTTGGGCTTTTGAATCATGTAATTAGGTTTATTTTTGAGTCAAAATCGGTCTAGTATCCATCCACATCAAGTCGGCCTAAAGGAGATCAAGTCAGCCTAATGGAGATCATTTCAGCCTCAAAATAAGGAATTCAAACCCATCATAAGTCTATAAATGCAAGGAGGTCGAATTGATTTGCTAACCAATTCACTACAACTCACGACATCAAGGGAAAAAGCTTGAAATTGGAGAAAGGAGGAAAAAATAAGTGCGAGTTGGGTCTATTTGAAAGAGAAAGAAAAAATCAAAATTTTGGTGAAGGAATCTCTCTATTTCATGGTCTCTTTTGGGAAATCGAAGTCTTTGAAGTTTAGAAGCTGCTACTGCTACAAATCTGCGAAGCTGCTAGAAGACTAGTTGGCGTTGTTGCTAGGTCGAATATATGGAAGGCTGACTTGGTGTGGAGGGAAATTTTGGCTCATGTCTAGGGTTAAGAGTCTCAAATGAAGAATTATCTTGACTAGGTTTTCCCCTCAAGGGGGGTTTTTCCTTGGCTGCTGGCCTACATCTAGTGTCCTTGATATATGTGTATTTTCTTGATGAACTAATAGAATAACACAACAATAACTAAATAATATCACAAGTAAATAATCAAGAACAAGAGAATATTTTTGCCTTTCTAATTCTCTAACAAAAATGAGTCAAACCCTTAGCCAAAAAGACATCCTCCTAAAGCAAATGAAAGAAATTTGATGCTAGATCTAAGTTTTCGACCTTCATTGTAAAGCAATGAACACATATATTCTTTATATAATAGATATAAATAAAAAAATTACATTCATACAATACTACAAAATTTACTTTGAAAACCCTTAATCGATAAAACCAAATTTTTTTCAGAGACATAGCTCTATCTCTTATTTTATTAATTTTACCACTTACAATACAACATATGATATCCAATGTCATCCCAAGCCCTACCCCATTTACTTGGATTATATTATAACCCTTATTACTTGATAGGAATTAGATTACAATGGGCTAAAAAACACCCAAAAATTACAATAAATAGCAAAAAATAAAAAATTGAGGGACGTACCCTAGTGAAATGCAACACATGGTGCTACCCATGCAAAGAATATAACACATACCCAACAGGTTAGTAAACACCATGTGTATTTTCCCATCCAAATTGTTATATTTATGCTTAATTATAATTGAAAGAAAATTCCACTTATGGGAAATGGTTTACCCATTGAAATCATTGTGCTCATACGTAGTTACAGTGCAAATGAAAAACCAAAGCTAATAATTCATTCACACTTACACGTAATTATCCTCTCTCATAAATTTAATAAGGATGCCTTTATCTTGGGTATAAAATTATCCATGCAAACCAATTTACTAAGTGATAAACGTCAATGCCAAAAAAATGTCAATTTACCTGTGCATATCTATAATGCAAGGAAAATGACACTTTTGGGCATCTATTAATCATGCTTCCCATGCTTGGTTACACAAGAACACATTGCAACAACCCCAGGTTAAAAATTCATGTAATAAAAGTTAATAAAGGAAAAATAAGACCACAGTCAAGGGACACTTATTCCAAGTTGAATGTTTGGAAAAAAATACTAGCGGGCATCACTTGATGCATTTATGGCTAAGGGTGTTAGAAAATTATATATTACAGAGCAATGCAACACATAACATATGCGGAAAATACAAGCACACAAAACACATAAAACTAGAGAGACAGAGATATACATGGTTCACCCAGTTTGGGCTACGTCCACCCCAAACAGCCAGTCCTTCCCTTCTATTATCCAGCAAAAATGAAGAGACAAAACCTACAGCAGATCCGCTGTAATATCCTCTGTTCTCTCTCACAGTCTCCCTATCTATTTCTCGCTCAGAGAATACACATGTAATACACAACCGCAATACAATACCCTCATACAAAGAGAGGGGTTGCCTTCTATGGCAAAAAACCCTAAACTAAACATAACTTCTACCGTAAGATCTTTCGCCTAATGAACGGCCCAAATTGACTAGAAATTACTATACTTTTACAAGGCAATTTTACATCTGTTTTTAGCTTCGGGGGGCGCTGCCCCCGAAACCCCAACTGGGGGACTATTGGCCCCAGGACCCCGTGGGGGGGACAAGTCCCCCCTGCACCTCCCCGCTGCAAGGGTGTACAGTTTTCCTGGGGTATACATCCAGATAAAACAAGGATCTCTGAATCAGGATGAAAATTAGGCTCCACACCCAACAATCTCCCACTTGGAGACTGATTGTAGCAACTCCACTGCTACTTCATTTGCTGGACAATGACTCCTCTTTGGAACTGGCTGTTTCTCATCTTCATAATCATCCTTGAAGACCAATTTAAACTGAGCACATTCTCAATTTCTCCTTGGTTACAACTTTTGTTAGCATATCTGCAGGATTCTGGCTAGTATGTATCTTTTCTAGCTTCAACTCTCGATATTCCAATACTGACCATATGAAATGGTAATTGAGATATATATGTTTAGTCCTGGAATGAAATGATGAGTTCTTTGCAAGATGAATGGCACTTTGGCTATCACTGTATAACGTTCCCATATCATGCTTCTTACCCAATTCATCCATAAACCTTTGTAACCAAAACATTTCTTTACTAGCCTCTGTAGCAGCAACATACTCTGCTTCTGTTGTTGAAAGTGCAACAACACTTTGGATTTTTGAAACCCAACTGACAGCTGTTCCACCTACAGTAAATACATATCCTATAGTGCTCCTCCTGTTATCTCTGTCACCTGCCATATCTGCATCAACATATCCCTGTAGAGCAATGTTTGAACTACCAAAGCATAATGCTTGATTTGTGGTACCTATCAAATATCTGAGAATCCATTTTACTGCCATCCAATGTTCTTTTCCTAGATTATTCATGTACCTGCTTACAACTCCCACTGCATGTGCAATATTAGGCCTTGTGCAGCCCATTGCATACATTAAGCTTCCAACTGCTGATGCATATGGAACTTTAGACATATAATCCATGTCTTCTTGGGTCTTTGGGCACATCTCCTTACTAAGTTTGAAATGGCTAGAAAAAGGTGTGCTAACTAGTTTTGCATTGTGCATATTAAATATTTTCAACACCTTTTGTATGTACTCATTTTCAGACAGTGTTAATTTGCGATTTTTCCTGTCTCTAGTTATTCTCATACCAAGGATTTTTTTTGTAGCTCCCAAATCCTTCATTGCAAATGAATTTTCCAATTTTCTTTTGAGCACATTTATTTCCTGCATGTTAGACCCTGCAACAAGCATGTCATCTACATATAATAACAATATAATATAACTGCTGTCATTTTTCTTTTTTCAGATAAACACAATGATCAGAGTGACATCTAGTATAACCTTGTTCAGACATAAACTTGTAAAATTTCAGATACCACTGCCTTGGAGTCTGTTTTAAGCCGTACAAGCTCTTCTTTAAGTTGCACACCAATTTTTCTTTCCCTTTGACCTCATATCCTTCTAGTTGTTGCATATATATCTCTTCCTCCAAATCTCCATGGAGAAATGTTGTCTTTACATCTAATGTTCAAGATGTAAATCTTCCGCTGCTACAAGACTTAAAATAGTTCTGATTGAAGTCATCTTAACAACAGGAGAAATTTTTTCATCAAAATCAATACCTTTCTTCTGTTCAAACCCCTTCACCACAACTCTAACTTTGTATCTCTGTTTTCCTCCATCTTCTTCCTTTAGCTTGTAAACCCATTTATTCTGTAATGTAGTTTTACTTGCAGGCAATCTGACTAAGTCCCAAGTTTGGTTATGCATTAAGGAGTCCATCTCTTCTTCCATGGCTAACTCCTACTTCTTCCTACTTTCAACCTACATTGCTTCTTCATAACGTTCAGGTTCACCAGAATCAGTGAATAATAAATAATATATTGAAGGAGAGTATCGTTCAGGGGGTCTACTTATCCTAGTAGATATTCTAACACCACTTTCAGGTGTTTGAGGTGCCTGTTGCTGTTGTGGTGGTTGTTATTGTTGTGGCTCTTGATTATTATTATTTTCAGGCACCTTTACCTTTTCTGTGATCTCATCAAGAACTGTGTATTCTTTGTTTTCTTTTTCCTGCAACTAATTCTTATACAATACCTTTTCATTGAATATTACATGTCTGCTCCTAATTATTTTGTGATTTTCATAATCATATAAGCGATAACCAAAATCATTAACACCATATCCAATAAATGTAAATTTATTTGATTTTGCCTCAATCTTTGTTTTATTTTCTTTATTAATATGGACAAAGGCCTCACAACCAAAAGGCTTTAAAAAAGAGTAGTTTACCTTTTTACCTGTCCATGCTGCCTCTGGAATACCACCATACAAGGAACTTGAAGGCCCTCTGTTTATTAGATAAACATCAGTATCTACAGTATCTGCCCAAAATTGTAAAGGCAATCCTGCATGCAATCTCATGCACCTTGCACGCTCCATGATTTTTCTATTCATCCTTTCTGACACACCATTTTCTTGTGGTGTTCTTGGAACTGTCTTCTCTCTACGAATTCCATGCTCTGAATAGTACCTATCAAACTCTTTACTGCAATATTCACCTCCATTGTCTGATCTGAGACACTTCAAATTCTTTCTTGTCTCAATCTCAACCAAAGATTTCCATTTCTTGAAAGTATCAAATACATCAGATTTATTTTGAATACAATAAATCCAAGTTTTTCTAGTTGCATCATCAATAAATGTAACATAATAGCGAGAGCCACCGAGAGATGATACCTGAGCAGGTCCCCATACATCTGTATGCACAAGCTCCAATTTTTTTCTCTTCTTTTCTTTCCCAACTCTGAGAAATCTGACTCTCTTTTGTTTTCCATAAATTCAATTCTCACATAAATCCAAATCAACATTCTTCAAACCTGGCAACAAATTTCTTGAGTGAAGAATCTTCATTCCCTTCTCACTCATGTGTCGGAGCCTATGATGCCATAATGATGCATCTGCTCCTTTGGAAGTTAAAGCATTAACAGAGTTAGAAATACCATTGCATAAATACAATGTACCAACCTTTTCGCCTTTTTCTATTACTAGGGCTCCTTTGGTGACCTTCCAAGTTTTATCTGTGAAAGTTGTCACACAACCTTCACTGCCTAACTGCCCTGTTGAAATCAGATTTTTCTTCAGATCTGGAACATGCCTTACCTCATTTAGTAGCCATTGGTTTCCATTCTATTGTTTTACAAGAACTTTACCCATTCCAACAATTTTACAGGGTTTATCATCACCCAAATGAACTTGTCCAAAATCTCCTTGAACATAGTCATGAAAATATTTCTTATCAGGTGTGGCATGGAATGAAGCCCCCTGAATCTACAACCCAAGAATCAGTAACATTTTCGAAAGAAAGAATCAAAGCATCTTGTAACACATCACCTGTCACATTTGCTTCATGATTGTTTTCTTGCTGTGTGTCTCCTTCTTTTCCCTTCCGAGATCTACAGTCTTTCTTTAGGTGTCCTTTCTTTCCGCAATTCCAGCACACTATCCTCGATCTGGACTTGGATCTGCCTTTCCTTGATTTACTGCGATATCCCGAGCTCTTTCCTCTTTCCATTCTTCTTCCCCTAGACTCTGCACTCAAAGCATTACCTGATGTCTCACCAGAGCTTTTCCGTCGCATTTCCTAGCTAAGGATAGCACCAACAACATCATCAAACTTTAAAGTACTAGATCCAGAGACAGAGTTACTAATGGCCATTACTAAACCATTCCAACTCTCTGGCAATGAGCACAAGAATAACAAAGCTCTAACTTCATCATCAAAGTTTACCCCTACAGAAATTAACTGATTGGTAACTACATTAAAATCATTTAAATGGCCTGCAACAGATCAACCTTCCGACATCTTCATATTAAATAATCATTTCATAAGAAATACCTTGTTTGAGGCCGAGGGTTTTTCATATATTTTCGCCAATGTCTGCATCAAACCCTTTGTTGTTGCTTTCTTTGAAATATTGAAGGCGACTGACGCCTCAAGGCACAACCGTATTGTTCCGAGTGCCTTTCTATTGAGAATGTTCCATTTCGCGTCTGTCATGGCCACCAGTTTATTTGTTTTTTTGCTCAATGGTAGGTACATATATTTCTGATACAGATAATCTTCCATCTGCATCTTCCACAGCAGGAAGTTTTGGCCATTAAATTTCTCAACCCTAAACTTACAATCTTCCGCCATTGCTCCCACTCGAACCAAGAACCCTTCTTTCCTGCGAGTTTATCAGCCAAATAGACCTTTGACTCTAATACCAGTTGTTAGAAAATTATATATTATGTAGCAATGCATCACATAAAATATGCGGAAAATACAAGCACACAAAACACATAAAACCAGAGAGACACAGATATACATGGTTCACCCAGTTTGGGCTACGTCCACCCCGAACAGCCAGTCCTTCCTTTCTATTATCCAGCAAAAATAAAGAGACAAAACCTACAACGAGATCATTGTAATATCATGTTCTCTCCTCGCAGACTCCCTATTATCTGTTTCTGCCTCAAGAGAATACATAACCAATACAAAATTGCAATACAATACCCTCATACAAAGAGGGGTTTCCTTCTAGGGAAAAAACCTAAAATAAACATAACTGCCCATTAAGATCATCCGCCTAATGGAACGGCCCGGATTGACTAGAAATTACTATACTTTTACAAGGCAATTTTACATCTATTTTTTTAACCCAGGGGTGTTGCCCTATGAGCCCAGCTAGGGGACCAGCCCCCAGACCTGACTAGGGGGTTAGCCCCCCAGGACCCCGCGGGAGGGACAAGTCCCCCTGCAAGGGTGTCTCGATTTTCCTGGGGTATACATCCAACTAAAACAAGGATCTTTGAATCAGGATGAAAATCAGGCTCCACACCCAACAATCTCCCACTTGGAGACTGATTGTAGCAACTCCACCGCTACTTCATTTGCTGGACAATGACTCCTCTTTGGAACTGATTGTTTCTCATCTTCATCATCATCCTTGAAGACCAATTGAAACTGAGCACATTCTCAGTTTCTCTTTGGTTACAACTTTTTTTAGCATATCTGCAGGATTCTGGCTAGTGTGTATCTTTTCTAGCTTCAACTCTCCATCTTCCAATACTGACCGTATGAAATGGTACTTGAGATGTATATGTTTAGTCCTGAAATGAAATGCTGAGTTCTTTGCAAGATGAATGGCACTTTGGCTATCACTGTATAACATGCCCATATCATGCTTCTTACCCAATTCATCCATAAACCTTTGCAACCAAATCATTTCCTTACTAGCCTCTGTAGCAGCAACATACTTTGCTTCTGTTGTTGAAAGTGCAACAACACTTTGGATTTTGGAAACCCAACTGACAGCTGTTCCACCTACAGTAAATACATATCCTGTAGTCCTCCTCCTATTATCCCTGTCACCTGCCATATCTACATCAACATATCCCTGTAGAGCAATGTTTGAACCACCAAAGCATAATGCTTGATTTGTGGTACCTCTCAAATATCTGAGAATCCATTTTATTGCCATCCAATGTTCTTTTCCTGGATTATTCATGTACCTGCTTACAACCTCACTCCATGCACATGCCTTGTGCAGACCATTTCATACATTAAGCCTCCAACCGCTGATGCATATGGAACTTTAGACATGTAGTCCATTTCTTCTTGGGTCTTGGGGCACATGTCCTTAATAATTTTTAAATGGCTAGCAAAAGGTGTACTAACTGGTTTTGCATTCTACATATTAAATATTTTCAACACATTTTGTATGTACTCATTTTGAGATATGTTAATTTGTTGATTTTCCTTCCCTCTACTTAGTTCTGCATACGCTAATAGATTTATTTTGCAATCTCCAAATCCTTCATTGCAAATGAATTTTCCAATTTTATTTTGAGCACATTTATTTTTGGCATGTTAGACCCTGCAACAAGCATGTCATCTACATACAATAACAATATAATATAATTTCCATCATTTTGTTTTTTTCAGATAAACACAATGATCAGAGTGACATCTAGTATAACCTTGTTCGGACATAAACTTGTAAAATTTCAGATACCACTGCCTTGGAGCCTGTTTTAATCCGTACAAGCTCTTCTTTAACCTGCACACCAATTTTTCTTTCCCTTTGAACTCATATCCTTCTGGTTGCTGCATATATATCTCTTCCTCCAAATCTCTATGGAGAAATGCTGTCTTTACATCTAACTGTTCAAGATGTAAATCTTCTCACAATACAAGATTCTAAAAAATAGTTCTGATTGAAGTCATCTTAACAACAGGAGAAAAATTTTCATCAAAATCAATACCTTTATTCTGTGCAAGCCCCTTCACCACATGTCTAGCTTTGTACCTTTGTTTTCCTCCATCTTCTTCCTTCAGCATGTAAACCCATTTATTCTGCAATTTAGTTTTACTTGCGAGCAACCTGACTAAATCCCAAGTCTGGTTATGCATTAAGGATTCCATCTCTTCTTCCATGGCTAGCTCCCATTTCTTCCTGGTTTCAACCTGCATTTCTTCTTCATAACATTCGGGTTCACCATAATCAGTCAACAATAAATAATATAATGAAGGAGAGTATCAAGCTCGTGGGGTCTACTTATCCTGTGAGATCTTCTTCTAACACCACTTTCAGTGGTTTGAGGGTGAATTGCTCCCGTTGTGGTGGATGCTTTATTGTGGCTCTTGATTATTATTATTTTCAGGAACCTTTACATTTTCTGTGATCTCATCAAGAACTGTGTATTCTTTGTTTTCTGTTTCATGTTTCTTTTCCTACAATTGATTCTTATACAATACCTTTTCATTGAATATTACATCTCTGCTCCTAATGATTTTGTGATTTTCATAATCATATAAGCGATAACCAAAATCATTAACACCATATCCAATAAAGGTACATTTATTTGATTTTTCCTCAAGCTTGGTTCTATTTTCTTTACTAATATGGACAAAGGCCTCACAACCAAAAGGCTTTAAAAAAGAGTAGTTTACCTTTTTACCTGTCCATGCTTCCTCTGGAATACCACCATCCAAGGAACTTGAAGGCCCTCTGTTTATTAGATAAACAACAGTATCTACAGCATCTGCCCAAAATTGTAAAGGAAATCCCGCATGCAATCTCATGCACCTTGCACGCTCCATGATTGTTCTGTTCATCCTTTCTGACACACCATTTTCTTGTGGTGTTCTTGGAACTGTCTTCTCTCTACGAATTCCATGCTCTGAACAGTACCTATCAAACTCTTTACTGCAATATTCACCTCCATTTTCTGATCTGAGACACTTCAACTTCTTTCCTGTCTCAATTTCAACCAAAGCCTTCCATTTCTTGAAAGTATCAAATACATCAGATTTATTTTGCATAAAATAAATCCAAGTTTTTCTAGTTGCTTCATCAATAAACGTAACATAATAGCAAGAGCCACCGAGAGATGATACCTGAGCAGGTCCCCATACATCTGTATGCACAAGCTCCATTTTTTCGCTCTTCTTTTCTTTCCCAACTTTGAGAAATCTGAATCTCTTTTGTTTCCCATAAATGCAATCTTCACAAAAATCCAAATCAACATTATTCAAACCTGGCAACAAATTTCTTGAGTGAAGAACCTTCATCCCCTTTTCACTCATGTGTCTAAGCCTATGATGCCATAATGCTGCATCTGCTCATTTGGAAGTTAAAGCATTAACAGAGTTAGAAATACCATTTCATAAATACAATGTACCAACCTTTTCGCATTTTTCTATTACCAGGGCTCCTTTGGTGACCTTCCAAGTTTTATCTGTGAAAGTTGTCACACAACCTTCACTGCCTAACTGCCCTGTTGAAATCAGATTTTTCTTCATATCTGGAACATGCCTTACCTCCTTTATTAGCCATTGGTTTCCATTCTGCTGTTTTACAAGAACCTTACCCATTCCAAAAATTTTATAGGGTTTATCATCACCCAAACGAACTTGTCAAAAATCTCCTTGAACATAGTCATGAAAATATTTCTTATCAGGTGTGGCATGGAATGAAGCCTCTGAATCTACAACCCAAGAATCAGTAACATTTTCGAAAGAAATAATGAAAGCATCTTGTAACACATCACCTATCACATTTGCTTCATGATTTTTTTCTTGTTGCACGTCTCCTTCTTTTCCCTTTCGAGATCTACAATCTTTCTTTAGGTGTCCTTTATTTCCACATTTCTAGCACACTATCCCCGATCTGGACTTGGATCTACCTTTTCTTGATTTACTGTGATAACTTGAGCTCTTCCTCTTTCCATTCTCCTTCCCCTAGACTCTGCACTCAAAGCATTACCCGATGTCTCATCGGAGCTTTTCCGTCGCATTTCCTCGCTAAGGATAGCACCGACAACATCGTTAAACTTTAAAGTACTAGATCCAGAGACAGAGTTACTAATGGCCATTACTAAACCATTTCAACTCTCTGGCAATGAGCACAAGAATAACATAGCTCTAACTTCATCATCAAAGTTTACCCCTACAGAACTTAACTGACTGGTAATTGTATTAAAATCATTTAAATGGTCTGCAACAGATCCACCTTCCGACATCTTCATATTAAATAATCGTTTCATAAGAAATACCTTCTTTGAGGCCGAGGGTTTTTCATATAGTTTCACCAACATCTACATCAAATCCTCTGTTGTTGTTTCCTTGAGCACATACATCATGCCGCAAGGACAACCGTACCGTTTCGAGTGCCTTTCTATCGAGAATGTTCCATTCCGCGTCCGTCATGGCCATCAACTTTTTGTTTTTCTCAATAATAGGGTAAAGATCTTTTAATACATATTCTTCAGGATAATTTGTTAAAGGAAGTTTTGGCTATTAAATTTCTCGACCCTAAACTTACCATCTTCTGCCATTGCTCCCACTCGAACCAGGAACCCTTCTTTCCTGCGAGTTTATCAGCCAAATATACCTTCAGCTCTGATACCAGTTGTTAGAAAATTATATATTATGGAGCAATGCAACACATAAAATATGAGAAAAATACAAGCACACAAAACACATAAAACCAGAGAGACACAGATATACGTGGTTCACCCAGTTTGGGCTACGTCCACCCCGAACAGCCAGTCCTTCCTTTCTATTATCTAGCAAAAATGAAGAGATAAAACCTACAGCACCACCCAGAATATCCTCTGCCGTCTGCTACTCTATCTATTTCCCACTTGCAGAATACACAGCCACACAATTACAATACAATACCTCATACAAAGAGAGGGGTTGCCTTCTAGGGCAAAAAAACCCTAAAATAAACATAACTTCTACCGTCGAGATCATCCGCCTAATGAATGGCCCGTATTGACTAGAAATTACTATACTTTTACAAGGAAATTTTACATCTGTTTAGTTTTGGCGCCGCCTTCAAACCTCAGAAGACCGGGGACCGCCGGCTCCCGGATCCTACCGGGTGGTCAAGACCCCCCCAAACCCCCGCAGGGGACAAGTCCCCCCCTAACTCCCGCCGTGTGTGCTTTTCCTGGGGTATACATCCAACTAAAACAAGGATCTCTGAATCAGGATGAAAATCAGGCTCCACACACAACAATCTCCCACTTGGAGACTGATTGTAGCAACTCCACCGCTACTTCATTTGTTGGACAATGACTCCTCTTTGGACCTGGTTGTTTCTCATCTTCATCATCATCCTTGAAGACCAATTTAAACTGAGCACATTCTCAGTTTCTCCCTAGTTACAAATTTTGTTAGCATATCTGCAGGATTCTGGCTAGTGTGTATCTTTTCCAGCTTCAACTCTCCATCTTCCAATACTGACCGTATGAAATGGTACTTGAGATGTATGTGTTTAGTCCTGAAATGAAATGCCGAGTTCTTTGCAAGATGAATAGCACTTTGGCTATCACTGTATAGTGTGCCCATATCATGCTTCTTACCCAATTCATCCATAAACCTTTGTAACCAAATCATTTCTTTACTAGCCTCTATAGCAGCAACATACTCGGCTTCTGTTGTTGAAAGTGCAACAACACTTTGGATTTTTGAAACCCAACTGACAGCTGTTCCACCTACAATAAATACATATCCTGTAGTGCTCCTCCTGTTATCTCTGTCACCTACCATATCTGCATCAACATATCCCTGTAGAGCAATGTTTGAACCACGAAAGCATAATGTTTGATTTGTGGTACCTCTCAAATATTTGATAATCCATTTTACTGCCATCCAATGTTCTTTTCCTAGATTATTCATATACCTGCTTACAACTCCCACTGCATGTGCAATATCAGGCCTTGTGAAGACCATTGCATACATTAAGCTTCCAACTGCTGATGCATATAAAACTTTAGACATATAATCCATGTCTTCTTGGGTCTTTGGGCACATCTCCTTACTAAGTTTGAAATGGCTAGCAAAAGGTGTGCTAACTGGTTTTGCATTGTGCATATTAAATCTTTTCAACACCTTTTGTATGTACTCATTTTGAGACAGTGTTAATTTGTGATTTTTCCTGTCTCTAATTATTCTCATACCAAGGATTTGTTTTGCAGCTCCCAAATCCTTCATTGCAAGTGAATTTTCCAATTTTCTTTTGAGCACATTTATTTTTGGCATGTTAGACCCTGCAACAAGCATGTCATCTACATACAATAACAATATAATATAGCTACCATCATTTTGTTTTTTTTTTCAGATAAACACAATGATCAGAGTGACATCTAGTATAACCTTGTTCAGACATAAACTTGTAAAATTTCAGATACCACTGCCTTGGAGCCTGTTTTAAGCCGTACAAGCTCTTCTTTAACCTGCACACCAATTTTTCTTTTTCTTTGACCTCATATCCTTCTGGTTGCTGCATATATATCTCTTCCTCCAAATCTCCATGGAGAGATGCTGTCTTTACATCTAATTGTTCAAGATGTAAATCTTCCACTACTACAAGACTTAAAATAGTTTTGACTGGAGTCATCTTAACAACAGGAGAAAATATTTCATCAAAATCAATACCTTTCTTCTGTGCAAACCCCTTCACCACAACTCTAGCTTTGTACCTCTGTTTTCCTCCATCTTCTTCCTTCAGCCTGTAAACCCATTTATTTTGCAATGTAGTTTTACTTGCAGGCAATCTGACTAAGTCCCAAGTCTGGTTATGCATTAAGGAGTCCATCTCTTCTTCCATGGCTAGCTCCCACTTCTTCCTGCTTTCAACCTGCATTACTTCTTCATAACATTCAGGTTCACCAGAATCAGTCAACAATAAATAATATAATGAAGGAGAGTATCGTTTAGGGGGTCTACTTATCCTGGTAGATCTTCTAACACCACTTTCAGGTGTTTGAGGTGCCTGTTTCTGTTGTGGTGGTTGCTGCTTCTATGGTTGTTGATTATTATTATTTTCAGGCACCTTCACTTTTTCAGTTATATCATCAAGAACCATGTATTCCTTGATTTATTTTTCCTGTTTCTTTTCCTGCAACTAATTCTTATACAAGACCTTTTCATTGAATATTACATCTCTGCTCCTAATGATTTTGTGATTTTCATAATCATATAAGTGATAACTAAAATCATTAACACCATATCCAATAAAGGTACATTTCTTTGATTTTTCCTCAAGCTTTGTTCTATTTTCTTTATTAATATGGACAAAGGCCTCACAACCAAAAGGCTTTAAAAAAGAGTAGTTTACGTTTTTACCTGTCCATGCTTCCTCTGGAATACCACCATCCAAGGAACTTGAAGGCCCTCTGTTTATTAGATAAACAGCAGTATCTACAGCATCTGCCCAAAATTGTAAAGGCAATCCCGCATGCAATCTCATGCACCTTGCACGCTCCATGATTGTTCTGTTCATCCTTTCTGACACACCATTTTCTTATGGTGTTCTTGGAACTGTCTTCTCTCTACGAATTCCATGCTCTGAATGGTACCTATCAAACTATTTACTACAATATTCACCTCCATTGTCTGATCTGAGACACTTCAAATTCTTTCCCATCTCAATCTCAACCAAAGCTTTCCATTTATTGAAAGTATCAAATACATCATATTTATTTTGAATAAATAAATCCAAGTTTTTCTAGTTGCATCATCAATAAACGTAACATAATAGCGAGTGCCACCGAGAGATGATACCTGAGCAGGTCCCCATACATCTGTATGCACAAGCTCCAATTTTTCGCTCTTCTTTTCTTTCCCAACTCCGAGAAATTTGACTCTCTTTTGTTTTCCATAAATGCAATTTTCACAGAAATCCAAATCAACATTCTTCAAACCTGGAAACAAATTTCTTGAGTGAAGAATCTTCATCCCCTTTTCACTCATGTGTCCGAGCCTATGATGCCAGAATGATGCATATGCTCCTTTGAAAGTTAAATCATTAACAGAGTTAGAAATACCATTGCATAAATACAATGTACCAACCTTTTCGCCTTTTGCTATTACCAGGGCTCCTTTGGTGACCTTCCAAGTTTTATCTGTGAAAGTTGTCACACAACCTTCATCACCTAACTACCCTATTGAAATCATATTTTTCTTCAGATCTGGAACATTCCTTACCTCCTTTAATAGCCATTAGTTTCCATTCTGCTGTTTTACAAGAACCTTACCCATTCCAACAATTTAACAGGGTTTATCATCACCCAAACGAACTTGTCCAAAATCTCCTTGAACATAGTCATGAAAATATTTTTTATCAGGTGTGGCATGGAATGAAGCCCCTGAATTTACAACCCAAGAATCAGTAAGATTTTCTAAAGAAATAATCAAAGCATCTTGTAACACATCACCTGTCACATTTGCTTCATGATTGTTTTCTTGTTGCACGTCTCCTTCTTTTCCCTTCCGAGATCTATAGTCTTTCTTTAGGTTGCATTTCTTTCCGCATTTCCAACACACTATCCCTGATCTGGACTTGGATCTGCCTTTTCTTGACTTACTGCGATATCCTGAGCTCTTCCTCTTTCCATTCTCCTTCCCATAGACTTTACACTCAAAGCATTACTCACAAGAATAACATAGCTCTCACTTCATCATCAAATTTTACCCCTAGAGAACTTAAATGACTGGTAACTGTATTGAAATCATTTAAATGGTCTACAACAGATCCACCTTCCGACATCTTCATATTAAATAATCGTTTCATAAGAAATACCTTGTTTGAGGTCGAGGGTTTTTCATATAGTTTTTCCAACGTCTGCATCAAACCCTTTGTTGTTGTTTCCTTCGAAATATTGAAGGCGACTGACGCCGCAAGGCACAACCGTACTGTTCCAAGTGCCTTTTTATCAAGAATGTTCCATTCTGCGTTTGTCATGGCCGCCGACTTCTTTGTTTTTCCGCTTAATGGTAGGTACATATCTTTCTGATACAGATAATCTTCCATCTGCATCTTCCACATCGGGAAGTTTTGGTCGTTAAATTTCTCGACCCTAAACTTACCATCTTCTGCCATTGCTCCCACTCGAACCAGGAACCCTTCTTTCCTGCGAGTTTATCAGCCAAATAGACCTTCCGATCTGTTGTTAGAAAATTATATATTACGGAGCAATGCAACACATAAATAATGCAGAAAATACAATCACACAAAACACATAAAACCAGAGAGACACAGATATACATGGTTCACCTAGTTTGGGCTACGTCCACCCCGAACAACCAATCCTTCCTTTCTATTATCTAGAAAAAATGAAGAGACAAAACCTACAACAGATCCACTGTAATATCCTCTGTTCTCTCTCACAGTCTCCCTACCTATTTCCCTCTTAGAGAATACACATGTAATACACAGCCGCAATACAATACCCTCATACAAAGAGAGGGGTTGCCTTCTAGGGCAAAAAATCCTAAAATAAACATAACTTCAATTGTCAGATCATCCGCTTAATGAACGGCCCAGATTGACTAGAAATTACTATACTTTTGCAAGGCAATTTTACATCTGTTTTTAGCTTTGGGGGAGCTGCCCTCGAAACCCCCGCCAGGGGACTGCTGGCCCCCGGACCCCCCAGCTAGGGGGGTCAGCCCCCCCGGACCCTGCGGGGGGTGGGGAAAGTCCCCCCTGCACCTCCCCGCTACAAGGGTGTACAATTTTCCTGGGGTATACATCCAACTAAATCAAGGATCTCTGAATCAGGATGAAAATCAGGCTCCACACCCAACAATCTCCCACTTGGAGACTGATTGTATCAACTCCACCACTACTTCATTTGATGGACAATGACTCCTCTTTGGAACTAGCTGTTTCTCATCTTCATCATCATCCTTGAAGACCAATTGAAACTGAGCACATTCTCAGTTTCTCCTTGGTTACAACTTTTGTTATCATATCTGCAGGATTCTGACTAGTGTGTATCTTTTCTAGCTTCAACTCTCCATCTTCCAATACTGACTGTATGAAATGGTACTTGAGATGTATATGTTTAGTTCTGGAATGAAATGCTGAGTTATTTGCAAGACGAATGGCACTTTGGCTATCACTGTATAACGTGCCCATATCATGCTTCTTACCCAATTCATCCATAAACCTTTGTAACCAAATCATTTCTTTACTAGCCTCTGTAGCAGCAACATACTCTTCTTCTATTGTTGAAAGTGCAACAACACTTTAGATTTTTGAAACCCAACTGACAGCTATTCCACCTACAGTAAATACATATCCTGTAGTGCTCCTCCTGTTATCTCTGTCACCTGCCAGATCTGCATCAACATATCCCTGTAGAGCAATGTTTGAACCACCAAAGCATAATACTTGATTTGTGGTACCTCTCAAATATCTGAGAATCCATTTTACTGCCATCCAATGTTCTTTTCCTGGATTATTCATGTACCTGCTTACAACTCCCACTGCATGTGCAATATCAGGCCTTGTGCAAACCATTGCATACATTAAGCTTCCAATTGTTGATGCATATGGAACTTTAGACATATAATCCATGTCTTCTTGGGTCTTTGGGCACATCTCCTTACTAAGTTTGAAATGGCTAGCAAAAGGTGTACTAACTGGTTTTGCATTGTGCATATTAAATCTTTTCAACACTTTTTCTATGTACTCATTCTGAGACAGTGTTAATTTGTGATTTTTCCTGTCTCTAGTTATCCTCATACCAAGGATTTGTTTTGCAGCTCCCAAATCCTTCATTGCAAATGAATTTTCCAATTTTCTTTTGAGCACATTTATTTCCTGCATGTTAGATCCTACAATAAGCATGTCATCTACATACAATAACAATATAATATAGCTGCCATCATTTTGCCTTTTTAGATAAACACAATGATTAGAGTGACATCTAGTATAACCTTGTTCAGACATAAACTTGTCAAATTTTAGATACCACTGCCTTGGAGCCTGTTTTAAGCCATACAAGCTCTTCTTTAACCTGCACACCAATTTTTCTTTTCCTTTGACCTCATATCCTTCTGGTTGCTGCATGTATATCTCTTCCTCCAAATCTCCATGGAGAAATGTTGTCTTTACATCTAACTGTTCAAGATGTAAATATTCCACTGCTACAAGACTTAAGATAGTTCTGATTGAATTCATCTTAACAACAGGAGAAAATATTTCATCAAAATCAATACCTTTCTTTTGTGCAAACCCCTTCACCACAAGTCTAGCTTTGTACCTCTGTTTTCCTCCATCTTCTTCCTTCAGCTTGTAAACCCATTTATTTTGTAATGTAGTTTTACCTGCAGGCAACTTGACTAAGTCCCAAGTTTGGTTATGCATTAAGGAGTCCATCTCTTCTTCCATGGCTAGCTCCCACTTCTTCCTACTTTCAACCTGCATTGCTTCTTCATAACATTCAGGTTCACCAGAATCAATCAACAATAAATAATATAATGAAGGAGAGTATCGTTCAGGGGGTCTACTTATCCTGGTAGATCTTCTAACACCACTTTCAGGTGTTTTAGGTGCCTGTTGTTGTTGTTGTGGCTCTTGATTATTATTATTTTCAGGCACCTTTACCTTTTCTGTGATCTCATCAAGAACTGTGTATTCTTTGTTTTCTTTTTCCTATTTCTTTTACTGTAACTGATTCTTATACAATACCCTTTCATTGAATATTACATCTCTGCTCCTAATGATTTCTTGATTTTCATAATCATATAAGCGATAACCAAAATCATTAACACCATATCCAATAAAGGTAAATTTATTTGAATTTGCTTCAAGCTTTGTTCTATTTTCTTTATTAATATGGACAAAGGCCTTACAACCAAAAGGCTTTAAAAAAGAGTAGTTTACCTTTTTACCTGTCCATGCTTCCTCTGGAATACCACCATCCAAGGAACTTGAAGGCCCTCTGTTTATTAGATAAACAATAGTATCTATAGCATCTACCCAAAATTGTAAAGGCAATCCTGCATGCAATCTCATGCACCTTGCACGCTCCATGATTGTTATGTTCATCCTTTCTGACACACCATTTTCTTGTGGTGTTCTTGGAACTATCTTCTCTCTACAAATTCCATGCTCTAAACAGTACCTATCAAACACTTTACTGCAATATTCACCTCCATTGTATGATCTGAGACACTTCAACTTCTTTCCTGTCTCAATCTCAACCAAAGCTTTCCATTTCTTGAAAGTATCAAATACATCAGATTTATTTTGAATATAATAAATCCAAGTTTTTCTAGTTGCATCATCAATAAACATAACATAATAGCGAGAGCCACCGAGAGATGATACCTGAGCAGGTCCCCATACATATGTATGCACAAGCTCCAATTTTTTGCTCTTCTTTTCTTTTCCAACTTTGAGAAATATGACTCTCTTTTGTTTTACATAAATGCAATTTTCACAGAAATCCAAATCAACATTCTTCAAACCTGGCAACAAATTTCTTGAGTGAAGAATCTTCATCCCATTTTCACTCATGTGTCCGAGCCTATGATGCTGTAATGCTGCATCTGCTCCTTTGGAAGTTAAAGCATTAACAGAGTTAGAAATACCATTGCATAAATACAATGTACCAACCTTTTTGCCTTTTGCTATTACCAGGACTCCTTTGGTGACCTTCCAAGTTTTATTTGTGAAATTTGTCACACAAAATTCACCGCCTAACTGCCCGGTTGAAATCAGATTTTTCTTCAGATCTAGAACGTGCCTTACCTCCTTTAATAGCCATTAGTTTCCATTCTGCTGTTTTACAAGAACCTTACCCATTCCAACAATTTTACAGGTTTTATCATCACCCAAACGAACTTGTCCAAAATGTCCTTGAACATAGTCATGAAAATATTTCTTATCAGGTGTGGCATGGAATGAAGCCCCTAAATCTACAACCTAAGAATCAATAACATTTTTGAAAGAAATAATCAAAGAATCTTGTAACACATCACTTGTCACATTTTCTTCATGATTGTTTTCTTGTTACACGTCTCCTTCTTTTCCCTTCTGAGATCTACAGTCTTTCTTTAGGTGTCCTTTCTTTCTGCATTTCCAGCACACTATCCCTGATCTAGACTTGGATCTGCCTTTTCTTGATTTGCTGCGATATCCTGAGCTCTTTCCTCTTTCCATTCTCCTTCCCCTAGACTCTGCACTCAAAGCATTACTCGATGTCTCATCGGAGCTTTTCCATCACATTTTCTCGCTAAGGATAGCACCGACAACATCATCAAACTTTAAAGTACTAGATCCAGAGACAGAGTTACTAATGGCCATTTCTAAACCATTCCAACTCTCTGACAATGAGCACAAGAATAACAGAGCTCTAACTTCATCATCAAATTTTACCCCTACAGAACTTAACTGACTGGTAACTGTATTAAAATCATTTAAATGGTCTGCAACAGATCCACCTTCCAACATATGCATATTAAATAATAGTTTCATAAGAACTACCTTGTTTGAGGCCGAGGGTTTTTCATATAGTTTCACCAACGTTTGCATCAAACCCTCTATTTTTGTTTCCTTCGAAATATTGAAGGTGACTGACGCGCAAGGCACAACCATATTGTTCCGAGTGCCTTCCTATCGAGAATGTTCCATTCCGCGTCTGTCATGGCCGCCGGATTCTTTATTTTTCCGCTAAATGGTAGGTACAGATCTTTCTGATATAGATAATCTTCCATCTTCATCTTGCACAGCGGGAAGTTTTGGCCGTTAAATTTCTCAACCCTAAACTTACCATCTTCTACCATTTCTCCCACTCGAACTAGGAACCCTTCTTTCCTGCGAGTTTATCAGCCAAATAGGCCTTCGACTCTGATACCAGTTGTTAGAAAATTATATATTACGGAGCAATGAAACACATAAAATATGCGGAAAATACAAGCACACAAAACACATAAAACCAGAGAGACATAGATATACGTGGTTCACCCAGTTTGGGCTACGTCCACCCCGAACAGCCAGTCCTTCCTTTCTATTATCAAACAAAAATGAAGAGACAAAACCTACAACAGATCCGCTGTAATATCCTCTGTTCTCTCTCACAGTCTCCCTACCTATTTCCCGCTCAGCGAATACACATGTAATACACAACTGCAATACAACACCCTCATACAAAGAGAGGGGTTGCCTTCTAGGGAAAAAAACCCTAAACTAAACATAACTTCTACCGTCAAATCATCCGCCTAATGAACGGCCCATATTGACTAGAAATTACTATACTGTTACAAGGCAATTTTACATCTGTTTTTAGCTTCAGGGGCGCTGCCCTTGAAACCCCCGCCAGGGGACTGCTGGCCCCCGGACCGCCCAGACGGGGGGTCAGCCCCCCCGGACCCCGCGGGGGGGAAAAGTCCCCCCTGCACCTCCCCACTGAGAGGGTGTACAATTTTCCCGGGGTATACATCTAGCTAAAACAAGGATCTCTGAATCAGGATGAAAATCAGGCTCCACACCCAACAATCTCCCACTTGGAGACTGATTGTGGCAACTCCACCGCTACTTCATTTGCTGGACAATGACTCCTCTTTGGAACTAGCTGTTTCTCATCTTCATCATCATCCTTGAAGACCAATTGAAACTGAGCACATTCTTAGTTTCTCCTTGGTTACAACTTTTGTTAGCATATCTGCAGGATTCTGGCTAGTGTGTATATTTTCTAGCTTCAACTCTCCATCTTCCAATACTGACCGTATGAAATGGTAATTGAGATGTATATGTTTAGTCCTGGAATGAAATGCTGAGTTATTTTCAAGATGAATGGCACTTTGGCTATCACTTTATAACGTGCCCATATCATGCTTCTTACCCAATTCATCCAAAAACCTTTGTAACCAAATAATTTCTTTACTAGCCTCTGTAGCAGCAACATACTCTGCTTTTGTTGTTGAAAGTGCAACAACACTTTGGATTTTTGAAACCCAACTGACAGCTGTTCCACCTACAGTAAATACATATCTTGCAGTGCTCCTCCTGTTATCTCTGTCACCTGCCATATCTGCATCAACATATCCCTGTAGAGCAATGTTTGAACCACCAAAGCATAATGCTTGATTTGTGGTACCTCTCAAATATCTGAGAATCCATTTTACTGCCATGCAATGTTCTTTTCCTAGATTATTCATGTACCTGCTTACAATTCCCACTGCATGTGCAATATCAGGCCTTGTGCAGACCATTGCATACATTAAGCTTCCAACTACTGATGCATATGGAACTTTAGACATATAATCCATGTCTTCTTGGGTCTTTGGGCACATCTCCTTAATAAGTTTGAGATGGCTAGAAAAAGGTGTGCTAACTGGTTTTGCATTGTGCATATTAAATCTTTTCAACACCTTTTGTATGTACTCATTTTGAGACAGTGTCAATTTGCGATTTTTGTTGTCTCTAGTTATTCTCATACCAAGGATTTGTTTTGCAGCTCTCAAATCCTTCATTGCAAATGAATTTTCCAATTTTCTTTTGAGCACATTTATTTCCTGCATGTTAAACCCTGCAACAAGCATGCCATCTACATAAACTAACAATATAATATAGCTGCCATCATTTTGTTTTTTTTTCTTCAGATAAACACAATGATGAGAGTGACATCTAGTATAACCTTGTTCAGACATAAACTTGTCAAATTTTAGATACCGCTAACTTGGAGCGTATTTTAAGCCTTACAAGCTCTTATTTAACATGCACACCAATTTTTCTTTCCCTTTGTCCTCATATCCTTCTAGTTGCTGCATATATATCTCTTCCTCCAAATCTCCATGGAGAAGTGCTGTCTTTACATCTAACTGTTCAAGATGTAAATATTCCGCTGCTACAAGACTTAAAATAGTTCTGAATGAAGTCATCTGAACAACAGGAGAAAATATTTCATCAAAATCAATACCTTTCTTCTGTGCAAACCCCTTCACCACAACTCTAGCTTTGTACCTTTGTTTTCCTCCATCTTCTTCCTTCAGCCTGTAAACCCATTTATTCTGCAATGTAGTTTTACTTGCAGGAGCAATCGACAGGTCCCAAGTCTGGTTATGCATTAAGGAGTCCATCTCTTCTTCCATGGCTAGCTCCCACTTCTTCCTGCTTTCAACCTGCATTGCTTCTTCATAACATTCAGGTTCACCATAATCAGTCAACAATAAATAATATAATGAAGGAGAGTATCGTTCAGGGGGTCTACTTATCCTAGTCAATGTTCTAACACCACTTTCAGGTGTTTGAGGTGCCTGTTGCTATTGTGGTGGCTGCTGTTGTTGTGGCTCTTGATTATTATTATTTTTAGGAACCTTTACCTTTTCTATGATCTCATCAAGAACTGTGTATTCTTTGTTTTCTTTTTCCTTTTTCTTTTCCTGCAACTGATTCTTATACAATACATTTTCATTGAATATTACATCTCTACTCCTAATGATTTTGTGATTTTCATAATCATATAAGCGATAAACAAAATCATTAACACCATATCCAATAAAGGTACATTTATTTTATTTTGCCTCAAGCTTTGTTCTATTTTCTTTATTAATATGGACAAAGGCCTCACAACCAAAAAGCTTTAAAAAAGAGTAGTTTACCTTTTTACCTGTCCATGCTTCCTCTGGAATACCACCATCCAAGGAAGTTGAAGGCCCTCTATTTATTAGATAAACATCAATATCTACAGCATCTGCCCAAAATTGTAAAGGCAATCCTGCATGCAATCTCATGCACCTTGCACGCTCCATGATTGTTCTGTTCATCCTTTTTGACACACCATTTTCTTGTGGTGTTCTTGGAACTGTCTTCTCTCTACGAATTCCATGCTCTGAACAGTACCTATCAAACTCTTTGCTGCAATATTCACCTCCATTTTCTGATCTGAGACACTTCAACTTCTTTCCTGTCTCAATCTCAACCAAAGCTTTCCATTTCTTGAAAGTATCAAATACATCGGATTTATTTTGAATACAATAAATCCAAGTTTTTCTAGTTGCATCATCAATAAACGTAACATAATAGCGAGAGCCACCGAGAGATGATACCTGAGCAGGTCCCCATACATCTGTATGCACAAGCTCCAATTTTTCGCTCTTCTTTTCTTTCCCAACTCTGAGAAATTTGACTCTCTTCTGTTTTCCATAAATGCAATTCTCACAGAAATCCAAATCAACATTCTTCAAACCTGGCAACAAATTTCTTGAGTGAAGAATCTTCATCCCCTTCTCACTCATGTGTCCGAGCCTATGATGCCATAATGTTGCATCTGCTCCTTTGGAAGTTAAAGCATTAATAGAGTTAGAAATACCATTGCATAAATACAGTGTACCAACCTTTTCGCCTTTTGCTATTACCAGGGCTCCTTTGGTGACCTTCCAAGTTTTATCTGTGAAAGTTGTCACACAACCTTCACCACCTAACTGCCCTATTGAAATCATATTTTTCTTCAGATTTGGAACATGCCTTACCTCCTTTTATAGCCATTGGTTTCCATTCTGTTGTTTTACAAGAACCTTACCCATTCCAACAATTTAACAGGGTTTATCATCACCCAAACGAACTTGTCCAAAATCTCCTTGAACATAGTCATGAAAATATGTCTTATCAGGTGTGGCATGGAATGAAGCCCCTGAATCTACAACCCAAGAATCAGTAACATTTTCGAAACAAAGAATCAAAGCATCTTGTAACACATCACCTGTCACATTTGCTTCATGATTGTTTTCTTGTTGCACATCTCCTTCTTTTCCCTTCCGAGATCTACAATATTTCTTTAGGTGTCCTTTCTTTCCACATTTCCAGCACACTATCCCCGATCTGGACTTGGATCTGCCTTTTCTTGATTTACTGCGATATCCTGAGCTCTTTCCTCTTTCCATTCTCCTTCCCCTAGACTCTACACTCAAAGCATTATTCGATGTCTCACCAGAGCTTTTCCGTTGCATTTCCTCACTAAGGATAGCACCGACAACATCATCAAAATTTAAAGTACTAGATCCAGAGACAGAGTTACTAATGGCCATTACTAAACCATTCCAATTCTCTGGCAATGAGAACAAGAATAACAGAGCTCTAACTTCATTATCAAAGTTTACCCCTACAAAACTTAACTGACTGGTAACTATATTAAAATCATTTAAATGGTCTACAACAGATCCACCTTCTGACATCTTCATATTAAATAATCGTTTCATAAGAAATACCTTGTTTGAGGCCGAGGGTTTTTCATATAGTTTCGCCAACGTCTGCATCAAACCCTCTGTTGTTGTTTCCTTCAAAATATTGAAGGCGACTGACGCCGCAAGGCACAACCGTACTGTTCTGAGTGCCATTCTATCGAGAATGTTCCATTCCGTGTCTGTCATGGCCACCGACTTCTTTGTTTTTCTACTCAATGGTAGGTAAAGATATTTCTGATACAGATTATCTTCCATCTGCATCTTCCACAGTGGGATGTTTTGGGCGTTAAATTTCTCGACCCTAAACTTACCTTCTTCCGCCATTGCTCCCACTCGAACCAGGAACCCTTCTTTCCTGTGAGTTTATCAGCCAAATAGACCTTCGGCTCTGATACCAATTGTTAGAAAATTATATATTACGGAGCAATGCAACACATAAAATATGCAGAAAATACAAGCACAAAAAACACATAAAACCAGAGAGACACAGATATACGTGGTTCACCCAGTTTGGGCTACGTCCACTCTAAACAACTAGTCCTTCCTTTCTATTATCCAACAAAAATGAAGAGACAAAACCTACAGCAGATCCGCTGTAATATCCTCTGTTCTCTCTCATAGTCTCCCTATCTATTTCCTGCTCAGAGAATACACATGTAATACACAGCCACAATACAATATCCTCGTACAAAGAGAGGGGTTGCCTTTTAGGGCAAAAAACTCTAAACTAAACATAACTTCTACCGTCAGATCATCCGCCTAATGAACGGCCCAGATTGACTAGAAATTACTATACTTTTACAACGCAATTTTACATCTGTTTTTAGCTTCGAGGGCGCTACCCCTGAAACCCCTGCCAGGGGACCGTTGGCCCCCAGAGCCCTCAGCCGGGGGGTCAGCCCCCTCGGATCCTGCGGGGGGGACAAGTCCCCCCCGCACACCCCCGCTGCAAGGGTGTATAGTTTTCCTGGGGTATACATCCAGATAAAACAAGGATCTCTGAATCAGGATGAATATCAGGCTCCACACCCAACAAAGGGGATATTAGAAAAGGAAATGGAAAAGGCTTTGCAAAGGCAAAAAGGTATTTTTGGCATTTATTCTATGAAAATAAAGGAAAATATGAGAAAAGAGAGGCGAAAGGACACATGTTTCATGTGAGGAGGAAATTGAAGGAAAATTAAGGGAAATGAATAAATTAGAGGCATCAATAATAAAAGGACCCCAAAGCATCAGTTGGTAGCCTTTTGTCAATTCAGTTTTGGAATTGGTTTTAGAGAGGAGAAGAGAAACATGAGGGGAATGAAAGAAAGCAACAAAGGAAGGACAAGGAAAACCAAGGAGGGACAAGGAAATCAAGGATCAAGCAAGGATGAGTTGGATCAAGCAGCTTCAATATGAATACTTGTAGGTAATAGGTTGTATGCATGATTTCCTAGCTAGTTTTTACATGCATGGTATGTGTTGTTGGTATTTGGTTCTTTTGCTGTCATTGACATGGGTTTTACCGGATTTTGACACTGGATTTTAGCCTTGCCTTGGCATTTCAGGATAACCATGGCATGATGGTATTATTTCTTAGTTTGAGCTTTGGATTGCATGAAGGTTTTGGATACAGGTGAGGTGGTCTCAAGAAAATACCAAGGGTTGGGTGTTACACCATTTTTTGGTCATCTAACTCATTATCATTAGATGAACCCAAGTACACCATGTAAGACCAATTTTACCCTAAGTAAAGTTGCTTTCACCATGTAAAATAACATTTGTCTATATTTCCTGGTCATATTTAACCCAAAACAAGGAAATTAATTAAATAGATCATTATTTATTTAATTATTTCCTAGGAATAAGTTATTCAAATCATTATTTAAATAATATTCCTAGTTAAATTTGACTGAGTCATTTTTAAATAATTAAATAAATCATTATTTATTTAATTATATTCTCATCATCTCCCTAAAATAATAAATAAATAATTTATTTATTTATTGTTTATAAATAAAGGAATTGACCCAAGTCAAAAGACCTTTTCCCTCCAACAAATATAATAAAATATTCCTAAAGGGTGATTCTAGAATTTGATTAATAATATTTTATTCATGCACTGAGTTCTAGAAAACCCCAATATTTTTTTATAAATAGAAGGGTTTTCCCCATTCATTAGTCACCTTCATTGCATTAGATCACACTGGGTCTACTCTTGGTCACCATTTTCCATTTTTGCTTTGTGAGCTCCCATTGAGTTCTATGTTTGTCAGGGTTTTCTACCACAATAAGAGAGAGGAATTTTAGATCTGAAACGCTGAGGACTTTTAAGAACCCATCCCATTGAGGAGAATCGGAAAACACCTTTCTTGTTTTCCTCTCAGGTGCCCCATTCTTTAATATAATATAAAACATTCTTTTAAACACATTGTTCTTGTCTTGTCTATTGGATGCATGGAGCCATATTGTATTTTATCTACTTAATGTATTTTATGCTTAGATCTGGATTTGTATAGTATTATTTGAATCATCTAATTGCAGATTTAAAAATTTTTGGTAGCCATAATCGATGTTAGGGCTATTTTTTATGCATAGCTAAAGTGATCTTTTACGACGAAAGAATCATACTAACATTGGGGGTGATGGTTTTCTACGAGAAGCCCTCAACAAGTGGGTGGATACAGGAAAATTCCTCAAGGGATGGTGAAGGAATTCTGAGGCATCCAAGCTCAATTTGGTTTTGTGATCTCAACATTGGTTTAGGTGAGATGAAAATATGGTGAGGGTGGAGCTGGTTTAGCCTCCAGATTCCCTTGTTTTTTTATGTATTGGTTTATCCCATGAGATCCCACATTCATGCTTGGAATATGTCATGGGAGTGATTTATAGAAATAAAGATTTGGTTTAGCCCAATATATGGTCAAATGGTACGTGGAAGTCCTAGACCTGGTTGGATTTTTCATATGTTTAAGAAGAGCCAAGTTTTTCTTGAATTTGATGAGAAAATTCCCTTGTTATTATATGGCTTTAATGGTTGTTTTATCATTGTTATTTATCTGGTTATATGTTAGTTATAAGCATGGTTATTTGACAGATCTAAGTATGGATGTTATCACATTTTTATTAATGAATTTCTAGTTCATGAATGTATGACCTAATTGGTGTTATGACAACGATTGAGAGAAGGAAATGATCCTTCTTATTAAACCTCAGATAATTTTCCAGATCCTTATGTTCAAATTTGCATTCATGACCTGTAGGTTGCATGTTTACCAAGTGTTTGACGAAATGTCAGTCCCGGTTGGGAGAGTTCAAGTCAATTATTGGTTCAAATTTTGGTTTATAAGCCTTATTTCTACATCATTCATCATTTCTGGAAGTTTCATAGAGTTCTGGGTAGAGGCCTGAGTCCTAGCCCTAAAAAAGTGGCTCAGAATTCGTGGTTATTGTTATAGAACTGACTGGAAAAGTCCATAGTCACTGGAAGGAAGGGCTATGGGAGTGACTGGAGGGCTATAGTCACTTTCATGCCTTGCAAAGGGAGTGAATGAGGCTCTAGTTTAGTGAAAAAGAGAGCTATAAGGGTTAGACATCTGGAGGGGTTGGGTTGCTCCTCGAGGTCCTGTAACACTTGAGGGAAGTCAATAAGGTCTTAAGTTGTCGACTCCATTTCCTTAAGGTGATATAGAAGGTTGAGTCTTAAAATAGTGACTCTCAACTCATATTTACCTTGGGTAAATTGGTGAAAGAAGGTAAATGTGGGAGGAGGCATTACAAGGTTGTATCATAGAATGTTGTGCTCTATTAGCGTAAATTCTGATGTTTTCAAGGTTATGGTTGTCATGCATGGGATCATGGTATACATTTGGTATGGTCATGCATGATGTTGATATGTTATTATATGGATATGCTTATGATTATAAATGTACATGCTAATGTGGAATGATATTTTGGATGAGATAAGCCGCCCCTAAACATCAATGAAGTATGGTTTTGATGTTGGTATATATTTTAATGGTTTATATGACATGGTACACTTGCAGGAAGAAGAGAATCAAAGATGTCAAGCAAAATGGTAGACTACAGTTCCCATAACTCTCCATACATATCAGTTGGGTAGCAAGGAGAAGAGTATTCTCCTGGTATAGCAGATACATTGAGGATCTTGAGGGCAGAGATCAAAAGTTGCAAAGAAAACATTAACAGGTTGGTTGAGGCTTAGGAATGAATTGTAAGGGATCAAGAGAAGTAGGTAGAGGTTAATGCAATGATTCTTTAGAGCTTATCAAAGTTGCAGAAATAAGGACAATTGAGGATTAGTCAAGAGCAGGAAGAGAAAACGAATAGAGCCTATGGTAGCAAATCACGGTCCAGATACAGGTTGGATAGAGTGGACATAGTTAGAGGTGGTAGATCACTGGATACATGTGACATGAGGACTAGTATTTATGGGAACCATTCTAGTTCCTCATCCAGGAGACATCATCACAGTCATCACCATCATCATTCTTATAGGAGGAGGGAGTATTTTCCTAAGGAGTTCAAGAAAGTAAAGCCTCCTACATTCGATGGAGAGATGAAGAAGTCAGAAGATACAAAGGTATGGATGCTTGGTATGAAGGAACTATTTAGATTGCATAGCTATTCAGAGAACATGAAAGCCAAGATAACTACCTTCAGTATCAAAGGGAAAGCATATATATGGTTGGAAGATGTAAATAATGTCAAGGGAATTTGGGAATAAGACTTTATTTGGGATGATTTCTAGAGGCTCTTAAAGAAGTACTTATCAGAGAGGTACTATGATGACATAGCTAAAGAGTTTTATGAGTTGCAGATTGTTTCTATGACATATGATGAGTATACTAGCATGTTGCTGAAGCTATTGAGGTATGTACCTTACCTCAAGGATGAAAAGGCTAAGATTCAAAGATTCATCAATGGATTTCCATAAACATATAGAGACCATATTGAGTTTGATGAGCCTAGATCGTTGGAAGAGGCCATATGAAATTTGAAGTATTGTTATGAGTAATCAAAGTGAAAATCTAAGCCTAAGCGTGATTTGAAAGGAAATTAGAAAGTTAAAGGGAAGTGGCCACCGAAGTAGGGAAGACCTCAAGATGCAAGTGAAAAATAAACTTTGGTTCCCTACAATAAGTTCAATGTAATTGATAAGGGACATGGGTCACAACCTTAAGAGCAATAGACTAGAGGTGATGATAGAGGAATGTGCAATGCTGAATATGTGGGAAAGATAATCACAAGATGGATTGTCCATTGTACCAGGGAGGTAGGTCTTAGATATATAGTGCTTAGGAGGCACATACAATTGGGGATGTTGGTCATAGAATTCCTAAGAGTTATGTAGCTATAGAAAAAAAGCAGGCAGTTCATCAAGCATCCATTATTGAGATGGAAGGTGTTGTAGCTCGTTTTATTTTTTGCATGTGTGCAAAAAAGAATATATATATATATATATATATATATATAATCAAAATCAAATGTTAAGTTATTATTTTGATTTATTTTGCAATGGTGGCTTAAATATCACTAATCAATTTTAGTGCAAAAACAATAAATAATAATATTGGTGGGTCCTATGCTAAAGTCAGACGTAGTGTTAAACTCCGTTCGGGTTTTTGGGCGTGATGCAACAAGTATGAGGGGCCTAGATGATGGTGGAAACTTGACGACAATACATTCCCAATGATTATTCCACCCAGTGTCTCCACAAAGTCTTTTTGGATTTCTGTTGACCAGTAGATCTATGGTGGAGATTGATTATGGGGGTACTCGGTCAAAACTCCACCATACTGGAGTCTACCCCCGCAAAACATCAACAAGCAAGCATGTGATGTCAGCAAGCGAGCACATATATGTTGTCATTGTTTTATCACTGCCCCATCACCATTCTGTTACCTTTGCTTCCCACCACCTCATCCTCCACATCACCCTTGTCATTTAAACTTGTCAAGTCGCCACGTCATGAAGTAGTACACCCCACATGCTCATTCATTTCCGTTTTCCCTCCATTTTCTCCATTTTTCCTTAAATCCCAATATTATTCCCCATTTCCTTTCACCATTATCTCTACATTTAGTCTCTGTGGATTCAAATCATACACTTCAGAGCTCTAGCCAGCATCAGCCTCCGATGACCAGGTATTTTACACATTAGCTCCTCTATCCTAGCTCTCAATGTCAAAGAAAGCTATGTTAATTGGTTCTTCCTCACATATTCCTTTGATGGACACTGAAAGAGATGTATTTGACACAATTTTCTCAATGAACCTCATTGAATTACACCAACATGTACTCCTTAATCAAGCAGAATCCCCAGTTTATGCTGCAGCTATCAGGTATGGAATTTTGGTTGCAATGGTTCCCAAACCATATGTTTTCCTAGAATTATTTGGCTGGTTTATGCTCTATACCCACAAAAATGTTTTGTTATGAAAAAATTGGGAGAGAATATCTTCCAAGTTTCCTCCCTTCTAATCCAACAAGCCCTGTGTTTTCCTTCTTTAGAGTCTTATACCTATTTCTCAGAGGAAACCCTGTTGTCGATTTTGCAAAGCTTGTCTGCACCCAGTTATGCCCAATTAATTTTCTTTTTGATGCCCACTGGGAAAAACTTGCCTTTGGAGCCCACTCATTTTCCACTGGAGAACTTTCCTGAGGAGGTCATACCCATCCTTGAAGTCATGGCAAAGATTTTGGGAAGAGAAGATACTACTATTATTTATAAGGCTATCTTGGGAATGTTTAATTTGATGATGAATCTAGAGACATTTTTTGATATTCCTGCCTTTTGGGAGAGGATGGTCAATTCACAGTTAACATATTTTTCCCTCACTGGATTCTTCAGATTTACTTCTTTGGTCACATATCTCTTTTTGTATACTCATGATTTTATGCACCTGGGTCTAAACATCATGGATCCTCACAAAAACAAGCAGTTGATGATTTTATGGACAAATGTTATAAGAAGTAATCCAAATGTTGAAGGCCTTATGTATTTCACCATATTTTTTTTCAAGTGCTTATTGAATTATTAACAGTTCTTCTTCACCATGCATTAAATTACCAAAATAATAGTCTCTTCTTCAGCTTAGTAAGGATGTAAAGGTGGGTGATTGGTTTTTATTTGAAGAATATTAAGAAATAAGATTATATGGAGAAGAGGTCCCCCCCTACAGACTCGCTACATTTGTACCAATGACACTATTTTCCTTGGAGTTTGTTAAGAAAAGTTTGAAGGTAGATAAAATACATTTTTTCCCAACAAAAAAGGGGATTTTTTTCAAATTTCCCAGGACAGTTGGGACATTCATTGTGAATACTAGACAAGCTATGGTGAGAAGTGAAAAATATCCTGGAAAACATGAAGTTGCAGTTGGATGAGAAATGGTCCTATGAACCTCATCATATCATTTCAAAAAAGAGAGTGGAGAATGCTTATGCCCCTTATGTTCATGAATCTCGACTAGATGTTGAAAATTTAGCAAATGGAGGAAAAAGTACTGCATCAGGAGGAATGGAGGTTGAGACTCCTCATCCTAGTGAGAAAAGCTTGAAAAGAGGCAATGAGGAGATCATTGACCTGGATGAAGAGACATATAAGGGCACCAAAAGGGTTAAATTGTCTAAGGGGGGTAGTTTTTCAAAAGTAGGAGGTTTCCAGTTGCGGCTGGGGGAAGTCATTTACACACCCTCTTCCCCTATTCCAGAAGAAGCCACTCAGAGTTCTGTTCCAACCATAAAAAAATTGTATTCACAAATAGAATAAAGGAACAAAAAGGTAAAAGAGAGCATGGAATCCAATTGGAGGCACATTTAATTGCTGACTATCAAACTATATTACTTTCTGCTATGGATATTGAGAGAAACTAGCTCAAGTTATCTTTCTCTCATCCCTCTGCCTTGACTATATCATCTTCAACAGGTTTCAAGATTGTCAAATTGATAGTGAATGCTAGAGAGATCCTATTACCTGGAAAATAAACTTGCATGGACAGAGTGGGGAGTTGATTTACAATAATTTGAATAATACTTCTATAACTGTTAGAAAAGCCGAAGCCTTATTGGAGAAATTATTAAATAAGTTGAAATTAGAAAAACCTTACTCAAGGGATTTAAATACACAAACTTAAGAACTGAAGAAAATCATTGTAAAAGTCGGTGTGAACCCAGAAGATATAAATGATGTCCATAAATTTCTGTAAGGAGTTGAAATGGAGATTCACGTTCTCAAGAAAAAGATAAAGTTTTCTTCTGTGGAACATTCCATGTCCCTAGAAGTTGTACACATAGAGAAAGAGAAAGATATTTTAACTAGATAAATTTTGCAAAGAAATGAGGAAAACGCTAAGCTGAAGGAGATGAATTCTGTTTTACAACAAAAAATAGGATCTCATGTTTGTACTATTCTACTTCAATCAGACTCTGAATACCATGTTATCATTCTGTAATTTAAAGGATTGGTAGATTAAACATAGAGGAAAACATCAAAACCACTTTTGAAGTTGGGATCTAGCCCCACTAGCTTCAGAGAGGGACCTATGTTTATGATTTAATTTTTTTTTGAATAAATATTAGGCTAGTTATGACTGTACTTGGTTGTTGTTTGATTTTGATTGATTTGTTTGATTAAATATTTAGATTCCTATTGGGAAATGGAGTCAAAACATAAAAATGGATTTTGCATCAATTTTTAAAAGAGTTGTAACAGGGCAAGCTAGGTTGCATTCACTGGATTCCTTAAGATTTTTAAATGAATAATGAATATGGCAGAAAAGTTAATTTTAGTTGAGGTTGAAAAGAAATTAAGTATTTTTCAATATGACTTCAAATAGAAAACATTCAAATTGTAAAATAAACCAGAATAAGGTGTTTTAAATAACATGTCCTATTCATCACACTTTCTGTTTTACAATTAAGAATTCTGATAAATAGAGAAAAATAAACACAATGGAAAACACATAAAGAGTAGAAACACTTCACCAGTAATTACACCACATGAATCCTGAAAGAATTTTTTGTATTATTGATGCTCCAACAAAAACTTGGATTTTACAATTGCGTAGTAGGCAAAATATGTTGAGAAGTCAACCTAGAATACTTCAAACAATGAAGTATTTATACTAAAATATCACAAAACTGATTACAATGAATGATGTCTCAACAAACAATGTATTATTAGCCTAAATTGAACATTAAACTCCAACCATGATGAAAAATAGGCTCGAGGTAGGTGATTTGGCATGCTGGCATTGCTTTTAAGGAATCTGTTGCTAAGTAGGCCTATTTGTAGGCTGCATTGGCTATAGTGCTAGTTGATGTGCTGTCCTATGTGCTAACTGTGTGATTTTTACTCTTCGCTATTGAAGCTCACATAACTTATCCCATCGATCTTCATCTGGGATAGTTAACTTAATGACCTTTCTGTAGATTCCATCCAATTCGGTGTATTTAGCAAAAGTGGGTTTTACCACAAATATGTGGTTTATCTCATGTTGGATGAAAAGATCATTGCTTATTGCCTCCAAAAACGATTTACTTGTCATGGTGCCTTTGACATTGGAAAATTTTGCTGTGTCTTTGGAAATCTCATTTAGTTTCTTTGTTGGGAAAAATACTGAGGGGGGGGTGAATTAGTATTTAAATCTTACTGATAATTTAAATTTTTTCTTTACTAAATTCCATATGCGACTTTAATGAACCCAAATCACGTATGCACGTGTATATACCAACAAAAACTTGCGTATACTGAGATAACTTTAAAGTTAGATAAACTTTCAGAAACAAACTTTAACTTAAGCTAATGAATTATGCATCAATTAGTTAAGCAGTAAATATGTGCAGTAACAACATAATAAATCATCACATAAGAACATCACACATGAACACCAAGATTTAAGGTGGAAACCCAATTCGGGAGAAAACCACTGTTTTTGTCGTCTCTGTCTTCAATATTTATTATATGGAAAACTTTTTTACAATTTTGTACTGATGCAGACTCATATCAGTACGTAGGCATCTACATGTAGAAGGCTACAACCTTCTCTCATTTTCCAGCTGCTATTAGAAGGGAGCTACAACAACCTAAACTCGTTTACCAACCACTACTGGAAGGGAGCTTCAACCCCCCTGATCAGAACACCAGCTTCTACTGGCAGGAAGCTTCTACTTCCACACTGAAGGCTTCAGCCCTGAGAAACACTGCAAACCATGTTTCATCAATTTTCACACTAGATCACACATCTTTAACACAACCCTTCATAAATATCAATAATAATGAACTTCACCCAATACATCAAATCGAACAGTGAGATCATTGTAGTTAGAACACTGTAATAACCATATTTCAGAATCAGTATGCATAATCAAATTCAACCCTGAACATTCATTGTCTCAAAAATCATACGCTACTTTATTTCACTGAACCTGCGTGTATACGTGCTTTACTTAACACCAACTTGCATATAGATCTATGAATACTGTTTTTCAGAATATAGTCAGTCACAGATCCAGTTCTGGGGCTTTCAATCAAATCCCTTTTTAGGATTGAATAACCCTTGATCAATAAGTCATTATAACACATATTTACTCACTCATTGGTCAGATTTGTACATAATCAAATTAGCAACATATACAACAATAAAACAACCCAGATCTACATGAAGACTTCATTGAAAGAAAGTATAAAGATAGTGGCAATGACGGAAAAATTTCTGTAATAAGCTTCAGAAAACCCTAACTTTCATACGTGCCTTTTCTAAAGCAAAGTTGTGTATATACGTGATTTTACTGAGATGAAATAATGCATAGATCTGTAAATATAAATTCTGTAGAATGTTTCAGATCTATAGAACTTACCCAAATTTCTTCACTCCACCTCAGCAAACATGTGCCAGGTCTCAGATCTAATCTTCTCTTCAATGGATCATGCAAGAACATAGTCATTTCAGGTCTAGAGATCTTGATCCATCAATCTATCCAAGGATGCATCATAAATTTAGATTTATCAATAAAGCAAAGTTCATCCTATGCAGATATACTTCAGAGAGAAGTATTTAGTGATAGCCTTTACATATGCACCGCTTTGCACTATGATCTTCTTCTCCTTATATCGATTTATCCTTTACCAATACCATGAGTCAAAACCACACAACTGCCGATGGTATTCTTGGATGAAATCAAATAGATGACATGGCGCTCAATCCTGTGGGCTCATACCACGGTAATTCCCCCTGGTATTATCTTTTTGAAGTGCAAAAAGGCATATGCAACTTGGATCGTTCTTATCTGCATGTATATGCGACTTGGCGTGAACAAACCCGCGTATAGAATCTTTAATATGAATATTACCAAATCTTCTGCTGGGCATTACAAACTTCTTCTGATGGACTCCTGAGCTTCTACTGAAGAGATATACTCCATATTTTACCAAAGAGTTTCCATCAAGGACAACATATTAAGACATAGGAATCATATTGCCAACAATCTCCCCCTTTGGACTTGATGGCAACCATGATGGTGTTTGATCACCACAATAGATAGATACATTAAACATAACCATTATTCAAACACTTCAAACACCCAAAATCTTCTTCCCCTTTGACATCAAGATCAAAGGGCACTATTTTGGACCATGCTCCCCCTGAGTGTATGCTGAATTTTCAGAAATTTTTAATGAAGTACATGACTCTATAACTCAACCAAGTATGACCTGTCCTATCACCAAGGACTCATACTTACATCAATGATCCAACCAAGAGGAAATACATATTTGACACAACTACCCAACCAAGTGGGTTTACAAACTAGAACACGTCCTAACATGAATGACTAAAACAATTTACATCATGAGTGTCACCATCCTCTTTTCATCATATTAGAGAAATGATATGTCATTAACAGGACCAAAAAATCTCAAGAGAGAGATCATATATCAGAAATCAATCAGAATGCCAAAAATGCATCCTTTTTAGCAAGACATGTGCTCCCCCTAAGTTGATGCAGCTTGAGCACCTTTAACAACCAATTCATCAAAGCATCTTCATCAGAGAATGATATAGAAATATGAATATTGGAACAACAACATATATTACTCAACAACACCACAATAGATCTGAGGGCCGACCCAGAGAATTCCGGTTAGCAAAACCCATACGTAGTTTTATGCATAGAAACTCGCGTATATATGCGATTCATCTTTATGAAATGAGCATATCAACTTTAAACTTCTGAAATTAAGCAAATTTAATTAGAGAGGCAGAAACAAATCACAGCTTCTGTCTGAGATATTCAAATGCTTCCCTGGGAAGAGGTTTAGTAAATATATCATCAACTTGTTCTTTGGAGGGAACATACTCCAATTTAGCCTTTTTTTCAAGCACTTGTTCACATAGGAAGTGATACTTGATAGGAATGTGCTTAGTCTTGGAATGCATAACAAGATTCTTTGAGATACTAATAGCACTTTTATTATCACATAAAATGGATATGGGAGGTGAACATTTGATTTGAATGTCTTGTAGAGTCTGCATCATCCAAAGAAGTTGTGTGCAACAAGATTCGACAACCACATATTCTACTTCTGCTGTAGATAAGGCAATAGAAATTTGTTTCTTGCTGAACCAAGATACTAATCGGGGCCCCATATAGAATGCACCTCCACTAGTGATTTTTTGATCATCAACATTTCCATCCCAATCCGCATTTGTGTAAGCATGAAGAGTGAGATCAACATTCTTTGGATACCATAGACCAAAGTCTTGAGTCCCTTGTAGATATTTGAATATTCTTTTTACAGCCTAAAGGTGAGACTCTTTTGGATTAGCTTGGAATCGTCCAAAAATCCCAACTGCATGCATAATGTCTGGTCTTGTCCCGGTGAGATACATTAGACTTCCAATCATGGATCTATATTCTGGTTGATTTACTACAGGAGAATCATCATGAGAATTGAGGTTACATCCAATTACCATTGGTGTACTCACATGTTTGCAGTCTTCCATCCCATAATTCTTCAGAATTTTCTTAAGATATTTTGCTTGTGATAAAAATATGCCATCTGTTGCTTGTTGCACTTGTAAGCCAAGAAAAAAAGTTAGTTCTCCAAGTAAAGACATTTCAAATTCTTGTTGCATAACAAAAGAAAATTTCTGACTCATGGACTCTTCATTACTTCCAAAAATGATGTTATCAACATATACAACTACAATCAATAGTTTATCATTCTCAATTTTTGTGTATAAGTTACTGTCAACAGATCCCTTTGTAAAACCTTGTTGATGAAGATATTTGTCAAGACGATAGTACCATGCCCGAGGAGCTTGTTTGAGACCATATAAAGCCTTTTAAGTTTACAAACAAGTTTTTCATCATTTCGAAGAATGAATCCTTCTGGTTGTTCTATATAAACTTCTTCTTCTAGACCACCATTGAGGAAAGCAGATTTAACATCCATTTGATAAACTTTGAATTGTTGAAAACTTGAAAAAGCAAGAAACATTATTATGGCTTCAAGTCTAGCTATGGGAGCAAATGTTTCTTCAAAGTCTATACCTTCTTGTTGAGCATACCCTTTACAAAAAAGTCTATCTTTATTTCTAATAACATTTCCATTCTCATTTAACTTGTTTTTGAATATCCATTTTGTTCCAATCACATTTTTATCATGAGGTCTTGGAACCAATTCCCAAGTATGATTCTTTTCAATTTGATCAAGTTCTTCAATCATGGCTTGAATCCAACATTCATCTTTACTAGCTTGATTGACATTCTGTGGTTCAATAGTGGATAGGAATGCCAGATAGCTAGGAGATCCTACAAGATTTCTTCTTGTTTGGACACCAGATCCCTTTTCTCCCAAAATTTGAGACTCTGGATGATTCTTTTGAACATACCTGGATGAAGCCTTTTCAGATAGATCTTCTTCTAATGGTTCATTGGGTTCACCTTCTATATTGTTTCTATTTGATGTGGGAAAATATACATCATCATCATATTCATTTGTAGTTGTTATTTCCATTTTAGGAGATGAGAGAGACTCGTCAATTACAACATCAATACGTTCAACAATCTTCTGAAGTATTTTATTGTAACATTTATATGCTTTACTTCTAGAAGAGTAACCAAGAAATATTCCTTCATCTAATCTAGGTTCAAACTTATGAAGTTTTTCATCATTGTTCTTGATAAAACACTTGCCTCCAAAAACTCTAAAATTCTTTACGATGGAAAGATTTCCACACCAGAGTCATAAGGAGTTTTATCACTATTCACCCGAACATGAGCTTTGTTTAGAATATTTACTACAGTATGTGCTGCTTCTCCCTAAAAGGTATCGGGAGTTCTAGATTCATCAAGCATAGCCCGAGCCATTCGTTGAACAGTTCTATTCATCCTTTCTACCACACCATTTTGTTGCGGGGTTCCAGGTACAAAAAATTGTCTTTTTATGCCATGATGTTCAAAAAAATCAAAGAATTTATCTGATATATATTCTCCTCCTCGGTCAGATCTAAGAAATTTGATTTTTAGATCTAATTCATTTTCAACCAAAGCTTTGAAGATCTTAAATTTTTCAAATTCTTCTTCTTTAAGTTTTAGTAAACAGATCCAACACATTCTAGAGAATTCATCAATAAATAAGATATAGTATTGTTCTCCACGAGGTGAATTTTTCCTTACAGGACCACATAGATCAGTATGTATAAGTTCAAGAGGCTTACTTGCTGATCCTTCTTTAGCATTGAATTGCACCTTGGTTTTCTTACCAAATTGACATGATATCCATATAGTACTTTCAGGTAGAGTGATGCTTGGAAGATCATGAACAAATTTGAGTATGTTGGATTTGATTATTTGAGAGAAGCTCAAATGTCCCAACCTTCTGTGCCATAACCAAATTTCTGAAGATTTACCCAAGTAGCATTGTCCTTGGCCACCTTTCAATACATACAGGTTGCTTGGTGTTCTAGTTCCTTTTATTACAGTTTTTCCTATGTCAAGTTCACGTACTACACATTCTTTTGAACTAAAGACAACTTCATTTCCTTGATCACACATTTGACTCACACTTAACAGGTTGTGCTTTAATCCATCCACATACATAACAGTGTTAGCTTTCACTTTTTCTTTTAGAAAAAACAGAACCTTTTCCTTTATTGACAGTAGGAGAGTCATTTCGAAAAGTAACATTCTTTTCTTTCTCTAGAGAATTGTATGAAAGGAGTTTATTTCTATCACCTGTCATGTGTTTTGAGCATCCGCTATCAATGTACCATTGATTTTCTTCCCCTTCTACAAATAAAGCTATGCCAAAACTTTCAACCTGTAAGTCCTTCTTGCTCCAAACCTTGGAATTTAAAGGTATATGCTCTTTTGGCTGAAGTTTGCTCCTGCATTCAGATTCTTCATGGCCAAAGTTATTGAAATAAGCACATTCAATTTAATTTTGAAGAGAAGAAAAGTTGTTATAAGTATTCTTCTTTATTCCAGTCTCATTTCTTTGATTTCTTACTTCTCTGGTCATGATGGTTTTGTATGCAACACATTGAGCAACCTTATGACCAAAATTATGACATGAGAAACATTGTCCATTAAAGAAGAAATTTCTACGATCATGAAACCTTTTATTTATGCTTACCTGCATATTGATATTCCTGTTATTGTTCTTCCTTATATTAAAGTGGTCATGCTTTACCTGTGTAGATTCTTTGTTCTTTTGCTGAGAGACAGAATGTTGCAAGCTGACTTTGGCGGCATTTAGATAGCTTGGTGCTGAAGATTGAGATGATTCTCCAATATATCCAAGACCTACCTTTATAAGAGGAGAGTGTTGTACCTTGATAATTTCATCTAAGGTTTCAGATCCTTTAGCAAATCTAAGATTTAAATTTTTCACTTTCTCAATTTCATTTCTTAGACTTACTATTTCACATTCTAATTTCTCATTGTGCTTCTCATTTTCTATAAGTTGATGTTTTAGAGTATCTATGGCAAATTTTTTTTCTTCCAAATATATTTTGAGATGATTATATCTTCAAGAAAGTCATTTTCTTCTAATGCATCCATAAAAGTATCACTAGCGTCCTTTTCAAAAGCCACAAGTAGTCTAATATCTATATCAGATTCTCCTTCTTCGCTATTTGATAGACCATCACTATCTTCATGAGCATAATAGATTTTTCTATTGGTAAATCGATTCTTATTTCATTTAGCCACTTCCTTTCCCTTGTCCTGACTATTTTTATGGGGACATTTGGCAGCATAATGACCAACTCTTCCATAAGCAAAGCATTTAAAATGAAGCTTACCTATGAACCTTCTAGTGCCAAGTTGTAGCTTATTTACAAAATTTATCTCATCTTCTTCGGAGACATACCCTGATCCATCTTGTTCTTCTACCTCCTTTCCTTTTGTAGCAGCTCTGAATACAGATTCTTTGATTTTAGATGGACCTCCTTTTCTCATTTCACAAGCAGTTAGAATCCCATAAAGTTGAACAACAGTAAGAGTTTGTAGATCCTGCTTCTCTTCAATAGCAGACACTTTTGACTCAAATTTGGGAGTTAGAGATCTTAAAACCTTTTCTACGAGAGTAGTGTCAGATATGGTTTCACCTAGATTTTTCATACGATTTACAATATCATCTAGACGTAAAAAGAAACTGGCAATGCTTTCCTCATTATGCATTCTAAGTTTTTCATATTGAATTCTAAGAGTTTGGAGTTTAACACTTTTTACCTTGGCATGACCTTCATAGCTTAGAATGATTTTGTCCCATCTCTCCTTTGTTGTATTTAACTGCATGACTTTGACAAATTTCGATTTAGTCAAACTTCCCAATAATGCATTGACCGCCTTTGCATTGGTTTCGTAGTTCTTTCTTGCTACTGGATCTGTTGGAAATGAAGTTGGATATTGATAACCTCCTTCAACTATAGCCCATACATATGCTCCAAGGGACTGAAGATAAGGTATTTTCCTTATATTCCAGAAGATTAAGTTGTTTCCGTTGAAGAGAGGAGGCCTGATGTATGCTGTCCCATCTTGATTGCTCATCTTGGGTGATCTTCCTTCTAGTGATAAAGCTTCTTCAAAAGGACCTACTCTGATACCAATTGTTGGGAAAAATACTGAGAGGGGGGGGGGGGGGGTGGGGGGTGAATCAGTATTTAAAGCTTACTGATAATTTAAATTTTTTCTTTACTGAATTCCATACACGACTTCAATGAACCCAAATTGCGTATGCACACGTATATATCAATAGAAACTTGGGTATACTGAGATAACTTTAAAGTTAGATAAACTTTCAGAAACAAACTTTAACTTCATCTTATCAGTTATGCATCAGTTAGTTAAGTAGTAAATATGTGCAGTCATAGTAGAATAAATCATCACACATGAACACCAAGATTTAAGGTGGAAACCCAATTCAAGAGAAAACCACCGCTGTTGTCGTCTTTGTCTTCAATATTTATTATACAGAAAACTGTTTAAAATTTTGTACTGATGTGGACTCATATCAATATGCAGACATCTAGCTGCAGAAGGCTGCAACCTTCTCTCATTTTCCAGTTACTACTGGAAGGGAGCTACAACACCCTGAACTCGTTTACAAGCCACTACTGGAAGGGATCTTCAACCCCCCTGATCAGAACACCGAATTCTATTGGTAGGAAGCTTCTACTTCCACACTGAAGGCTTCAACCCTCAGAAACACTGTAGACCACATTTCATCAATTTTCACACTGGATGACACAGATTCAACACAACTCTTCATAAATATCAACAATAATAAACTTCACCCAATACATCAAATCGAACAGTGAGATCAATGTAGTCAGAACACTGTAATGACCAGATTTCAAATCAGTATGCATAATCAAATTCAACCCTGAACATTCATTGTCTCAAAAATCATACGCTACTTTGTTTCACTGAACCCACATGTATACGTGCTTTACTTAACACCAACCTACGTATAGATCTGTGAATACTGTTTTTCAGAATATAATTAGTCATAGATCTAGTTCTAGGGCTTTTAGTCAGATCTCTTTTCAGGATTGCAGAACCCTTGATCAGTCAATCATCATAACACATATTTACTCACTCATTAATCAGATTTGTACATAATCAACTTAGTAGCATATACAGTAATCAAGCAGCCTAGATCTACATGAAGACTTCATTGACAGATAATAGAAAGGTAGCAGCAATGATAGAAATTTTTTTGCAATAAGCTTTAGAAAACCCTAACTTTCATACACACCTTTTCTAAAGCAAAGCCGTGTATATACGTGCTTTTACTGAGACGAACTAGCGTATAGATCTGCAAATATAAATTCTGCAGAATGTTTCATATCTATAGAACTTACCCTGATTTATTCACTCCACTTCAACAAACATGTGCTAGGTCTCAGATCTAATCATCTCTTTAATGGATCATGCAAGAACATAGTCATTTCAGGTCTATAGATCTTGATCCATCAATCTATCCAAGGATGCATCATAAATTTAGATTTATCAATAAAACAAAGCTCATCTTATGCAGATATACTTTAGAGAGAAGTATTTAGTGATAACCCTTACATATGCACCCCTTTGCACTACGATCTTCTTCTCCTTATATAGATTTAGCCTTTACCAATACCATGAGTCAAAACCACGTAGCTGCCAATGGTATTCTTGGACGAAATCAAATAGACGACATGGCGCTCAATCCTGTGGGCTAATAGCATGGTAATGCCCCTTGGTATTATCTGTTTGAAGCGCAAAAAGGCATACGCGACTTGGATCGTTCTTATCCGCATATATACGTGACTTGGCGTGAACAAACCCACATATAGAATCTTCAATATGAACATTACCAAATCTTCTGCTGGAAATTACACACTTCTTCTGATGGACTCTTGAGCTTCTACTAAAGACATATACTCCATATTTTACCAGAGAGTTTCCATCAAGGACAACATATTAAGACATAGGAATCATATTGCCAACATTCTTCGCATAGTCTTGTCTGTCTATCATCTTGTCATTTATTACAAACAGAGAGGGCATACCCTTCTATGTTAAGGGTTCAATTATATTGAAGAATCTATTCACAACTATCTCTAAACTTTGACATTTTTCTTCCATATGTACAATAAGGTTCTTCTTAGTAAGAACCTTCTTCACTTCTAAAATTGTCTCTGTCCTGTCATCCACTCCTAAGTCATCCAGCTCATATCTATTCTTAGAGTTAAGGAACTTGACGATATTGTTGGAAACAGTTGGCATGTCTCCAAGCTCCTCCTTAATAGTTTTGATGGCATCATTAGCTTTCTGTATCAATTATTTCTACTCAAATATGATTGGTATGCAAGGCCATATTTCATTTATGGACTCAACGATATTTGTCCAAATTATCTCTTTGACTTGGCCCAAGGTGTTTCCAATAAATGATTCCTCTTAGACTTCTACAACCTTTCTATTAACTTATGTGCTCTTTGGGCTTCAACCACATGTGAGCTATCACTCCTGGACTTATGATCCTGCAACATTTTCACTTGATCCTGAAGCTTCTTTATTTCTTTTGTCTGGATTAGATAGATTTTGCATTGCTTTGGTGAGCTTCTCAACTCCATCTGTTGTACTTGATGTAGAAGGTGTGGCTATGGGAATGGCTGTAAGGGGTACAACCTCCAAAGGGACCAATGAAATATTATCAAAATTCTCTTTTTCCTTTATCATATTTTCCATTTCTGATTCTATCTTCCTTAACTGAGCATTCTTATCCATGATGAGTTTCATCATGTCTGAATTTTGAGATTTTGTTTCTTCGATTTCCTTGGTCAAAGGGTCATCTGTAGCTAGCATTTTTAGCTGCTTTCTTAATGTTGCTATGTCAAAAATTTTCTTCCTTATCACCTCTTCTACAACTTTGATGTTGGAAGGATCATATCCAACTCTGATCACTAAATCTTCAAAAGACTTGATCCTTGAATCCTTGGCCATAGAAGAGATTATCTCCATTTTGAGCCGTGATTGGATATTAGCTAAGGAAACCTGCAACTTGGATAAAACCATAGCAATGTTAGTGAGTGGAGATGAAATCATTTCACCTATCTTCTTGTGCATATCCATTTGATCAATGGGATGCGTATCTTTAATATCAAATTCAAATGCAGTCTTTTTATAATCTGCTGCTGTCTTGGGCTGTGGAATCTGTGCTTGGAGGAAAGCCATCTGCATTTTGAATTTCTCAGAGTCAAAGGCTGACAACAGTCTAATCTAAGAGTTGGAAGTCTGCTTCCAAAACTGATTATATGTATTGGTCTTCAAAACTTCATTCTTCAATCTAATCTCTCTGAATGTATCAAATATGCTCTTCTCTTTCTCCCCTGTGACAACTATACTGGTTTGAATTGCTTGTTGTTGATCCTGTGAAGTTTTCGAGGTGGTAGGAGAGAGTGTAGTTTGACCACCTATTTGTGAGGAAGTAGGTGTCTATTTGGTGATGATGATGACTTACTGCTCTGAGTATTTGCTTGGGTTCACCTTGGGATTGAGCTTAGTCCTCTTCGTGTGCATGATTTTGAACTCTTTGCTGGAAGTGTCAGTCACTGAAGGTGGCTCTTCTTCTCTCATCATTTTTCCTGCCTTCTGCTATGGGACAGGATTCTGTGATGTTGAAGTTGAAACCAATTGTTCTTTAGCCTCTTGTAGAGTGTTCTCAGTCCACTCTAGCTGGTTCATATATTTCTCAATCTCTGGCCCGTGGGTATGGATATAAGGTGTAGATTTTTTCTCTACCCTTAGCTTGGAGATGGTACCCAATGGATCATATGATCATGTAAAACTGAGACTGAATTGCATTTCCTTTATAAATTTGTCTTCTTCCTCCCCCGCTGTTACAAATGAAGGGTCCTATCTGTGTTTTGAACCTGAATTGAGATTTCTTCTTTGCAGACACAAAATGGACCTCATCGACATTGAGCATTTGCTTGATGTATTCTAGAGAAAAAATATTCACTGGGAGGAATTTTGGGAGCTTATATGGGGCAACCTCACATTCATAGATTCTCAGTTCTGTGTAATTCTGGTAAAGATACCAGTTTCATGTTTTGTTTTGGTTTGATAACTGCAAAATTTTCCTGATATCTTCACTGATTCTTGGCTCTGAAGTGCTGCTTAAAAGACTGAGTGTTGTATGTACAAACAATTCTATGGACTATTTGTATGAGTATTCTTTTAGCTCCTTCATTACCATTGTAGTCTAGAAGATGATAGATTGCTAACTTCCATCATCATTTAACTTCTGCATTGCAAATTTTAACATGTCTCCCTGAAAATACAAAAAAATATATACTAGAAAAAAGGCATATTTAAATACCTCTTCGGTTTGGAATCTGACAAACTGGTCATGGATGGAATCTGCTAGAAATTGGCTGAAGTTGAATAATATGGAAGGCTTAGAATCTACAAATAATATGGAAATCAATCCTATAATGGCCTCATCTACCCACTGATTTGAGTAATAACGAAGGAGGTGGGCGATAATTGTAATGATTTTCTTGGCTCTATCAGGGAAAATGGAGGATGAATAGGGAGGATTCTTCTTGGGTAGTTGGGCATCTTCAACCAAGAAAAGCTCAAGGTTTTTAGCCCTTTTTGCAAAATTCAGCTTCTGATATAATTCAATGAGTGCTTCCTGAGATAAACGGGTTGCATTTTCTATGATGGGGGCTTGCATCATTTGGTCTATAGATTGGGAAGTTATGGTAATTAAAATCTCTCCTATAGGGGAAATTATAGCTCTCTAGCTAGGTACATAATAGGCTTGAAATTTTTTGATGAATTCAGGGTCACTGTGGGTGTGGGGAAAGATGTAATGGGGTACATTAGACTCCCACAGTCCAATATCATCAGACTTTTCAATGAATTTTTCCTCTAGCCAACAATACATTTCAAATAACTCGAACTCACACAGGGTTTCATGGATTTTGTAATCCCTGTCTACTAAAGGTAGGTGATCAAAGTCAATTGGGGGATGGACCAGTGGTTTTACAGGCTCCTCTTGTCCCTTATTCTTAGGAGGCATGGTTCGATCAGGTTTTTATAGTGAATGAGGGTTTCTGATAGAAATTGTCGGGAATGGGTAAAGCTCTGAGATCGGGAAGGAGGTGCGACAATTGCAGAGAGTACTTTGACAATGATTGGACTAGTTGTTCTGGAATTCTATCAACCTACAATAAACATGTACAGAGTAGATAAAAAAACGAGGAAAACGTTTAGAATTTTAGCATGCATGGATTTATAAACAATTTGATCAATTTCCCATTGAGAGTGGCACAGATCCATTGGATTAATGGTTAGTGATGAATTAAATTCATCAATGATTGTATTACTGTGGGAAAGAATTTAATTGGCAACAATGTGATATAGGTGGCGTGATATGACGGGCGTTCAACGGGTGGATTGGTGGTTTTTATACAATGAAGAAACTACTTTTCGGAGGGGGTCCAAAATGGTAAATTTTTTAATCAGGGGGGTGCAAAATGACGGGAGGGCGCCATGTTAGCATGGGCCCGAAACTGAAATCAAAATTTTTCAGACCTCCCCGACGGTAAAGATCGGATGGAGAGGGGGGGGGGGGGGGGAGGGGGCGAAAAGTAATAAAGGTCGTCAGATGGAGGAGTGGGGGATTGGTTGTAGAGACAAATGAATGTGCTTTAATGTGGAGCGATGGAATATTTTGTCGGGTAGCAAGAGGGTTAATAAGGGTAAAAAATTTAGATAATGGGATAATGCGCCAAACTTTCGTTTTCATATGCCCGATCACTTTTAGACTTGGGATAAAATATTTACCCCCTTTTGCCTTCTCATGTGCATGTAATATAAATTTGTAAGTTAAAAACTTAGGATAAATATTTTCATGCTTTTCAAAGCCGTAATAGATTTTTTCCTACCCTTTCATTTTCAAATCTTTTTCTAAGCTAACATTTTTTCATCTTCTTTCCTTAGGGTGCATTTAAGCTAGAAAACACACATATACTTCTTTTTTTTTATAAAGACTAATCTACTCTATAACTTATTTCTCCTATTGATTTATATTAGACTATTGAATCAAACTCATTTTCTACCTAACTACTGATTTGCCAATTAAACTGTTTGGAAAATCTTTATTCACTAACCTATTTGACATGAAATTCACAATTGTTCCATCATGATTAAGTTGTATGATTGGAACAAAAATCTAGTCATTCTGGCATTTTAAGACAAGCTCCATGCAATTTTATTGGATTTTGAATATAAAGGAAACTAATTTAGAAATATTGGCATTTAAATTTGCAACACTTTCAATATTATTTCTATTTTTCTTTATGGGGTTTTATTCTCTTTTATTATTTTTTCACTTTTCTTTGTTTTTGTCTTTTTTTTTTCACATTCAATTTCTTTTTTACATACCCTCTTTTTATTATAATATATATATATATATATATTTGGAAATAATTTGCAAATTCAAAATTATTTACAATGTAAAATTAAAAATATGAAATTCTCAATCACATTGAGATCCTATAAAAGATAGGACCCTAATAGACCCAACAAACAAGCTAACCAGAGTCTTGACTGAATTGAATATTTTTGAAAGTGAAATGAAGGAAAGTCAAAGAAATTATGATGATTCTTTGAAAATAATAAAGGAAATTGAAAGGGATTTATCCATGTCTCAAGAAAATGCCAACAAATATAGTAATGATTTTGTAACATTCCAAAATTTGCATGCAACAAATTGGAATATTAATTTTTGCTTATATCATCTAGGAGGTGAATAAAATGGGTAAAGAGACTCATAAGTAGGAATAAATCCCTCATAGTGTGAAAGGGATAAATGGAGCAACTTTATTTTTCACTTGCCAGTGTGAAAAGGGGCAAATGCATGAGGACAAGGTCAAGTTTGACCAAGTCAACAATGCTGCATAAGAGGTGTAGCTTGCTTGGGAAGACAACGCAGTTTGAGAGAGAGAAAGATTCTTTGTGGAAGAAACCATAATGTGTGGGGTCTAGGGCAAAGAGACATTCACTTGCATAAAAGGAAGAAGAGGCATCCATAGAGAGACATCTTTGAGCATTTGATCATTTGTCTGATTAGACTATTTGCAGTCTCCCACTGTTCAGCTGAGTTGCAGTGCTATTTAGTACGAGGGATTCTTGCTTAGGAATTATTCTCCTTCTTGAGAGGCCTCTTGAGGGATTGCACTTCATTTCTCCACATCTTGGCTCAAGGCCAAATCCATTCCTTTAGCTACAATGTTATCTCTATTCAAGTGTAACGTTGTGTTGCAGGTGTTGCAGTGGAGGGGTTCCACAACACCATTCCTTGTCTCATCTTTCAGAGGAGGGAGCTTCTATTCCTTGAGAAGGTTAGTGAGGAAGGTTTCTAGGGCTTTATTGCATATCTTGGCATCAGGCTAAGCATCTCCCATCATATACAGCGCAGTTCATTCTCCATAATACATTATTTCAGTGAGCACCTGCAGTGGGGGCTTGCACCATCATCTTGGAGGAAGAGATCTTCAGGGATAGGATCAGCCTATTACTTAAGAGATCTGTTGGAGGAGGTTTATTTCAGATTGCACATAATCTTCAGCCATCTCCAGTTATTTCTGAGTTGCAGTTTCTACCTAGCAACTCCGGCATTTCTGCAGATTTGCCATTTGTATCTATATTGTAGCCAATCCTCTTGAGGATTGTTGTATTGTTATTTTCAGGGGTTGAGAGATTTCTCCCCCACATTTCTTGAGCTATTATTGTCATATTATTCTATTATCATGTATTTTTTTGTAGTGTCCCTAATGAAATGAGTTATTTTAGCCTTATGACATTTCTGCATAGTAGTGTTTCTCTATGATCTTGTACATGTCCTATTGAGGCTTTCATAGCCAAGATTGAGTGATTGATTCCTCAAATCATTGTACACATTTGCTGCTATAATATCAAAAGGGAAGGCTATTTGTATCTTCATGTCTCACAAATCCTAATAATAACGTTGTCATTCCATTGTATGTTCATGCATTGTTGCAGTTCCTTCATCGGGCACTTTTAGAGGACATCTAGGTGTGGGAGATCTGTTTAACCACCATAGAAGGATTTATTTGGAGCCTCGTCTTGGATTCAGGACTTAGACACATTTTTATAAGGGATCCAGGTCCTAGTTTCAATTCCTATAGCAGCCATTACTGGAAAATGCGTTTTCCAGTCATGCCTTGCTAGCTGTTCCATATTTGGAATATTACAATGGTATCAAAGGAACTTTTTTGGCTCAGCCTATGAGTCTCAGCCCAAGAATATCAGAATATTGAAGAGGATGGGTTTTATCTCATCATATTTTATATCCATGAAGAACCTCCCCAAGGAGGATAAGCAAATAGAAGAGGAATGCCCCTGCACTTCCTATTCTCATAAAAAAGGAGACAGAGAAATAAGCAGGAGGAAGACTCCATTTTCTAGAGGAGAAAATGGGGATAAGATTACAAAGCTTCTTCCTAGATCTGTGAAGAATATTCATGAAGATTTCAAAAATATCAGGAGGGAGATGTATGAAGGATCTCTGAAAGAGTTTGAAACTAAAGCAAACTCTAGATTGTCACATGAGGAGTGTGAGCTAGCAGTCACACACCCTAATACACAACGCAGTCACATGCCCAGGATTTTCGAAAGAGAGATGGAAAGAGAAGAAGAGGTTGCTAGGAGGGAAACCCTTAGTGATTTCTTGAAAGAGTATGAGTTTCAAACTCAGAAATTTTGAGATCATCTCAGTTTTTCAGAGTTTTGCAAGATGAAGGTGAAAGGAAGAGAGAAACAAGATAGATTTCTTCTATCTACCTTTGAAGGTTCACCTACATGTTTAGCCAAAGCTTGGGTGGAGGAGTTAGAGACCTTCTTGCAACAGCGCCACATTCTTGAAGATGAAGCCATCAAAGTTGTAGCGATGCATTTGAGAGGTAAGGCTTATTCCTGGTGGATCTTTGAATCCTTTTCTTTGAAAAATGTAAACATTGCATCTTATTCAAGTTTCACTAAGGCATTAGTGAAAATATTTGATAGAAGGATTCATGAGACACACGTGGTGGAGATAAAAAAGGGCACTCAAACAAAACCCTTGCATTAAAACGCAATTCCACTTCAGAAAACCATAGAGGAGGCTGAAAACTTGCACCATACCTTGCCGGAAGAAAGAATTTCTTCTCACACCTTGGAGCAAGAAAGCATGGAGATATCTTTTTAAAAAAGGGATCCAATCATTGGGAGGTTTCCCACTCATTTTGCAGAGATTGAGGGCAACAACGCTGTCTCATCTAGAGATTATCTAGTGCCTCATGCAGATGAAGGAGGAGCTCTTGCTCCAAGTAGAGGGATGCTTGAATCTTTGCAAGGAAGTCCCCAGGATCTCATGTGTGGAGATCAAAGCACAACTCATGTGCCATTGTTGAGGAGGTGTGGAACCATGGAGACACAAGGAGGAGGTAGGGAGAAGACCCAGCATCATGAGATGAGGAGTGCCAATTCCTATCCATTTCTGGAGGTTGTTAGACCTAGGAGGGAGACTGGATTGTGCAGTGAGAGCATGGGCAGATTTTTCCAACCATATATACAATCATCTCTTGATGATGATGTCTCATTTCATGGAGACATATTGCCAAGGATACCACTGGATCAACAAAGGAGGATGGATGCTTCACCAGTTGAGGCACTACTCAGTGATTTCAGAGGAGTGGGAACCTTGGGAGAGCTTGATATAGTGCTGGGAGTTTGGGGTAGACTCAAGGAGAGAGGGAGAATTCCCTCAACATCATCTTTACACACTTCCATTTCAGATTCTGCACTATGGCAGAAGCAGCAGAGGAAGGACAACAACCTTCCAAATTTCATCTTTGACATGGGAGATGTCAAAGAAGAGGGCAACCATATGACAAATGTTCTTCATGATAGTTCATCAGCACTGTCACTATGGAGGATATATCCATATTGGAGCTCCCAGCTGTTGGTGGAGTATTCCAAGGATCTTCATACTTTTTGGATATTGGATGGCCAGTTGCATGGGAGGAGTTTTCAGTCATAGATGGGGTCATCTACTATCATGGTAGGATCTTCTTATCTAGAGCTTCCAAGCTCAAGGAGAAGTTACTACAAGCAGCTCATGAGGATTTCCTTTTCAGCCCTACTTGTTCTATGAGAGCATACCACACCATCATGGAGGGGTATCTTTGGAAGGGATTTTAGGAGGAGATATATCAGCATATGAGGATATGCATGGATTAAGAGCAGATGGAGGAGTTACATAACTCTTTGAGAGAGTTAGAAAAACCACCTCTTTTCTCTTTGAGGATGAGAGGAGACTCATCTATGAGCCACTCCATTTGTATGAGCAGAGAATATGGTAAGGGTATTCATTTTTGTTTACATGATTATTTGTACAATGTATATATGCATCCCTTAACCATACATGTGCAAGATGATGCTCCAAGGAGGAGCATTCTTTTTTCTAGACCACATGGTTTAGATGAGGCCATAAGCATGATTGATGGCCATTCCCTAAGAGGACTTGGGGAAGAGATATATTATGGAGGACATTCTCATTCTACATCATTCATCATTCAATTCCTTCATACTTATGAGGAGATTGGAGCAGCAGACAAGTGGTTGAGAAGCCACTCATTTTATCAGTATCTATTTTTGTTGAGGGTCAAGCTGCGTTGGTCGCATTTGAGGGACCATTGTCCTTCTCACTTGTTACACATGGCAGCAAGCATGATTCTCATTTTTTCTCCCTATGGTTCTATTGTTTCTGTCTTTATGAGGAGCATGCTTGGGAGAAAGACACATTGGGTGAATGTGTCATTTGAGGAAGAAAATCCTCACACTTTTTGCACTACATGTTCTAATGGGAGCATGGGATATGGTATGGTCACCTTAACAACACATTTTCTTTCTTACGAGGTGAGCCATATGATGGATATGATGCCATATGATGATGACTTCCAACTCATCATATATGGAATGGTTTGGGCATGCTTGATTTGTAGCATTGGAGGAGAGGTCTTTGGAGATCTAGTCCTCATCTTGCCACTTGAGGGAAATCTTATTGCAGCCCAAGATCAGCCAACACTCTACACTTATCATAAGTGGAGAGATGGACAATGTGGGGTAGGCTACATTGTCTACCATGTGCAGATTTTCATCCCACCTATTTTGCTGGAGCCGAAGGTGGAGGACAGTTTTCAGGATTGCCTAGTTGGGAGGTGACTCATTTTTCATGGCTAATAGCTTGGGGATGGAGGATCCATATGGGAAAGATATTTCCCTTTATATTTTAGATCCTGTTCCTCAAGGGGACCTCTAGACATCACTTTGCTACCCTCTTGAGTATTTCACCTTTACATGATGATGGCTTGATAGCTGACTTACATGCTGAGGAGGGGCAATGTGGAGACTTGATTGATGAGATAGCATATTTTTCCTTGGAGGAGATCATCATACTTGGATGCTATAGGGCGAGGTGGAGAAAATAACTCAGTCTATCCTTGCACTTGCTTGAGGACAAGCAATCTTTGAGAGGGGAGGACTGTAATACTCCAAAATTTGCATGCAGAAAATTGGAATATTAATTTTTGCTTATATCATCTAGGAGGTGAATAAAATGGGTAAAGAGACCCATAAGTAGGAATAAATCCCTCATAGTGTGAAAGGGATCAATGGAGCAACTTTATTTTGCACCTTCCAGTGTGAAAAGGGGAAAATGCATGAGGACAAGGTCAAGTTTGACCAAGTCAACATCGCTACCTAAGAGGTGTAGCTTGCTTGGGAAGACAATGCAGTTTGAGAGGGAGAAAGATTCTTTGTGGAAGAAACCCTAATGTGTGGGGTCCAGGGCAAAGAGACATTCAGTTGCATAAAAGGAGGAAGAGGCAGCCATAGAGAGACATCTTTGAGCATTTGATCATTTGTCTGATTAGATTATTTGCAGTCTCCGGTTGTTCAGCTGAGTTACGGTGCTGTTTAGCACGAGGGATTCCTGCTTAGGAATTATTATCCTTCTTGAGAGGCCTCTTTAGGGATTTCACTTCATTTATCCACATCTTGGCTCAAGGCTAAAGCCATTCCTCCAGCTACAACATTATCTCTGTTCAAGTGTAACGTTGTGTTGCAGGTGTTGCAGTGGAGGGGTTCCAAACACCATTCCTTGTCTCATCTTTCATAGGAGGGAGCTTCTATTCCTCAGGAAGGTTAGTGAGGAAGGTTTCCAAGGATTTATTTCATATCTTGGCATCAGGCCAAGCATCTCCCATCATAGACAACGCAGTCCATTCTCCATATTGCGTTATTTCAGTGAGTACCTGCAGCGGGGGCTTGCACCATCATCTTGGAGGAAGAGATCTTCAGGGATAGGATCAGCCTATCACTTAAGAGATCTGTTGGAGGAGGTTTATTTTAGATTTCACATCATCTTCAGCCATCTCCAGTTATTTCTGAGTTGCAGCTGCTACCCATCAACTCCAGCATTTCTGCAGATTTTCCATTTGTATCTATATTGTAGCCAATCCTCTTGAGGATTGTTGTATTGTTATTTTCAGGGGTTGAGAGCTTTCTCCCCCTATTATTGTCATATCATTCTATTATCATGTATTTTGTTTTAGTGTCCCCAATGAACTGCGTTATTTTAGCCTTATGACATTTCTTCATAGCAGTGTTTCTCTATGATCTTGTACATGTCCTATTGAGGCTTTCATAGCCAATATTGAGTGATGGATTCCTCAAAGCATTGTACACATTTTATGCTATAATATAAAAATGGAAGGCTATTTGTATCCTAATGTCTCACTGCTCCTAATAATAACGCTGTCATTCCATTGTATGTTCATGCATTGTTGCAGTCCCTTCATCGGGCACTTTTAGAGGGAATATAGGTGTGGGAGATCTGTTTAACCACCATAGAAGGATTTATTTAGAGCCTCCTATTGGATTCAGGAATTAGACACATTTTTCTAAGGGATCCAGGTCCTGATTTCAATTCCTGTATCATCCATTACTGGAAAATGCGTTTTCTAGTCATGCCTTGCTAGCTGTTCCAGACTTGGAATATTACAGATTTTCAGTTGGTCTCTCAAGAAATAAAAGAGATAAAAGTTAAAGTGAAGAGAAATATGTCCCTTATCCAAGAAAGGGAGATAATATGGAATGAAATCATTCATACTGTGCAAAATATGTGGGAGTCTTTGTCTATAGTAGCAGAAGAGAAAACTATAGTGAGGGATCTAGAAAGTTTGATTGTTTCTAGTAAGTAGAAACTTCAACAACGTGCCAACTTTTCTAGAAATATGATTGACTTTCTTAATTCAAGATCATCACAGGAACTGAAGTAATTAAAGATTGAAGACATGACATAATATGTCCTAGAAATTAATAAAATGATTCTAAATAATTTGTGCAGGAAAACAACATAAACACAATTTCTAAAGTCAAGGAAGCTGTAATTAAGTTTAACAATGATTTTGATAAGAGGACTAGCACAAGTTTACCTTCATACTGGGATTGTTGGAAATATTGTCGTTGATGGCAAAGGAGCAGAAAGGAATAGCACCGGAATTATCATTAAGGACAAAGGAGAAGATCAGGATCAGCTGGAGTATAAAGGAGCTATAAGGCAAAGAAGGAAAAAGTATAGTGGATGAGAAGAAAAGAGGAAGAGGAGCAAAAAAGTGCCAAAGGAGCAACATTAGAGGCAAAGGATTAAGGCACATGAGCAAAAAAGAGGCATGGATCAACACCAGAATTATCATTAAGGCAAAGGAGGATAGAGGAGCAGTAAAAAGTCAAGGAGCAGCATTAGAAGCTTTATCAAGGAGCAAAGGTAGCAAAGGCAGCAAGTTTGGGTCAAGTCATGCATGAGTGGGAAGAGTCTTGAACGTGCTAAGACAGGTAATGAACACGTTCAACTAGTGGAGAAAGTCATGAATGCGTGGGCAGAGTCGGGATAGTTTGCATCTAGAACAATGCACGAAGGCACGTGCAACACGTGCAGTTCTGCAGGCAGAGTCAGGTAAATTTCCAGAAAAACATGTTCAGAATAGCGTTTGGCGGAGATATCGCAAATCACAATCGCAACAGAAGGCCTGATTGCATATCGCAAATCACAACAGAAGGAGTATCGCAAAACAACAGAGAGAGAAATTGCGAAATGCGAAGGGCGGGAGATGACGTGGCAGCGATGTGGCAATGATGTGGCAGTGACATGGAAATGACATGGCGATGATGTGGTAGTGACGTGGCTATGACATGGCATTGCCGTGGCGATGATGTGGATATGAAATGGACCTGGCCCGCATATCGCACATTGCAAGCTTAAGAGGATAAGCGCTCAAGAATCATGTTAAAATGCCAAAGTGCGAAATGAGATAAGAGTATCAGATGGGAGAAGCTTCAAAGATAAAATCTAAAGGATTTAAAGTCCAGTTGTGGGACCCAATCGCATATCGCAAGATTAGAAGGGATAACACTCATGAATCACATTGAAACACTAAAATGCGAAGTGCGATAAGAGCCCAGACGTGATACCTCTCAGATTTTAAGTACTAAAGTTTTTAAAGTTCGGTGTGGGATCCATTCACATAACGCAAATTGCAAGATCAAAAAGGTGAAGATCATAAAAACAAGGTTGAATCACTGAAATGCGAAATGCGATATGAGAAAGGATGTGATGCATTTTTAAAGGTAAATTCTAATATATTTCAAGTCTGAGGTTAGGTGCATTTCCTTAAGAAATCGCATAGGGAGAACGAAAGGCGTTTATAACATATAATACATAGGATCGCTGAAATGTGATAAGAGTACCAAATGCGGTGTAGTTTCAAAGAAAAAGTCTAAAGGATTTCAAATCCAGAGGTATAAGGTTTCCCTTTGAGAAATCACATCGGGGTTTGGAAGAGCTATGCATAATAGGAAATACATGAGAACGCCAAAGTGCGAAGTGAGATAATGAAGCGAACGTGATGCAGGTCAACGCTGAAGCCTAAAGGATTTCAAGTCCGGGAGTATGGGTTTTCCCTTTGTTAAATCGTGTCGAAGAGAAAAGGAGGATTATAACCTAAAACAAAGGAAACGATTAAATGCAATAAGTGACGGTCATGCGGTATCGTACAGATGTAAATATTAATATATTTCAGGTCCAAGTTTAATGTGGTTACGCTTGTTTACAAAGAAGTAAAGTTGAACAGAGAGGAAAGACTCGGGAAAGTGACCCAATACTCGTGCAAGGTTAGTGCGGTCATTTAATAACAAAGTCTGAACGCAGCAGAAGGAGACTCGGGTAAGTGACCCGAAATAAAGCGAAGGAGCAGGTGAAGGCTGAACACTGTGGGCATGAGCAGAAGAGGCAGAGTCGGGAAAAAAGAGCATATGGTGGCACTGTTGGAAACACAGAAGCTGGGTCGAGTCGGGCCAAAAAGACAGTTATGTAGAACTATGTTGAATGTAACAACAAAAAGAGAAAAGACTCTGACAACAACAGAAAATATAAAGGCACAACGAGTAAAGAGATGAGAGGGATGAGTGAATATTGTTTTAAATGTAAATGCATTAATTTATTTTTTATTGTTTGTGATGCAAAGGCAAGTCTCCATAGGCATAGGAAAAACTCCATGAGTGTTTTAATGATTATTTCTGATGTAATAACTTGAATTGAAGAATGAGGAATCGAATGGGTGGAAGGCATAGGGTTAGGCCTGTTTACTTCGCATTCCCTATATAATGCAAACATTCAGGGAGTTATCTGTATAAGAGATGTAATATCAGTGTGGATAGAAAGGTTAGAAATTTGCAGAATGGAAGGGAGAAGAATAATGTAAAAGAGTTTCAAAAGGGAAAAGAGCGAAAGAATCAGGGAGAGTTGATAGAGATGCTGTGAACATCATGAGATGATATGAAGCAGATATGAAGGCTGAAGAGGCAGTAGTGGAGAAGGAGTATAACAGAGATTATATTCAGGTAAATCAAAATTTTAGTTTAATGCTAAGTGAGGGGATTGTAGTCTCCTTTCAAGTTGTAGCTTGATATATTTCCAGTTGGAAATGGATGAGGTAGAAGCCTACTGCAGGTTGTAGCTTGCAGAAAATATTTGGGAGTTGGAGCTTCCTTGAAAGTTGTAGCTTGCAGAAGTTGAGGTAGGAGCCTCCTGTGGGTTTTAGCCTACAGAAAATATATGGGAGTTGGAGCTTCCTTGAAATTTGTAACTTGCAGAAATTGAGGTAGGAGCCTCCTGTAGGTTGGAGCCTACATAAAATCAGTTGTGAGAGGGAGTAGGAGCTTGCCTTTGCATCACAACAATAATAAGATGTGGTTTTCTCCCTTGGTTTCCACTTATATCTGTTGTCTATGTGCATGATGATTATGTGTTGATGTGTTGTTTTAATCTGCTTATTACTTGCTGCCCACACATTAAGTTTTCTAATTAATTATGTATTAAGCTGCTCATAAAATGAAGTTGTTTAAGATTTAAAGAAAATAGGTTTAATGTCCATGAATGTACTAAACTGATTCACCCCCCTCTCAGTTTAGCTAAGGGTTCATCAGGGATCAACAGGGAAAGTTATTACCCTGGGATACATATAAGACCATACTGGTGGAGGCTAAGAGAAATTTTGGTTCCACACATGAGAAGACAACAATATTGAAGGGAGAAACCATTGTTAAATATTTGCAGAGAGATTTTCAATTACTATGGCTGATGAGAACCCTGTTTATGGAGAAGCCAACATACAAAAAAATCACAAATTTTAGGATGGCACATACTAGATTTGTGAAGAGTCTGATGTAGATATGCATCTTTGGAAAAGATGAAAATAATGGATGTAACCAACAGTGACAAGTGCAAAAGCTGTAACTTCATTTGTAGCAGAGTCCCAACCCACTCAGTGACTTAATGCCACCTGTCTTTTTAGCAGCCTTTTTGGAAATGATGTAATAATGTAATTTTCTTTTATTTTTTAATCAAGAATGAAATCCTCGGAAGGACAAGTAGTTTTAAGAGTAGTTTATTTAATTGACAATTTTTGACAGTTGTCAATTTCATAACCATCCCTTGTTGTAATTTTTTATAAAATAAATTTTAGAAGAGAAAGTGAGGTTCCAAATTTTGGACCTCAGAAGCAGAAAGTCCTTTTTATTTTTAGATCTTCTTGGTGATATGAATAAATACTCCAGACTGATTCTAGACACTTGTTGAGTATGATATGTATTTCTGTTCTATTTTCGTTTGGTGTTTTCTTCAATAGAAAGGAGTAATGAATTTGGTGACCTTTTAAGATTTACAAATTCAAGTTTTGATTTTTGTGAATTAATAAAAGAAAACCTTAATGATGTGCTCCGCAATAATCCATTTTTCTTATAAAGTTAATAACAAGAGATTTTGTGTTAAACAACCTGTTGTTTAAATATTTCCATCATCCTTCCCTTCACAACATTGACATTTAAGTCATATTCAACATCAAAAAGCGAATTTGAAATATTTTTCTACTCATTAGAAGACTTTGGAACATTGTTTTGATAATTTAATTTCTGGAGTTTTTAAGATGGGACAAAAAATAGTTTATTTCATAGTTTTTTTTTAAATGTCTTTGGAATTGACCTCCCCTCAACTATAGGTGGTCTTCCAAGGTACAACATAACATAAGTTCTGTGGTCTAGTTGTTTCTATTTTGATTGATCTTAGATTTAATTATAGTTATGTTAATCCTGACCTGGTGGATAAGTGTGGCTTGAGAAAAGAAGTGCATGTAGAGTTTTGGTTAGTGAAGTTGGCTACAGGTACTAAGAAGAGAGTTCATCATTGGGTAAGAGCTTATGCATTTGAATTGAATGGTATGCATACATCAACACATTTGAATGTATTTCCATTGGGATCATACAATATGATTTTGGGTATGGATTGGTTGTATCTTCACAAGACCAAAGTATATTTACTATGACAAGGCAATTGAGTGCTTGGATGATAATAGGGAAAAAATAATCTTGCAGGGTAAGAAGAAGGCAACATCGATTATAATGGTGAAAACTATGCAAGCTAAGCTCAGTTGTAGAAAGGGGCGTGTGATGTTTACAGTTCATATTTCCAGTGACAAGGGTAAGGGTGTTAAGGATGAAAAAATATTCAAGAGGTATCCTGTATTGCAGCAGTTTCAGGAAGTATTTTCCACAAATATTCTAGAGTTTCCTCCTCACATAGAAGTGAAATTTTCTATTGAGTTGGTATCAGGGCCAACACCAATATCAAAGACACCTTACAAGATGAGCACTCTAGAGTTAGTAAACTTGAAGTTGCAGTTGAAGGAAATGCTTGATAAGGGATATATTAGGCCAAGTGTATCGCCTTGGGGTGCACCAATATTTTTCGTGAAGAAGAAGGAGGGTACTATCAGGTTTTGCATTGATTATAGGAAGTTGAACAATGTAACGATCAAGAACATGTACCTATTGCCGAGGATTGACGATTTTTTTGATCAGTTGAGGGGAGAAACAATGTTCTTAAATATTTATTTGAGACCAGGATGCCAACATGTATGCATCAAAGAAGAGGAAATCTACGAGACTGCTTTCAGGACCATGTATGGGAATTATGAGTTTATTGTAGTTCCATTTGGTTTGACTAATGCCCAACCTACTTTTATGTGCTTGATGAATAGTGTGTTGCATCCTTATCTCAACAAGTTTTTTATTGTATTCACTGATGAAATCCTGATATATTATAAGAATGAGGAAGAGCATGCCGAGCATATAACAACAGTGTTGAGATTACTAAGAGAGCATCAGTTGTATGCTAATCTTAGAAAGTAGAGTTTCTTTTAGACAGAGGTACATTACTTGGGACATGTTGTTTCCAAGGAAGGCATATCAATAGATCTAAAAAATATAAAAGATATCATGGAATGGGAAGGTCCTAGAAATGTAGATGAAGTCACATAATTCACCAGACTAGTAGGTTACTTTAGGAGGTTCATTAGGAACTTATCACTCATTGCATATCCTATTACATTATTGTAGAGAAAATGTAAGAATTTTGAATAGACGGAGGAATGTGCAGCGAATTTTGAACAATTGAACTAGTTGTTGACAAATGCTCCATCGTTAAAGATTGCAGATCTAGGTAGAGAGTCTGTATTGTGTAAAAATTATTGCAAAAGAGGACTTGGTGGAGTCCTTATGCAGGAGGGATAGGTGGTGTGCTATGAGCCTAGGAAATTGAATGAGCACGAGCATAACTATGTGACTCATGATCTTGAGTTGGAAACTATTGTTCATGCCTTCAAGATGTGGAGGCATTATTTTCTTAGCATGAGGTTTGTATTGATGAGCCATCACAGTGGGTTGAGATATATGTTTGACCAACCAAATCTAAATGCTAGGCAAGCTAGATGGCTGGATACCCTCAGTGAGTTTTAATTTGAGATAAGATACATCAAGGGAAAGGAGAACAGGGTTGCAAATTCTCTTAGCAGGAAAGTGCAGTTGAACCATGTTGCAAGAGTGAGCTCCTATGGGACAGATTTATAGGATCACATCTTACAGGAAGGACAACAGGATGACATGCACAGGGAGCTTATATGTAATATCCCAAAATTGGAACTTTCAATAAGGCATGACTAGAAAATGAATTTTCTAGGGATGGCTGCAATAGGATTTGAAACCAGAAATTGGATCCCTTAGATCTGAGTATCTAAGTCCTAAATCCAAGAGTATATATATAAAAAATATTTCTAGGTGGGGAAAACAGGCCTCCCACACCTAGTATGGCTTGATAAACACCCAATGATGGACTGCAGCAATGTATAAACACAGTAATGGATATTCAACATCAAATAAACTCATATGAAATTTTAAAAACACATATCCATCAATCCAAGCTACAACAACAAACTGTAGTTCATTTCATGAGCCAAAAGTTGGGGAAAAGCAACAATTTATACCCTAGAAAGGTTAATTTCAGAGATGAGCATAAAAATAAGGGCAAGTGATGGTGGGATCTCGTAGCATAGGTAATGTGGGACTCACATACCAAATTTTAGCAGAAAAAAACGACTCTAGCTATATTAAATATATCTCCCTCTCCCGACATGGCTTAAAAATGCCCAATCCCCATGACTTAATTACTGCAGAATTTACTGAAGCATAGGAAGCGTGATTTTATGAAGGTGTTGGATGTAATATGGTATGGAAATCAGTAAATTAAATCTATAGCATGGTTCATACAATGTACAATAGATAAGCAAAAGAATTACATGAAGAAACCCTCAAGATTGAGGTGCTGCAACAACATATCGAGACTGCAAAGCTTGACAACGTTATTTTATGGGCTGAAACAATTGTATATTAAATTTTAGATTTAGAACAGATCTATGTACAAAAATATAGATCTATATCATATCTGTACACTAGATGAGTTCCTCTACAAATTCCCCTTGGGGTTTTGATCAAAACATGAATGTACAGGAGTAGATCTGAGATCTAGAATTACAGATCTGTAGCAATATTCAGGAATTTTGCAGTAAATGAATACATAAGTAAATCAGATCTGAAACAAACATGGATTGGTTGGCCAATTCATGGATCACCACAGTGAAAGGGAAGATCCTATCACCGGAGATCTCTTCTCCAAAAGCAGTCAAAACACCCTGCAACTTTCCTCTTGCAGGTAACACAGTTATGGGAGATAAACTGCGCTGTTAGCTTCATTACTGAGTAGGCCTGATGCCTGGATATGAAAATTCATCTCTAATGATCCAATACACTCTTCCAGGAGGTTAAAAGACACACTCACTGAGAAGAGGCACTAGATTTTCCTAGATCTGAATAGATCTAGCTTCCACTACTACAGCTTGCAAAAACAATCAAACCCTCAACAGGATCTGAATCATGGTTGGAAGATGAAGCTTGGCCCAAATCCTGATAGTGGACAAGATAGAACAAGTCTCTTCCAAGAGCTGCTCAAAGAAGGAGGTGGGAATCCCAACCAGGAACACCCAAGTGCTAAAAAATACTATTCTCAGCTAAACAGCCAGAGAATAAGGATTGTCTAAACAGATAACACCTTTTGAAATATCAAATAATCAACCCTCTCCTTGGTGTCCTCCTCCTCCTTTTATAATTTTAAAATCTTGTCAAACCCTAAACCACCTTGATGATTTAGCTCCATTCACATGAATGGCCTCCAACATGAACTACGCTGTGCCTTTATGAGATACATTGCATGTAGACAATGCTGTGGATTTGGTCCTGTTGACCCAGTCAATTGATCCAACCTCTTTCACACTTAAGTTTGTTTATGAAGATAGCTCATATTTAGCTTGTTTCACATTGAGCATTGATTTATTTTTCTGCTTAGGAGTTATATTGATCCTCCTTTACAATTTTATTCATGAGATAGATAAAAGTAAAACAAAATTGAATACTCCTATTAGCTTGGGCTAATTAGGAATATTACAGTCCCCCCCCTTCAAAACATTGCTTTTCCTCAAGCAACTGCAAGGTAGAGAAAAACTTCTCCCTTCCTCTTCTTGTGGCCTCATCAATGAATCCCACCATAACTCATCATAATATGCAATGAATCTATCCTCCAATGTCTCCCTCCAAGTATGTAAAGCAGGAAAGTGTATATCATGAGAAAATGGAAGATGTAAGTGGAAATATCTTTTTTGTTCAATGGCCTCCTCAAGGTAGGAGTGATGAAAAACATGGGAAGTATTATTCCCAATGAGTGACTCCTCCACCCATGCAATCATACAAATGAAATGAGCCATTCTAGGTAGCTCACCATAAGAATCTTCAACCCCGGATCTATGCAATGTGTTGGGGCTGAATGAAGAGTTTAGATTTTCCCATCCAAGTACTTTCTCCCTCCATTTATGGTAAGTATGTGGAGGTTGCTGATATTAGGCTAAAATGTCATGGCCTCCAAAATTGGCCCAAGCCACCCCAAAAAATGAATCAACCATGAAGTGCCCCCTCAAATAATGCATGTTCTCCCAATGGCTCCCCCTACATGAAGGAAGAGGGGTGATATGGCAATCATGGTGTGCCCATTGTTTCTCCTAAAAAATACATCATGTGAAATAGGGAGAATCATAATCCTAATGGGCATCTTCAACTTCAAGCCCACTCTCCAAATAAAGCTTCCCATGAGCATAAACATATCAGCAATATATGGAAGAAAAATACAATGAAAACAAGTTTCCAAATGACAACCAGAGAGTGAATCATAGTTCCACTCATGGAACCAGCACAGTGCTTCCTTTGCCTGCATCAAAATAAGAAATAACAAGTGCTTTACCAGCCACTTTTTTGCTGCCACAGTCATCTCATAAGATGGAAATATGAAGTTACAATGTGGTGTCAATGGTGCACACCAAGAATCATGTGGCTTCCCCCACAAACCACCAAAAAGGTAGCCAAAATCAATGCTACAAGTAGCTGCAAGTACATCATCATAAAATATGCAAGAAGAGATAATTCTTCTTGATACATCATGGTGCTCAAACAAGGAAAAGAAGTACAATACAAAATGTGAAATTATACCTCCTCCATCATGTACTTGAGATCTTGAGCTGAAATGGCTCAACCGGAATTTCTCCCTCACCTCCAATGAGTAGGGAAGTGGCTGTGACCTCCTCTCCATTACCATCCGGGATATGCATCTCTCCATATGATGAAATATGTCATGCTGGATGCCCTCCCAAGTGAACTCCTCCATCAATTGGAAATATGCATCAAAGTGCATAGAAGAGAATTCCTCATGAGTTGCATGTAGCAGATTCTCCTTGAGACTAGAAGATATAGCTAAGAATATCCTGCCATAGGAATAGATGACCACATCATCCACTATGTATCTATCATCTCCATCCGGGTCATCAAGGATCATGCATGCACCAAGATCCTTGGAGTACTCTACCAAAAGTTGAGACCTCCAATAGGGATCAATCCTCCTAAGAGACAACACTGGTGATCTAGCATATAAAGCTCTCCTCACGCTACTGCCTGCTACTTTGACATCCCTCATGCCAAATTCATCCTCCATACACCTCACCTTCCTGGAACCCAAGAATGGTGAGCCAAGAGGCAAGATGTCTCTCACCAATTCTAGATCTGGTGGCCTCCCGAGTGGAATGCCTCCATGTAGTGAGACATCAAAATATGAAGTGGACTGCATGTATGAGTGGACTGATTTGTCCCTCTCTTCTCTGCACAGTGTAGTCTCCTTCCCTTGTGTAGACTTATTCTGAAATATATAAGGGTGAATGCTCATCATCCCTTGATGTTGATCCTTCTTGTCTTCCTCCCACCTCATGGGTCCACCACCACATCGCATGCTGCTCCCGGAATTGTGTTGCCTCATTGAAGCCCAGCACCCCAAGCCAAATGATTGGGGAAACCCAGCCCGGACCTTAGGACAGCTCCTTTTCCGTTTGGTATGGTGGCTCCGACTGGATTTAAAGGACCAATTTCCTTATAACTAAATGGATTGGTTTGGATGAATGGAAATGAGACTAAATTGACCGAAATAAAACTATCTAATTTAAACTAAATACTGATAAAGAAATTCTAACACTAACCAGGGTAATTATATGTGAATACAACTTAAGATTGTTCCAATTTAACAATAACCATGAAAATGTATTATTATTTAAATTGAAATGTGCAGAAACGAATAAAGATAACTCTTTTTAAGAAATTAAACAGAGTTATATTAGCATATTGCATTAGAGTTATATTAGCATATTGCATTCATCATTGTATACCATTTATATATGCTTATGAAAGATGACATTTCAATTATACTCAGAAATAATATATAAAAGGAAATGTTATGGAAACCAAATATATATAAATGATAGCAAATTCTTCAAGCGAATATCATATAACAAAGGAAATCAACAGTGAACATATAGAAATACCTCATTCATCTTGAAGACCGTCAAATGAAATATGATATTCTAATCCAGTAACTCCGATGTAAAATTAAATCCAAAGGTACATAAATGCAACACTTCAAAGATAATTTTAGCACAAAATCACCAGATGTGATCCTTTATAAAATATAAGAGGGAATGGAGTACAGAAATGTAAGCTCCAAGTCCAAAAATATTACAACTTCGGATCCTTCTCTAAATGCATGAGAGGGATTTAAATAATAAATTACATAACAAAATCCTACTACTACTGCTACAATCTATCAAATTAAAAACAGAACTGCTATCTTAAATGAAACTGATTCATTGCTTTTCTTTCTCGCTTGATGTAGCCAAGTTGCAAATCTTCATCATATCTTGGAGCCTCGGTGGATGACTCATCTCGGAATGCAGCTGTCCAACGTAGGTGGCATCGGAAAATTCTGGAATTAAACAATCGACAGCATTTGAAAGGAATTTAATAGCCATTTGTTTATTGTTTGGCTTAATTAAATGAGTCCACATACTGTCCCAAGATATTGCTTGAAGTTTGTCAATTTGTTGACTTTTATTGATCATTTCTTCTTTCCATCTGTTTTCAGTGTCTTTCACTTTAGGCAAACTGCCAGGAACATAGTCTGAAATGAGATTGATTGAATACAAGCTGTCATTTATAAATTGCGTGATATTACTCATCATGCCCCTAGCCCTTGATATTGCTCTCTCAGCTTTCATTATCTGATGTTCCCATTCTGTAAACAAGATTTCTTTATGTCTTTCCTCTATTCTAGGAAGATTAGCTTCTCTTCCTTTTTCTGTATCTTGCCAATTGAGAAATTCAAAAATCTTTTCATCAGCATCATCAATTTCTTGTCTGAGAGTAATAATGTTCTGGATCAAGGATGAGGTAATATCACAAAATGGTTTTGCCTGTGACAGTTTTGCACAAAATTCATTCAATTGTTGAGACAACAGTTTATTAGCTTCAAGAGCTTCCGATTTGAATTCACTTAATTTCGGGAAATCTTTGAATCTATCTAAAGCTGTTTGAAACTCCTTTTCTTGTACAATCTTCGCATTCTTCTCATTTTGTAACAAACCTTGTAACCTGGAAATTTCTTCATTCAATTGTTGTTGTTTGCCTAAGACCTGCTCATCAACTTTCTTCTTTTCTTCGGCAAGTTGTTCTTCTAACTCTTTGGACCTGAGTTCTTGATCTTGTAGTTGTTGTTGCAATTGAGTAATATTTTGCTGACTTTCCTTAGCTTGCTCTTCAAGTGAAGCTATATGGAGATATTTCTGAGTCATCATCTGAGAAACTTCTACAGCTTTATCAACTGTTGCAGCACTATAAGCTCCTGCATATTGGGACAATTTAGTGAGATCCTCAGAAGGATTCACTTTAGTATTCTTGTAAACAATATTCATAAATTCTTCCTGTGGAGTAGAAAACATGTCCTGATCCATCTTCCTTCTTTTTCTTTGTCTTCTAACAACAGCCTTATGTTTAGGGATGTAAAATACATCTAAAGGAGGGATCTCCTCGATCTTCAATACAATCTGCCCTGTAGGATGTTCAGGAATGATTTCAACATCCTGCTCTACTTGCTCTTTATCCTTATCTTGTAGTCCCAATTGCTGAGCGAATTGATCATATTGTTTCAATAATTGAGAGGAAACATTAAGATCAGTAGAGTCTACAATCTTCTCAGTAGTTTCTTTTCCTCCCGATTGCATGTCTGCTTTCCATGTATCTGTTTTCTGCTCAATGGTTTTGCTATCCGATCCTCCTTTTTGATTATGCACATCAGCATCAGTACTTGTGCATTTTTCTGTTGTTTGAGCAGTGGACTGCTGACCAGTATTTTGATCGGATTTACCATCAGTATTTCCTTTCTGAGCATCAGGTTTGCCAACAGTGCCCACCTTTGCAGTATGTACAGTTGGCTGGTTAACAGCGGATTGTGAAATGACTTTACCGGCAGATGTTTCTCCTGGCGTTTTGCCAGATGTACCTTCTGTTTCTGACCCTTGTATTGGAATTCTTAGTTGGTCCAGAGGAACTCTCAACAATCTTTGACTTCTGAATAACAAAAATTTATTCATTTCCTCCTTCTGGAATTTAGACTTGGCTAAATCATAAATTTGAGGAAAATCATTCAACGAAACAAAAAAATCATCAAACTCATCTGGTTCATGTTCAAATCGAGCAATTGAAACTGAAGCAGTAACATTAAAGGCTATCTGTCGCGGATCATACTGTCTCCCTGGAATGATTGCAAATTTACAACCCTTTATTTTGGCGACTTCCTTTTCATCATGTTTGAAGTCATTTAAAGTAAACTGACCACAATTGAATGGGAATTGAGGCCACATTCTCTTCTTACTGTTGTTTAAAGATCTGGATATTCCTTCAACTGTTAATTGATAGGAAATTTCCTGAGCGAGAAGTTTGTCTGGAACAATAAGAGGAAGAACATGTGGTTCCACAATACTACCAAAAATCTTGATGTATGTAAATTTCTCCTCTCCAAACCAATCTCCTATTGAGGATAAGTCAGCTTTAGCCTTATCAGAGAATCTAGGAGGGAAGTGATTGAAAATGGTTTGGAAAACAGGGATAAGGAAACCATGGCATATTCTATATACATTATCTTGGAAATGAACTTTCCAAAGAAGTTTATGATATATATGAATTGGGGTAGGGTCTTTGGGAGTCCATTTCCATCCAAACATGGGAAACTCGGAATTAAAACAAAGAGCATCTAGAATATAGGCACAAAAGAAAAAAGGAGTGGAATTTCCAGTGGTTTTATCTTGTCTATACTCAAGTATTCTATTAGCCATTCTATCAGAAAGAATAACAGCCCAATCCATAATGTCGGAATTGACAGCAGCTAGGATTAATGGGACCATTTGTATAGAAAACCTAGCTGAATTATCATTGCCAAATAATCTACACATCATGGCAGTGGCATAGCAATACGGAGGTAAGAGGGAATCTACAGAATACATACCGGATGCTTCATTTCTGTGCTTCTCAGGATTTTTCCTCCAATATTTGATAGGATCAGATTGAACTTTATTATTATCAGCAAACTCTTTGATAAATTCTTTGTTATACACCTTCTGCGGATCAGGAAGATGATACATTGCCTTAATGTCTTCTGCTTTAAACGACCCAAAAGACACTCCAGAAGCTGAAACAAACGTTCTGTCCTTTATCTTCACACTATCGATGACCCATCGAATTACATCATAATAAGGCATGATGCTCGCTCTGGCTGCAATTCGATGCAAAAATGAATTTGCAAGTGTTTTTTCAGTAATCTCAGAGTCGGAATCTGAACTATCTTCATCTGGAACTGATGCCTTTTCCACTGTGACTTTGGGGTTTTCTTTCTCCAATAGATTGTAGACTCCTTCCCACGTCATTCTTCCGAGCCCTTGGCATGATGTATCTGTGACTAATCTCAGTTTTGTGGGCTTTTCTTTTGAAACTGTAGGAGTCTCAACAAACTTAACAGGAACATCGGTCTTGGCTCTTCTCGCTCTCTTCGACATTTCTGCGTTTGCTATTACTTCCCTTTGTCTGTGAATGAAAGGGCTTGGTGTTCCTTGGCTCTGCAAAATAATAAAATTTCAGTCGTGACAAACAAGCAACTTGAACGAAACGTTTATGAACAAATGATTCGTTATTTATTGGTTTCGTATAGCGCGTAAATGTTCTTTTTGGGTCACACTCACGTATTAAAAACCAAATCATCAACCAATATTCATTCGATTTGCTAATAAATACCTATGTACAAATGGAGATTTGGCGCTTGTGAAATATTATAATATTCACCTATTCTGAACTTTTCGAATGTAATAAATGTCATTTATCAATCGCATCGAAAGTTTTCAAATGGCACATAAATATCACAATACAAATTTCTCGATTTTCCGATTGCGATTGTAAACTTTTGCCGATTTCTGATTCGATGGTTATAGATTGCGATCGGGAAGTTTCAATCGAAAGGAATTGTTAATAGCTTTCTCCGATTTCCGATGGTGGGGTCCACCATACAAAAGTTTTTCATTTAAAAGGACAAATGTTTGTTTTTTCCTTTGAAAAGCATTTATTGTAATAACGCGTGTCGCATCGGGAAATTTCAATCGACCACAAAGAGCTTATTAAAGAGTGTCCCGATCATGCGATTGCGACTGGTCGCATCGCATCGGAAGTATGTGAATGAATAACTTTAAACTCTTTGCGATTGAAGATTTGCGATCGAACTAATCGCATCGGAGGTTTTGGACTTGTATATAAAATTTCCTCTAAGGGTTCTCTCCGATCTCCGATTGCGATTGTTATTCATTGGCCTTTTAAACTTGATAAGGTCTTCTATATTTGATCGGATCAGAAGTTTTTTTCGAATGTTGTATTTGATTTGTAAACAAACAAAGATGAGCTTTTTCAAAACAATGAATCTTTATTTCTAATTCTTTTATTTCTATAAAAAGAAAAAGGGACCCTATTTCTAAATGAATTTTATTCTAAAGTTAAGAAAAAGGGAGGGTTGTTGTATAGTACAACAATTGGCGATTCAATGAAAGAACCAGTTATCTCTGAAAAAATAAAATAAATACTATATTTTTAGTAAGTAAAGGTTTTTTAAAGATAATGAAAACTATCCTAGGATAATCAAAAATAAAATCTAACTTGGAAAAAGGATAAAAATTATTTACAATTTCTTTCTAGTTTCTTGAGAATAAAAACATCTTTGGGTTATCTCAAGCTTTGATTGGTATTAATAATGAAGTAAGTGAATTTCTCCAAGTTTGGTTTTATAATATACTCTATTGTCATAGGTATTGCCTCTGTTGCCCACAAACGTTCATAGTTTCGACAGGGTTACCTTTTAACCATTAACTATCCATTGTCCCATTCAACTAAGATTATGACTTTTTAAAAGATAAATTCATAAGACATATTATCTCATGTTTTTTGTCTTTTATTTATTTTTTATTTTTAAAGAGCCATTGTTCTGGTTTGGTAGCCAGTTAGTAACAATGCCATTCAATAGTTATAATTAAACTGAACAAGCTGGCTCGTGATGAGACCCCTTGTCTTATATTTATAAGCCATTACGCTGTTTTGATGTGCAGTATTGGTAATGTCAGTTTCATTACTTCTTATGAATATGGTAAGTCGGCTCATGATGAGACCTCTTATCTCTTAAAAATTTTAACATAATTTCTTAGAATTACATTCTAAAAAATCACAACCTAAATGAATGGGGTGAACTAGTTTTATCCTTAAGCATCAATGGATGACAATTTTTCAGAGTTTTTTGAGTACCAAGACTTGAATAATCTTTACTTTTATAGATAACCTTTCTCTGCTTAATAAACTTATAATAATTTACATTTCCCTCAAGTTTTTCAAAAGATCATGCAAATAATTGGTATAATCTTTCAAAGTTTAACATCTTATTTAAAACTATCAAAAGACTATGATCATTTCTTTAAAAATTATTATTTACACAAAATAAATATTTATAATATTCTTCCTAAGAATTTTTCTAACAAGTAAACAATCAATTAGAGACTTATTAACAACCTTTATTTGCAAAAACAATTAAAAACTTTGCAGAAAAGAATATGTACAGTTTAATAAGGGGTTACCTCCTTATGAAAAGAATTTCTTCAAGAGAAGCCCATTTACAGGAAGAGATTCTCTCTTACCTGTTAGATCTTGGAGTATGAATGTATTTGAGCCTATCTTTTCAACGATCTGAAATGGTCCAAGCCACATTTTCTGAAACTTGGTATGCTTACCTTTTTCTTCATGTGCTTTATCCCATTTCAGAACAAGATCACCAATTGAAAAAATTTTTGAGCTGGTAGAACTTGCATCAAAAGAAGATTTTACAAGCTGTTGATGTTTTTCATGAACAATTTTAGCTTTATCTCTATCTTCTTCTAGTTTAAGAATTTGATCATACCTCAATTGAATGGATGAAGAAGGATTTTCTTTAATAAATTGCACTAGGGCTAATGATGGAAGAGTTAAATTTGATGGTATCACAGCTTCTTTTCCATAAACTAAATTAAACGGTGAAGTTCCTATTGAAGCTTTTTTAGTGATACGATCAGCCCATAATGCAAAGATTAAAGATTTGTGCCAATTCTTTTGATTTTGATCAATAGTCCTTTTAATGATTTTGATGAGATTTTTGTTAGTGGATTTAGCTAAACCATTACCTTGTGGATAATAATTTGCTGAATATTTCAGTTTAAAACCTCTTTTGACTGCAAATTCTATTAAAATATTTCCGGAAAAATAAGATGAATTATCAAAGACAAGAGCTTGAGGTACACCAAACCTGGTTATGATGAATTGATCAATGAAATAAATAATTGCATCAGAATTGGCTACCTTCAAAGGGATTGCCTCTACCCATTTTGTAAAGTAATCAGTTGCAGTAAGAATGTACTTGTGCTGTTTGGAAGAATGAGGTACTATCTCACCAATAATGTCAAGCCCCCATTGTTCAAATGGTTGTTCAATACTCACTGGTTGCAAAGGAAAAGCTGGTTTCCTTTGTCTTCCACTTGCAGTTTGGCAAATTTTGCACTTCCTTACATAGTCATGTGTATCTTTAAACAGGGTAGGCCAGTAATAGCCAGCACGAATTATTTTGTGAGCTGTGGTATCACCTCCAAAATGACCTCCTGCTGGTCCATCATGCAACTCCTGCAAAACCTTTTCAGCTTCAGTCTTTTCAAGACATCTTAATAAAATTGAATCATAATTTTTCCTAAATAACACATTATCAATGATCTCATATTTAATAGCCTTTAACCTTAAAGCACGTTTTCTCTTATAGCTGAGATTAGAGGGAGCATACCCATTTTTCAAGTAATAGACGAGATCAACGTACTGAGATTCAGAATTTGTAATACTTATTTGAATTACTTGAATATCTTGATTTGAATCTTGATTTTCTGGTATGTTATGAGCTCCTGCTAATAATCTGCAAAAACCTTGTCCTCTAACAATCTTAGCTAGTTCAATATCAACATCATATTCTTGCAAAGTTGTTACCCAGTTAGCTCGTTTTTCTCCTTCTTCTCTCTGAATTAATAATTGCCTCACTGCAGAGAATGGGACAATGATTTTTGTATGAGTTTTCAAGAGAAAAGGTCTGAAATGCTTGATTGATTTAAACACAGCAAAGGCTTGTTTCTCAACATTGGAATAATTCAGTTCAGCTCCTTGTAGATTTGAGCTAAAGAAATAAATTGGTGCTTCAATTTTCTGATCATTGAGCTGTGTTAAAACAGCTGCATAGGATGTTTCGGTGGCTAAGGTATACAAAATAAAATCTTTAGAAAAATCTGGGGTACTCAATGCTGGTGCATTAATGATTGCTTGTTTGATTGCCTCAAAGGCTTCTTTCTCTTTATTCTCCCATTTGAATACTGAATTCTTCTTGATCATATTTTGCATAGGTAAAACAATTAAAGAAAAATCAGGAATGAATCTTTTTACAAAATTGATCTGTCCAAGAAATGATTGCATGGATTTTTTGTTATGAGGTAAAGAAATATCAAAAATTTCTTTGACTCTATCTAGATCAATATATATACCATCTTTTGACACAACAAATCCTAAGAGTTTTCCTTCATCCAAAGCAAAGAAATATTTCTTTGGATTTAAGGAAATACCAAACCTTCTACATATTTCAAATATTTACTTTAAATCATATAGATGATTGGTTCTCTTTTTTTGAAAATACTGTTATGTCATCAAGATAAACAACAACTGATTTATTGATCAGACCTTTAAATGCTATGTCCATAGCTCTTTGGAAAGTTGCTCCTGCATTTATTAGACCAAAAGGCATTTTCTGATAAGCATAAGTTCCCCATTTTGTTCTAAAAGTTGTTTTCAATCTGTCATCTGGATGAACTAAAACTTGATTATAGCCTGAAAATCCATCAAGAAAGGACATAAGTTCAGAACCAGCTACCTTTTGAAGTATCTGTTCCATGGTTGGCAATGGGAAATTATCTTTTAAACATGCCTTGTTTAAATTTCTAAAATCAATACAAATTCTTATATCACCATTCTTCTTCCTTACAGGTACCATATTGGAAACCCAATTGGAGTGCCTGACAGGAAAAATGATTTTGGCTTTTAAAAGTTTATTAAGTTCTGATTTGATTTGTCCTTCGAGATTAGGATGAACCTTCCTTAGCTTTTGTTGAACAGGTTTAATATCAGGAAGCATTGGAATTGTGTGTTGAATAACTGAAGTATCATACGTTTTTAAATCATCATAATTCCAAGCAAAAACGTTTTTATATTTGTTCAAGAGTTTAATGAAAGCATTCCTTTCCTCTGGTGTTAAATTGAGTCCTAAATTAACGTTTTGAGGTTTGGAATCAGAACCAAGATTCACTAATTCAAACTTCAAAGTGGAACTTTGAAGTTTGGCATTAGTGACTTTCTTGAATTTGTCCTTAATATCATATAAGTCCTCTAATTTAACAGCAGATTTCGGAATGGGATTTTCATTACCTTTTGAAGCAATTTGTAAATCATGATCTTCTTCGTCAATAATTTTCTCATCATATGATTTCTCTGAAGTCATGAAATTTAAAATATATTGATCATGATAGAAAAATCTCCAATTTGTGACATTGTCTGGGACAGATGGACGAAAAATTAATTCTACAGAAAACCTATCAGGACTGCAATTTTCAGCAGGTAGGAGTTTAGATGCAACATTAGCTAACAAGTCAGCTGATGTATTCTGATTCCTAGGAATAGGAGAAATATTGAATGCTAAAAAATGAGTGGTGAGATCTTGTACTAGGGTTTGATAGTGTTTAAGATGTCCTGAAAGACAATGAATAGTATTCCTAACTTGTTTTATGAAAATTTCGGAATCACCAAAGACTTTCAAGTATTTAACATCTAACCCTATAGCTTTATAAAGTCCTTGAACCAAGGCTTCATATTCTGCAGTATTGTTAGTACACTCAAATTCTAGCCTACATGACAGCATGGTTTTCTCTCCATGTGGATCGATTAAAATGCATCCTGCTCCCGCTCCATCACTAGACTTTGATCCATCAAAATATAACGACCAAAATAAAGATTTATCTATTGACTTATCTACAATTTCATCAGAAGTATTTACAATTCTGGAAGAATCGGATTGTGAAAAATTTTCTACTTGAGAAACAAAAGTATTTACAGAAAAAGGTGATTGGGGTGCTTTGAAGTTTCCAAGAAATGATTTAGCAGAATAACCTCCAAGAATATTATTATTGAATGCCATAGGTTCATTAGGTTGTTCAAATTCAGTGACAGTGTGTGTCATATGTTTTTCTCGTTCGATTTTGATTTGATTTGGTTTCCCTTTGTAGGGAAGCCACATATGTGAATAATCAATCGAGATATAACCATTAAGTTTCGCAGACCAGTCCCTACTTAAAATTAATCCATAGAATTCAGGAATATCAACAATCAAAATATCAATTCTTTGGACAATTCTAGGATCGGAAGCTAATCTGATAGTTACTGAATTGATTTCTCCTACAACTTGAACTTTAGAGTGATCCAATTGAACAATATGAACTGCCGATTTCTGTGGTTCGATATTCAATTTGGCACAAACAGAAGTAGGCATTATATTGGAGGAAGCTCCAGAATCAATCAAACAATTATGCAGATTCTTATTGTACATTTCATAAGTCAGAAGAAAAGGAGGAGTTTGAGAATTTGACTTTTCTCCAATGAGCACGGTATCAGTAGCATCTACCTTATCTGGTGGCTTACCAGCTCCCCTAGTTGCTTTTGCAACTACACCGCTTGGTAAAGGAGCAATTGGTGTAGCATTCAATTCTTTCAATAGAAACTTCTGCTGGTGTTTTAGTTTACTGAGTTCATGTAAGGAAATGTTGGCTTTGATCTTTTTCATGTCTTCGACAATATTGTACTCCATAGGATGTGACACCACTAAAGTCTTTGTTGTCGATGTGGGAGGATTAGAAGAAGATGGCTGATTTTGAGTAGGTAATGGAGAAGCTTTCTTCACAGGGGATTTATCTTTGGTACTTGGAGTTGTGATTTTCTTTTTAGGAGCTGTTTGTATAGGCTCTGCTGTAGATTTACTCCTAGTACTTACAAGCATAGCTTCTTGTTCTACCTCACTATCAGAATTAGGGAGAATAAAATCCCACATTCCATGTAATTCAGCGATTTCTTCATTCTCATCTTCCTCATCCGATATTCAAGATGTATCCTCTTCTTCTTCTTCTTCTCCTGATTCTGCATTAGAGATTGCATTAGGAGGTTTAGATTCAACTTGGTTTCTTCTGAAATTTCGGAATGGTTTTTTAGTAGAAGTTTCAGCTACTTGTTTTTTAATTTCAACCATTTCATTTGACATGGTTTTGAGAACTTTCTGTAAACCTTCCATGTCATATGGATCTTTGGCCTTTTTCTTTGAATCATCTTTGAAGCTAACTTTCTTTTATTTCCTTTCCTCCATAACATTTTTCTTTTCTAGAGAAATAATTCGTTTTTCTACTGCAATAGCCTCTTTCATATTCTCGGCTAATGTAGGTTTTGCAGCTCTATCTACAAAAATTACTATGTTTGAGGGTAACACAGTTATATACCATTCACTTCTAACTTGTTCACTGGGCTGTGAACCTGTGTGGATTTTGTTTAAGAGTTTGTTGAATCTAGCGTTGAAATATTTAATGGGCTCTTTGGGCTCTATTTTCAAATTTGAGAGGTCATTGAGTAAAGTAGCTATTGATCGATCATCTCCAAATTTGGTTAAAAAATGATCTGCAAAAATGGCCCAACTTGTTATGGATCCCGAAGGTAACGAAAAGTACCATGATCCTGCTGCTCCTTGAAGAGTATAAGGGAATAGTCTGACTACAACATCTTCATGTGTGACTCCGTTCAAATTTATAGCCAACATAAAGTTATTAATGTGTTCTTCAGCTTGGATGTTAAGATCTGGACTAAATTTCGGAAGCCATTTTCCAGGATTGTCTGGTAAATCATGTAAAGGTGCAGCCATGTTGACTGCCCCTGGAGTAGCCCATGGTCTAGCCATTATTGGAACAACTATTAGAGGAGTAGTAGAAACTGGTGGTGTTTGAATAGAAGTTGTTGGAATAGATGATGTTGAGATTGATGATGAATGAGCAGATGATGTTTGAGGAGATGATGTGGAAACAACTACACTTTGTTGAGTTGTGTTTTTGGAAACAGGTAATTGAATATGAGATGATGAACTAGTATCACTTTCTGATTCCGATTGAATTCTTTTTGTTTTGCCCTTACTAGGTAAAGGAAATTCTTTCGGAGGAATTCCAAGTTTTTCACTTTGCAGCTTAGTAAGAGGTTTCGAAGGGACAAATTTTGAGCTTACACTACCTTCAGATATTTCAGATTCCTCAAGAGATAATGAGAATCCTTTTAATTTATGAATTAAATTTTGAACTTCAGGAGACTCAGGAGATTGCTTTTCTGAATGTTTTAAGATTTTGGTAGTGGGTTTCTGGATATTCTCCGTAATTTCTTCTCTAGGATTTTGAATTTCATAAGAAATTGAAGAAGGAAATGAGGGTGTTTTTCTCTCAGAATGGCCTGTGGATAAAGATTTACTTGCCATTCATAGCTCAGGCCCTCCTTCTAGCGCCAAAAATGTTGAAGCCTAGAAAATCTCTGCTTCAAACATTGGGGAAAACCACCCGGTCGGGACCTTAGGACAGCTCCTTTTCCGTTTGGTATGGTGGCTCCGACTGGATTTAAAGGACTAGTTTCCTTATAACTAAATGGGTTGGTGAGGGGTTGATTTGGATGAGTGGAAATGGGACTAAATTGACTGAAATAAAACTATCTAATTAAACTAAATGCTGATAAAGAAATTCTAACACTAACCCGGGTAATTATATGTGAATACAACTTAACATTGTTCCAATTTAACAATAACCATGAAAATGTATTATTATTTAAATTGAAATGTGCATAAACGAATAAAGATAACTCTATTTAAGAAATTAAACAGAGTTATATTAGCATATTGCATTCATCATTGTATACCATCTATATATGCTTATGAAAGATAACATTTCAATTATACTCAGAAATGATATATAAAAGGAAACGTTATGAAAACCAAATATATATAAATGATAGCAAATTTTCAAGCGAATATCATATATCAAAGGAAATCAACAGTGAATAGATAGAAATACTTCATTCATATTGAAGACTTTCAAATGAAATCTGATACATATTCTAATCCAGTAACTCCGATGTAAAATTAAATCCAAAGGTACAGAAATGCAACACTTCAAAGATAATTTTAGCACAAAATCACCAGATGTGATCCTTTATAAAATATAAGAGGGAATGGAGTACAGAAATGTAAGCTCCAAGTCCAAAAATATTACAACTTCGGATCCTTCTCTAAATGCATGAGAGGGATTTAAATAAGAAATTACATAACAAAATCCTACTACTACTGCTACAATCTATCAAATTAAAAACAGAAATGCTATCTTAAATGAAACTGATTCATTGCTTTTCTTTCTCGCTTGATGTAGCCAAGTTGCAAATTTTCAGCATATCTTGGAGCCTCGGTGGATGACTCATCTTGGAATGCAGCTGTCCAGCGTAGGTGGCATCGGAAAATTCTGGAATTAAACAATCGACAGCATTTGAAAGGAATTTAATAGCCATTTGTTGATTGTTTGGCTTAATTAAATGAGTCCACATATTGTCCCAAGATATTGCTTGAAGTTTGTCAATTTGTTGACTTTTATTGATCATTTCTTCTTTCCATCTGTTTTCAGTCTCTTTCACTTTAGGCAAACTGCCAGGAACATAGTCTGAAATGAGATTGATTGAATACAAGCTGTCATTTATAAATTGCGTGATATTACTCATCATGCCCCTAGCCCTTGATATTGCTCTCTCAGCTTTCATTATCTGATGTTCCCATTCTGTAAACAAGATTTCTTTATGTCTTTCCTCTATTCTAGGAAGATTAGCTTCTCTTCCTTTTTCTGTATCTTGCCAATTGAGAAATTCAGAAACCTTTTCATCAGCATCATCAATTTCTTGTCTGAGAGTAATGATGTTCTGGATCAAGGATGAAGTAATATCACAAAATGGTTCTGCCTGTGATAGCTTTGCACAAAATTCATTCAATTGTTGGGACAGCAGTTTATTAGCTTCAAGGGCTTCCGATTTGAATTCACTTAACTTAGGGAAATCTTTGAATCTATCTAAAGCTGTTTGAAACTCCTTTTCTTGTACAATCTTCGCATTCTTCTCATTTTGTAACAAACCTTGTAACTTGGAAATTTCTTCATTCAATTGTTGTTGTTTGCCTAAGACCTGCTCATCAACCTTCTTCTTTTCTTTGGTAAGATGTTCTTCTAACTCTTTGGACCTGAGTTCTTGATCTTGTAGTTGTTGTTGCAATTGAGTAATCTTTTGCTGACTTTCCTTAGCTTGCTCTTCAAGTGAGGCTATATGGAGATCTTTCTGAGTCATCATCTGAGAAACTTCTACAGCTTTATCTACTGTTGCAGCACTATATGCTCCTGCATATTGGGACAATTTAGTGAGATCCTCAGATGGATTCACTTCAGTATTCTTGTAAACAATATTCATAAATTCTTCCTGTGGAGTAGAAAACATGTCCTGATCCATCTTCCTTCTTTTTCTCTGTCTTCTAACAACATCCTTATGTTTAGGGCTGTAAAATACATCTAAAGGGGGGATCTCCTCGATCTTTAATATAATCTGCCCTGTAGGATGTTCAGGAATGATTTCGACATCCTGCTCTACTTGCTCTCTATCTTTATCTTGTAGTCCCAATTGCTGAGCGAATTGATCATATTGTTTCAATAACTGAGAAGAAACATTAAGATCAGCAGAGTCTATAATCTTCTCAGTCGTTTCTTTTCCTCCCGATTGCATGTCTGCTTTCCCTGTATCTGTTTTCTGCTCAAAGGTTTTGCTATCCGATCCTCCTTTTTTATTATGCACATCAGCATCAGTACTTGTGCATTTTTCTGTTGTTTGAGCAGTGGACTGCTGTCCAGTATTTTGATCGGATTTACCATCGGTATTTCCTTTCTGAGCATCAGGCTTTCCAACAGTGTCCACCTTTGCAGTATGTACAGTTGGTTGGTTAACAGCCGATTGTGTAATGACTTTGCCAGTAGATGTTTCTCCTGGCGTTTTTCCAGATGTACTTTCTGTCTCTGACCCTTGTATTGGAATTCTTAGTTGGTCCAGAGGAACTCTTAACAATCTCTGACTTCTGAATAACAAAAATTTATTCATTTCCTCCTTCTGGAATTTAGACTTGGCTAAATCATAAATTTGAGGAAAATCATTCAACGAAACAAACAAATCATCAAAATCATCTGGTTCATGCTCAAATCGAGCAATTGAAACTGAAGCAGTAACATTAAAGGCTATCTGTCGCGGATCATACTGTCTCCCTGGAATGGTTGCAAATTTACAACCCTTTATTTTAGCGACTTCCTTTTCTGCATGTTTGAAGTCATTTAAAGTAAACTGACCACCATTGAATGGGAATGGAGGCCACATTCTCTTCTTACTATTGTTTAAAGCTCTGGATATTCCTTCAACTGTTAATTGATAGGAAATTTCCTGGGCGAGAAGTTTGTCTGGAACAATAAGAGGAAGAACATGGGGTTCCACAATACTCCCAAAAATCCTGATGTATGTAAATTTCTCCTCTCCAAACCAATCTCCTATTGAGGATAAGTCAGCTTTAGCTTTATCAGAGAATCTAGGAGGGAAGCGATTGAAAATGGTTTGGAAAACAGGGATAAGGAAACCATGGCATATTCTATATACATTATCTTGGAAATGAACTTTCCAAAGAAGTTTATGATATATATGAATTGGGGTAGGGTCTTTGGGAGTCCATTTCCATCCAAACAAGGGAAACTCAGAATTAAAACAAAGAGCATCCAGAATATAGGCACAAAAGAAAAAAGGAGTGGAATTTCCAGCGGTTTTATCTTGTCTGTACTCAAGTATTCAATTAGCCATTCTATCAGAAAGAATAACAGCCCAATCCATAATGTCGGAATTGACAACAACTAGGATTAATGGGACCATTTGTATAGAAAACCTAGCTGAATTATCATTGCCAAATAATCTACACATCATGGCAGCGGCATAACAATACGGAGGTAAGAGGGAATCTACAGAATACATACCGGATGCTTCATTTCTGTGCTTCTCAGGCTTTTTCCTCCAATCTTTGATAGGATCAGATTGGACTTTATTATTATCAGCGAACTCTTTGATAAATTCTTTGTTATACACCTTCTGTGGATCCGGAAGGTGATACATTGCCTTAATGTCTTCTTCTTTAAACGACCCAAAAGACACTCCAGAAGCTGAAACAAACATTCTGTCCTGTATCTTCACACTATCGATGACCCATCGAATTACATCATAATAAGGCATGATGCTCGCTCTGGTTGCAATTCGATGCAAAAATGAATTTGCAAGTGTTTTTTCAGTAATCTCAGAGTCGGAATCTGAACTATCTTCATCTGGAACTGATGCCTTTTCCACTATGACTTTGGGGTTTTCTTTCTCCAATAGATTGTAGACTCCTTCCCACGTCATTCTTCCGAGCCCTTGGCATGATGTATCTGTGACTAATCTCAGTTTTGTGGGCTTTTCTTTTGAAACTGTAGGAGTCTCAACAAACTTAATAGGAACAGCGGTCTTGGCTCTTCTCGCTCTCTTCGACATTTCTGTGTTTGCTATTACTTCCCTTTGTCTGTGAATGAAAGGGCTTGGTGTTCCTTGGCTCTGCAAAACAATAAACTTTCAGTCGTGACAAACAAGCAACTTGAACGGAACGTTTATGAACAAATGATTCATTATTTATTGGTTTCGTATAGCACGTAAATGTTCTTTTTGGGTCACACTCACGTATTAAAAACCAAATCATCAACCAATATTCATTCGATTTGCTAATAAATACCTACATACAAATGGAGATTTGGTGCTTGTGAAATATTATAATATTCACCTATTCTGAACTTTTCGAATGTAATAAATGTCATTTATCAATCGCATCGAAAGTTTTGAAATGGCACATAAATATCACAATACAAATTTCTCGATTTGCCGATTGCGATTGTAAACTTTTTCCGATTTCCGATTCTATGGTTATAGATTGCGATCGGGAAGTTTCAATCCAAAGGAATTGTTAATAGCTTTCTCCAATTTCCGATGGTGGGGTCCACCATACAAAATTTTTTCATTTAAAAGGACAAATGTTTGTTTTTTCCTTTGAAAAGCGTTTATTGTAATAACACGCGTCGCATCGGGAAATTTCAATCGACCGCAAAGAGCTTATTAAAGAGTGTCCCGATCATGCGATTGCGACTGGTCGCATCGCATCGGAAGTATGTGCATGAATAACTTTAAACTCTTTGCGATTGAAGATTGGCGATCGAACTAATCGCATCGGAGGTTTTGGACTTGTATATAAAATTTCCTCTAAGGGTTCTCTCCGATCTCCGATTGCGATTGTTATTCATTGGCCTTTTAAACTTGATAAGGTCTTCTATATTTGATCGGATCAGAAGTTTTTTTCGAGTGTTGTATTTGATTTGTAAACAAACAAAGATGAGATTTTTCAAAACAATGAATCTTTATTTCTAATTCTTTTATTTCTATAAAAAGAAAAAGGGACCCTATTTCTAAATGAATTTTATTCTAAAATTAAGAAAAAGGGAGGATTGTTGTATAGTACAACAGGTTCCCACATGTTGAATCATTCAGAACTCCTTGTAAAGATGCAAGGGCTCCTCTAGTGGAAGCAGTGGCTCCCCTTTCACCTCCATGTGGTGATGGATCTTCTTCCTCCATCCTCCTTGTAGTAAATGTAGGCAATAGATTGCGCTGTGGATCTGCATGTGTGGCTGAATGCTCACACCCATCATGAAAATAGTTAGGGCTTGTTTCAAACCCTTCCAGAAATCTTCTACACTCCTCCCCTTCCATCTCCTTGAGATCCTTTTTGATACCTTCCAAGGTTTGGAAAAGAAGCAGAGAGATCTCCTCTTCCGTCATTCCTCCTTCTCCTCTTTCTCTCAACAAGAAAGTGATAGCATTGTAGATCATATTTTGTGGCTGAATGCTCACACACAGCATAAGAAGTACTGGGGCTTTCTTCATGAGAAGAACTCCTTGAGGGATTTGTATGTCTTCCCCTCCTCATTTCCCTGTTTTCTTCCTTTAATTCATGCATGGCTTGAGAGAGAGTGTTAGAAAAGCTCTTCTCTTTGTCCTTTGTGTAATATTTCTTCATTCTTCTTCTTTATTCTTCTGATGGCTAGATCTCACAGGCTGAGCCAGAGATCATGCTCTGACCACTGTAATATCCCAAAATGGGAATTGTCAGCAAGGCATGACTGAAAAACACATTTTCTAGGGATGGTTGCTATAGGATTTGAAACCAACTCTTGGATACCTTATATTTGAGTATCTAAGTCCTAAATCCAAGACGATATCAAAAAAAAATCTTTCTAGGTGGGGCAAACAGGCCTCTCACACCTAGTATGGTTTGATAAATGCCCAATGAGGGACTGGAGCAATGTATAAACACAGTAATGTATATGCAGCATCAAATAAACTCATAGGAAATGTTAAAAACACATATCCATCAATCCAATCTACAACATCAAACTGTACTTCATTTCATGAGCCAAAAGTTGGGGAAAAGTAGAAATTTATGCCCTAAAATGGTTCATTTCAGAGATGAGCGTAAAAATAAGGGCAAGTGAGAGTGGGATCTCGTAGCTTAGGTCATGTGAGACTCACATACCAAATTTGAGTAGAAACAAATGACTCTAGCTATATTAAACAGATCTCCCTCTCTCGACATGGCTTAAAAATGCCCAATCCCCATGACTTAATTACTGCAAAATTTACTGAAGCATCAGATATATAGCATGGTTCATACAATGTAAAATAGATAAGCAGAAGAATTACATGAAGAAACCCTCAAGATTGAGGTGCTGCAACAACATATTGAGACTGCAAAGCTTGACATCGTTATTTTATGGGCTGAAGTAGTTGTATATTAAATTTCAGATCTAGAAAAGATATGTGTACAAAAATATATATCTATATCAGATTTGTACACTAGATGAATTCCTCTACAAATTCCCCTTGGGGTTTTGATCAAAACATGAATGTACATGAGTAGATCTGAGATCTACAATTACAGATCTGCAGCAATATTTAGGAATTCTGCAGTAAACGAATACATAAGTAAATAAAATCTGAAACAAACATGGATTGGCTAGCCAATCCATGGATCACCACAGTGAAAGGGAAGATTCTATCACCGGAGATATCTCCTCCAAAAGCAGTCAAAACACCCTGCAAATTTCCTCTTGCAGATAACGAAGTTATGGGAGAGAAACTACGTTGTTAGCATTATTAATGAGTAGGCCTGATGCTTGGATCTGAAAATGCAGCTCTAATGATCCAATACACTCTTCCAGGAGGTTAAAAGACACACTCACTGAGAAGAGGCACTAGATTTGCCTAGATCTGAATAGATCTAGCTTCCACTACTGCAGCTTGAAAAAAAAATAAAACCCTCAACAGGATCTGAATTGTGGTTGGAAGATGAAGCTTGGCCCAAAGCCTGATAGTGGACAAGATAGAACAAGTCTCCTCCAAGAGATGCCCAAGGAAGGAGGTGGGATTCCCGACTAGGAACACCCAAGTGCTAAACAACACTATTATTAGCTAAACAACCAGAGAATAAGGATTGTCTAAATAGACAACACCTTCTGAAATATCAAATAATCAACCCTCTCCTTGGTGTCCTCATCCTCCTTTTATAATTTGGAAATCTTGTCAAACCCTAAACCACCTTGATGATTTAGCTCCATTCACAGGAATGGCCTCCAACATGAACTGCGCTATGCCTTTATGAGATACATTGCATGTAGACAACGTTGTGGATTTGGTCCTATTGACCCAGTCAATTGATCTAGCCTCTTTCACACTTAAGTGCGTTTATGAAGATAACTCAGATTTAGCTTGTTTCACATTGAGCATTGATTTATTTTTCTGCTTAGGAGTTATATTGATCCTCCTTTACAATTTTATTCATGAGACAGATAAAAGTAAAACAAAATTGAATACTCCTATTAGCTTGGGCTAATTAGGAATATTACATTATGCACAGGTTACAGTAGGGTATGAGTGATCAAGATATGGGTTATCATATGATAACATATGGCTTGGTGAGATTCAGAGAAAAATATATGTGTCGGATGACAATGAACTCAAGAGGCTTATATCGAGGGGGTTTCATGAAAATCCATATTCAGGTCACCCAAGATATCATAAGACATTGAGAGTCGTAAAGAATTTTTATTATTGGATGTGTTATAGGTCAATTTGGGCATCATTCCCAATGACCTGTTTATGATGGATATCATCCCCATAACCAATGAATAGGGTCTATCATCCCCTATCATTTCAGTTGCTACATGCCCTAAGACAAATAACAAGAATAAATCATCCATGAATTCCAATGTAAGATTTCCAAGATTTGAAGTACATGTTATATCACCTATGAGCTCACCAATGAAGTCCATCAAGGGGCTAAGTGCATTGCATATTCAGAAACCTCCATTCAAGGGTGCTCTGCAAAGCACTTCCTGACACTCAAGGGTGCTTTTGGTCAATTGGGAGCGAAATTCTCATTGTTCCGAAATATCCACTTGGCCAGTGCCTTCTAGAAGAGTGCATATGTGTCAAAATTTGAATCCATGTGTCCATTTGATACCTCTGTTCTTGGGAACATGTCTTTCCTATTATTAGAAATTCATTGATTGTAAAACTACCTTTAGCTCATCTATAAATTGAGCACAGATCCTAGTGCTTGAGAAGGAAGAAATTGAGTAGCGAAATGCTGGTGGATTTTCAATTGAGGATTTGATTTGAGTGATATGCTACTGGAGAGATGTTCATTGTGATGAGGCTGGGATGATGCTGGAGATGGTGACATCAAATCAATCGCTGGTTGTAACCTCCCATTCTATCCATTAATAAATATTTATGCTTACTTTCCCACATATGTATATGTATAAGCTTCTATCTTTCATATTATGAATTCTTATCTGATGTATATGGTTCATGTTTCATTGATTTCACTGAATAACTTGAATATGAATCTGTATATTGCAATCTCTTTGTTATTTAGTGTTAATTCTTGCAGAAAATATTTTGGTGATCTAGATTGGGTTTGAAGCTACATCAAGAGCAACAGAAGGCGAATAGGAAACACTTGGACCCCAAGTAGGTTTTTTGATCTATTCTGTGTGTCTATTTACTGTTAGGAAAAGTATTTTCAAAGTCTTTAATCTGTTGTTCTAAATGCATAGCACCACATTTAGGGAAGAATGTTTTATCCATAATTCATAATTCCACATAACAAATTGGTGACTCCGCTGAGGAGTTTACCCTTCATCCTTGGTGTGTTTTCCTCTGTTTATCCACCCAGTAGCATTTACTCTTAAATATTAGGCTTTTTTGAAATCAAATTTTCATTAGAAGTGTGTTAAACAACTTGAGTTTTTGTTCTCTACTACGCCCAACACACTGTTGAACATGACACAGTGCTTTGCAGAGCACTGTCTCCCACTCAAGGGTGATTTGAAACACACTGTCTCCCCTTAGAGACTGCGTTGCCCACTAAAGCCAACCAAATTCCCATTGAATTTTTCATTTTATTTGTTTTCAGCCTTTTGTTTGCTGTATTTTCAAGAGATTGATGCCTCATAGAGACAAGTGACTTTACCTGCATCTTCCTTGTTTGAAAGAAAAGTTTGTTCAATGTTTATTTAATTTTTTTTTCTTTATCATTGAAAAATTAATTTCGAAGTATTTTCATTACTGCATTAGATCCATTTTATTTTGAAAAGGAAATTGTCATTAAATTCTTCGTTTCTTGTAGGAGAAATTGTAGTTAAATTCTTCATTTTTCCTAAAAAGAGAAATTGTTGTTGAATTCCTCATTTCTCAAAGTAAAAGGAATTTGTTTTTATTGATTTGATGCATTTAGTTTCCTTTTCTGCATTTACATTAAAGGGACTAAAAAGAAAAATCTGCATTTGCATGTAGTGGATTGTGTGTTTTGCATAGGAAAAAATTAAGAAAGCTGCATATTAGTTTGTGCTCTTTGTTGTTTGCTCTCAAATTGATTGCTCTTTCCCACTAGTAGCTAGGATTTTCATTGAAGAAACTAAAATTGAAAGTTTTCTTATCATTTTAGTTTGCATTTTAGGAATTTCCATTACATCATCGTTGTGAACCTTGAAAGGAAAATTAATAAACAAGATCAACTTAAAATTTACATCAATTTACCTAACAAAGCATTGGAACCATAACGATAAAATTTAGAAGGTCTAGGCTAGAGACGTGTTCCGACGTCGTAAAACATTGCAGCCGTCATTAATTGTCTACGATACATTCCAAGTGGAATACCTCACTCCACGTACATAAGTATATCGTAGCTCGTCCACGTAGCTTTGGGTATATCGGGCGGTGTTATAGTACAAAAAGTATAAAGGGGTGCTCTCACTATGCGGTTTTGCATCAAACAGTGCTAATATGGACTTGGGCCTCCACGTACCTTCGTGTATATTTGGGAGGACAACTTTAGGTTTCTATCCATCCATATTGAACTGAGTCGGACGCCTTGTAAATTTTGATACACCGAACACAACGTTTGGGGAGATTGCCTGCTCATACTTCTTGGTTCGCCACGAGGTATTCTGCAGTTCACAGTTTCTTGGTAAACCTTTTTCCTAGCATTTCCCTTTTATTTTTTTTATTTGTTTTTTGGTTAAAATATATCAGTCATCATGGAAGAAAAAAATCCTTTTCCCCGTTGTTCACGTAGATTAGCATTGAAACCACCTTTACCACTGGAAGTTACTCCTGGTTGGCGAAGGCGACATCACTCTACCGAAACCAGTGCTATTAGTACCTCTGGTGAAGCATCATCTTCCAATATACCAGAGTCGACACAAGTTGTTTATACAAATCATATTTTGTCTACTGTTTCCGAGACGGATTCCTCACAGCTACCCGTGGTCACGATCCATCTAATCAGTGAGACCATACCTCTTGAACCCAATCTAGTTCAACCAGAAGTTGATCCAGATCCTGTCTCTTCTTTTCCAGAAAATTTGAATCCCGAAGTCGAATGACCGGAAGTTGTTCCTCCATTAGTCATCCCACAATTTTCTGTAGCCATTAAGTCTCCCATATCACACAGTCAACCTCTTGAAATATACTTTGGTCCTGATGACGAAATACTTCCACCTGGTTTGATTTCGATTGAAGAAATCCCACAATACGAAACACCTTTAAATCCAACCCATTTTGAGGAGGATATTTTTTTATACAAGTCTTTTCCTCAGTCACCACCCTCTGCTTTTGTTGATCCCGTGCCCATTTAAATTACCATCATTTCAAAAGGGTACACATTTGGTCAAGTAACCATGCCTGAACCAACATCTTCGGTTGGGCCATCTGTTCCAATTACATCAGCACCTGCCCTCGCTACCCCGTTGATGTTTATAACTTCACTAGAGTTATATTTACATAGAGGCCCTTTGCTTCCATCAAGCTATAAATATTTATTTGGAATTTTCTCTGGTGCATATTCAAACCCATGGACTTCACCAATGCCATCGTCTGGTATTATAACTGGTAAACCTATAGTGAGTACTGAATGGCTTGATTCTATATACATATCATCAGGGAAATATCAAACTGGTCCTTCTGGGTCTATTCCATCCAATACCATATAACCTGGACTCCCTGCATTTGGAGAGCAATATTTTCCATCTTATTATCCTCCTCATGTTGGGGGACAACCTTTGGTCACCCACTTTGATAGTACTCCGTGATTTTTTGGTCAACCTAATGTCGAAATGAATGTTTGTCAATGGTAGCCCACTCTGCCTATCCAACCACAAATGGTTGTACACTCGTATCAATCGGTTCAACTTGTTGCACCCACATACATTCCACTTGTTAATACATCTTTAACCCTGTTATAGAATCAAAATTTTTTACAACAACTGTTTCAGGTGTGTCCTTCAACTCAATACTCTCAAGTATTGGGCCTACAGACTCCAAATCCTTCGGTTAATTTACAACAACAGCCTGTACCTGGAATAATTTATTCACAAGATGGCTTACCATATTATGGGATGTCACAGCCACAAACAAGTTATAATTATCCTCAACCGAATCCAAGTTATCCTAATTTGGGATATAATATTGGTGGACAGACCCCTTGGCAGCCTCGGGCGCAAATGCCTCAACCTTCATTTCAACAAGTATCATATCCAGGTTTTGGTCAACAGAATCCTCAATCGTTTTCTTATCAAAACAACCCCTATTTGGGTTACCAGCAGCAGATTCCTTATGTTGGTGCTCAAAGGAATGTTTCCCAAACAATTCCATCATACCCTGGCTATGCACAACCTAACCTTAATCGACAGTTTCCTTTTGTTGCAACTTTAGAGTTACCAGATTTAAATCGGCTAACCAATGATCCAATCAACTATGCTCCTTGGTGGCCAGTGATACCTCACAAATTACCCTCGAATATTCCTAAGTTCAATGGAAACCCTAGAGAAGGCCTGTCGACTCATGTTATGACTTATCATTTGTGGTGTTCATCCAACTCCCTAAATGAACTCTGTTCGGCTACGTCTTTTCCAACGTACATTCATGGGTCCAGCTGCAAAATGGTACATTGAGTTACCTAGAGCTTCTTTTGATAATTTCACTTCTCTAGCTACTGTCTTTTTGACTCACTTCCAGTTACCCATACGATATGAAACTAGAATGGAACTCTTGAATAATTTTAAACAAACTAATGCTACTCACATTTCTGATCATATTCATGAGTGGGATCGTCGTCGTAGAATGGTTAAGACATTTGTTCCTGATAAAATTCTTGCTGAGTGTTTCATTAAGTCCCTGTTACAATATATAACTGAGGATGTGGCTAAGGGTGGCGTCATCACTGAAGAGCAAGTCATTGCTCAAGCTCAATATTTAGACTTGATTTATACATAGTTTAGCACTCTCTATGAAAAAATTCCAAACGCATCGTGATCTAATTTTACTGTTCCTCCTCAATTAAAGGATTCTCATGCCAGAGACGGTATGATTGGTACTGCAAGCACACATCATACTACTGCATATGATCCTACACCTTCTTCTGAAATCAATGCCGTGTCATTTGACAAAGGAAAAGTGACAAGCAACCTAGAAGTAAGAAAAAGATAAATCTAAGAAAATGAAAACTTCTAACCCACAGGAAAGATAATCTGATCAATCGTTTGGAACTAGGAAACCTCATTATCGATGCATAATCTGTAATGAGGAACACTTTTTTCGATATTTTCCTCACCACGCTAAAGTTTCAAAAATGGTTAAAACTTCACATGCATCAGCTGTGTTGACAGATTCGTTTCCTAATCCAGACACAAATTTGGTTACTACGTATCCAGCTTCTAGTTCCCAAGTGCTTATGTTATCTGTCACAAAACCTTCAACAGATATTTTGGTGTCAACGCGTAATAAATATTATGGTAGTCAGGCCACTGATCAACCTACTACCTCGACTACGAATCCGTCTATTAAATCGGTACCACCTACTACCATTCCTAAATTGAAAATCAAGCCACCGAAGGGAGTCATTCATAAATCGACATATAATCCTTGAGCAAGAGCTGCTAAAAACTATAATATAGTTGAATATTTGGCTCAATTCCCTTCAACTATGTCAGCTCTTGAGTTATTACAAAATTGTCCCTCCTAGAAACAGGCTTTATTGTCGGCTATTGGTGGAATTTGTTATCACTATACAAATTTTCTGAAACTTGGCTTATGTTTTGAAGAAGAAATTAGTGGTGAAAGACCTGAGTTTACTGAAACAAATTCAAGCGAGGCTGTGAAACTATATTTCAAGTGAGGGAGAACTGAAACAAATTCAAGCAAGGCTGCTCATTCAAATTCAGGTTATATTAGTATTTTCAAAATTTACTACCAAGTGAGTTTGAAATTCATTGCTGGTGGAAGCATAATTGTTATCAAGCGAGGCATAATTGTTATCAAGCGAGGCTGAACTCATTTACCAAGCGAGCAAGTTCATTCAACAGGAAGCTCTGATTGCTAATTTGCTAATTTGTTGAAGACACAGGGTTTTTAGAGGGATTATCACAGATTTATGAAGATACAAGGTTTTCAAGAAGAAAATAGAAGGCTTAAGAAGAGAGTAGAAGAACCTGGAAATACAGCTAGCATAGTTTGAAGATCAGCCATATCTAAAATAAGTGCAAGCAGTAAGTGTCATCCTTTAACAAATTTTTGAGGTTATGTGGTAATATCTCATTTTTGGAGCTGTTTAAAGTTGATGTTTATGGGTTATGAAAGCTAATATACACCTGGAAATATAGTATTAAAGGGTTGAAAACTAAAATTTTGGAAGGAAGCTGTGAAAAGTGAATACTTAGCAGTTTCGTAGCGCGCTACGAAACTGCTGAAGGTGACACAATAGTTTCGTAGCGTGCTACAAAACTGCTGTAGGTTGTATTATGAAGAAATTTTGCAATTTTCAAAGGTGAAAAGGGTTTGGTTTTGAGCTTTGATGTTGGTGGGAGGTATATGTAGAATATGAATGAAGATCTAGGAGGTTTGGCACATAAAAATGGAGGTTTGAAGCATGATTTTAAAAGGAAAAGTCTGCGCTACGAAAACAGCAGACTCAACAGTTTCATAGTGCAACAGTATTGACAGTTTTTGCACCATTTTGGAGGTTTAGGATTTGCACAGCTAGAAGGTCGAATTCAAGTGAACGTTATAAGACATTTGCCACATGTTTTGAGCACTAGTTCTTCAACAGTTGGTTCAAATGGAAAGAAATGGGGAATTCAGCTATTATACAAGGAACATGCTCCTATTTTGTAGGAATGGATAAGAAGCAGGTTGATGGGGTCTAACAGCAAGAAGATAAACAACATCATGGTTGAAGTCTAGAAGAAATAGCTGTCAAGCATAGTTTTTAATGCTTAGATAAGGTTGTTAAAGGTTGTTAAGATATAATAAATAGTGTTTTAGTTCTAGTTGTATTAGGACTGTAAGACAGACAGTTTAAATGTTAGTTTGTAAATGAAGTTTGTTTAGAAGTTGATAGGTGTCAAATTCAAATTTCTTCTCAAATTTTTGGAAGGAATCCAAGGATGTAATGACTAATATATAAGACAGAAGAAATCGAATTGCATAGGGTTGGAATTTTCATTGAACAAGCATACTTTTTGTGATATCAGAGAACTGTGTTTTTATCTTAATACAGGGAGTTTTGTTTCATCACTCGGGATTCAGGAAGGGTTATGGATGTTTGATTGTCTCATGATGTTTCTCTTTAAATTACTTGCAGTGGCATGAATGTATGTTACTTAGAATTCACTGAAGGTGCTCTAAATTCCTTCATATGTTCATGAATTGTGTTTATTCTCTGTCCTACTGTTCTATTGATGCATCTAAACCCTGAAATGTCCTGACTTCCATATGAAACTGATCTTTATGTTTTTTGAAAGCACACTTGACTCTATTTACCCAATAGATGTTTGTTGATTAAGTAGTACAACCAATTATTCACTTTATTCACAGAGTTAGCCATCTGATCTTTATTTGAAAATCATTAACCTATTGAGAGAGCCCTCTCAGGTTGAGGAGGCTAAGCCTCAACTAAAAGTTTGGTTTGAAATAGTTACTCAGGTTCTCCTTGACTAGCAGCCTATCAAGGTCTAATTTTGAGATAACAGAATTGATCTGACTAATTCTAATCTCGTTGTCTTTAATCATACGTGCTATGTGCCATAATTACCAGCAGAATTGGCATTCTCTATACAAGTAAATGTTCTCAATCACCTTATTCATCATACTATTATTGATGAGGGAGCATCTACGTGCATTATGTCTCTAAACTTTTGGAAGTCACTTGGCTCGCCACACCTATATCAATCATCAACAACGTTGAAGGCTTTCGATGGACGTACATATAGGCCTTGTGGTATTATCAATAACCTGCATGTTGAACTAGGGGGGAAAATAGTGAATGTTGACATTGAGGTCGTTGACGGACCCCTTGAATACAATATTATACTTGGAAGGCCATGGGTATATGATATGGCTGCAATTGTTTCTACATATTTTAGAATGATTTCCTTTCCATATAAAGGTGCCATCACAATAATTAATCAGCTATCCTTCTTTGCCTCTGCTTCGTAGGTAACTGGAAGTGTTCCGTTCATTCTCGCACCCCAACTAGCACTTCAGAACATTGGTGTAAAACTCTTAAAGGATTCCACTCTGGTGGGAACCTTTTCATTACCGCCGCCTGCGACGTCGACAAAATTTGCAAGTATAGAGACCTACTACATGATCTCTTCCACTCCATCTAGCTTAAGGAAGAGTATGGGTGATTCTGAAATTGTTACGTTGGATTAGTTTTTGCCACCCAACCCTATTTAGTTGGCATAACAATCAATCTATCTGGCTTGGGCGGCGAATCCGAAATCAGCATCGCCGGTTGTTTTGGTTGATCATTCCTTATATTTTGGTACTCCATCTGATCCTTTTTCCTCAACTTTTTTGACATATGAGAATATTTTGGAAACCATGATGTCAGAATGAGAACCTTGGGAATATTATCATCTTCGTTCCCATCTCATGATTATGAAGGTTATCTTAGTTAACTATATCACCCATCGATCAAAAATTTCTTTTTGAATTCTTTACCTATTAATGCAATTGATTCAGAGTTAAAATTTTCAAATATTGAAGAAACTATTTCTAATGATATTTCGACCAAACCTGGCATGGTAGAAAATATTCATGTTGGAATGTCTTGTTCTCCATCAGAAATTGAAACATATCACTCTATTTCGTGAATTTCGGGATATCTTTTCCTGGTCTTGTGAGGAGATGCCAGGTATTGACACTAGTATTGTTGAACACACTATTAATATGTAGCCTAATGTCAAGCCGGTGCGTCAATGCCTTCGTCTAGTTCATCCAAAGAAGGCCGATGCCATTAAAGAAGAAGTTGAAATTTTTTTGCATGATAGTTTCATATACCCTGTTTCGTTAACTGAGTGGGTTTCCAACATCGTTCCTGTCATGAAAAAACAAGGAACCATCAGAGTGTGCGTCGATTATCGGTATGTTAATTTTTCTTGTCCAAAACACAACTATCCTACTCCCTTTATCAACCAGATTATTGACGATTATGCTGGATGTGAAATTTTTTCATTCATGGGTGGATTTTCTGACTACAATCAAATCAATATCCACCTAGAGGATCAACATAAGACAACATTCATCTGTCCCTGGGGAACATTTGCTTATAAGAAACTACCTTTTGGTTTAAAGAACGCCGGGGCTACTTTTCAGAGAGAAATGGATTATGATTTCAATGATATAAAACATATTGTTCAACCCTATCTAGATGATTTATCCGCACATTCACGAAATCAGAATGATCACCCGATGCATTTTAGAGCCATATTTTAATGATGTCGACACTACAAAATACGCCTCAATCCACATAAATGTGTGTTTTGCATTGGGTTTGGTCATTTTCTTGGATTCATAGTCTTAAAAGAAGGAATTCAAATAGACCCATTGAAGTTCCAGGCCATTCTTGATTTGCTTGCTCCATCAAATTTACTTCAGATACATAAACTTCAAGGAAAGGCTAACTTCCTAAGGAGGTTCATACCCAACTAGGCTGAAATGGCTAAAGGATTTACTTGACTCTTGAAAAAATGGGTTCCCTTCCATTGGGACCAATTTATACAAGTTTCTTTTGATGTTGTCAAGGATACTCTTGTCCGAGCGTCATTAATGTATCTCCCAAATTATCAGAATGATTATTTCTTATATATCACTGCGGTTGATACGACCATTGCTATGGTATTGGTCCAAGTAGAAAATGGGATAGAACATTCGATCTATTATTTGAGTCGTAATCTCAATGATACGAAAGTCAAGTATTCATACGTAAAAAAGCTTGCCTTGGCAGCTGTTCAAGCTATCCAAAGATTTCGCCACTATATCCTGTTCCGAAAGGCCATTATCGTTTCAGATTGAAACCCCATGACTTATATCTTATCACGTTAATTGCTGGGGGGAAGGTATTCAAAATGGATTGTCATTTTGTAGGAATTTGATTTGGAATTCATCAAATCCAAGTCAAAGAAGTCTTTAGTTTTTTTAGAGCTTCTCTGTGACCTTCCCTCTGATAGTATTGCTACTAATTCGGAACCATCAATTCCTGACGAGTCTTTGTTTCTTATAGGATCATCTGATCCTTGGTATGGAGATTTTATCATTTATCTCCAAACCCAAACTTTTCGGCCAAATACCTCTCGCTCTGAACAACGATGTATTCGATACCAAGCCAAAGATTATTTGATCATCGGCGATAGAATTTATTGTCATGGTGTCGATACTATTTTAAGAAGGTGCCTCATTCATGAGGAGGTTGAAAAAGTTTTAAATGATTGTCATGATGGGGCTTGTGGTGGAAATTTATCTGGATACGCTACTGCGCAGAAGATACTCCGTGCCAATTAATTTTTTCCTACCATATTTCGCGACTGCATCCTCGCGGTCAGAAGTTGTCATGCGTGTCAGATTTTTGATCGTAAAATATGCAAATCGCCAGCGACAATGCATCCTGTTGTCTCTGTGGGACCATTTTTGAAATGGGGCATTGAATTCATGACTTATAACCCTCATTCATCTAGGGGGCATGGTTATATTATTGTCGCATTAGACTACTTTACAAAATGGGCCGAAGCAATGCCTACATTCAACAACACATGACATACAACTGCATTGTTTTTCTTTAATCGGGTTATTGCATGGTTTTGCGTCCCACAGGCTATAGTTACAGATCATGGGAAGCATTTTTGCAACCACATGATGATTGAATTGACTGCCAAGTTGGGATTGTCACATGATAATTCTACTCCTTATTATCCACAATCAAATGGACAGGCCAAAGCTATCAACAAAATTCTTAAATGTATGCTTCAACGAATGATAGGAGTTTGCAAAAGAAACTGGAATTTGATCCTGTACTCGGCCTTGTGGGCGTACCAAACCTCAGTGAGAAACACAACCAAATTTACTCCTTTTCAATTGGTGTATGGTCTGGAAGCTATCTTTCCTATCCAATGTGAAATACTGTCATTAAAACTCTCAATCAACTTGTTACCTGACACCTCAGAAGAATAAGTGTGTCTTTTAAACCTCATCCATCTTGATGAAACACGTAGTGAAGCCCAATTGGCCAATGAAGCACATAAGAGACGTATAAAGGCGCAATATGACAAAAAATTCCAGCCTCGCATTTTCTCAGAGGGCGACTTGGTCCTTCTTTATGATCAAGAAGCTGATGTAATAAGTACAGGAAAATTTGAGCCATTATGGTATGGCCCCTATATTGTCAAAAGAGTTCTTGCTAAGGGTGCCTATGATTTGGTGGATTATGATGGAATTCCGTTAGCGCAGCCTCGAAATGGGTTGTATCTGAAATGTTACTATGCTTAATCATGAGAGTGGTGATTTTTTGTATTGTATTGTATATATATGCTGTTCATTTGCATTGACTATCTTAGTTTGTTTTTAGAGTTTTCCTGACGTTAGTAATCCACTTTACATTTCATCACAGATGTCTGAATCTTTTGAACCATTTGTTGGATATGCTGATGGTGCTAGTCCTAGTACGCATAATCTATCTTCTGCAGCGTGGGCCATTTTCGCTCCGAACGACAAGTTAGTGAGTTTTCGAGGGATTTGTATTGGTAGATCGACAAAAAATATTGCTGAGTATAGCGCGTTGATCGAACTTCTCTCTGATGCCATTTCATTTGGTATTAACCACATCATTATAAGGTTAGACTCACAACTTGTGGTATTACAACTTATTGGTGTTTATACTGTTATAAATCCAACACTGCATCGTTTGTTCCTAAGAGTTCGAATATTGGAAACACACTTTCATTTTATTCAATATCAACACATTTCCAGAAATTTGAACACATTGATTGATTCTTTAGCTAATCAAGTTTTAGACATACATTTGCAACACATGTAAAGATACATTCACATAATTGAATAGGACTACACAATAAACATAGGAAAACACTGAAATCAAATAGATAGATACTTATAGGTTTTTACAAAAATTTGTGCCCAAGACACATTGGTCATTTGACCTCAAAATGTATGCAACATGTCAAAAGTAAAACTAGTGATGCTCATGGTAACATGCTATAGATCTATATATCCTACACAGTAACCGCATCCAGCGGTTAGGAACACCTATAGTGTGGCGCTACAGTTGCATGGGTAACTCTTTGATCCGACAATCCGAAATCCCAAAGGTTAAACCCTATATGTGATGCCTAAGCTCAGTCAAAGTCTCAACCATGTCTAAATCCTAAAGGACTGCTCTCCTGACAACCCTCTCTGCTGGCTCATCTGCTCCATGTTCTGGTTCCTCCACCAGTTGAACTCAAACAACATCTACATTACATAAAAACTTTATTTTAGTCTTGGGAAAACATCAAAAAATACAAAAAAATTGTATAAACCTTAGGAAAATCAAAATCATGGTCAAAACATTATTACCTATTGCACCCCACTGAGCGCCTTTTGGTAAGGCTAAGTCTGGATCTCCTCAGAAATTGATGCCTGTGTATGCATACTCATCAATGGTGACAACCTGTCACCTGAACTAGGTGAAGAATGTAGTCGAGAATACAATGGTTGATTGGCCTGCATGCCTACCCATTAGTTCTACCCATCTCTGCATCCTCGGATCTCTAGGGTTAGATACACCCAACATCACATGCTGAGGTTGCATTAGTGGAATTCTCTCTAAGGAAAATGAAATGAGGATCGAACCATAACTGAATTTTTTATTCCTTCCTCCGTTTTCCTTGTTTAGTTGTTCTTTTATTTGGGAAAGTATAGCTTCAAACCAGTTGAATATTGTTGGCTCCATGAACTCTAGCGAATACTGCATACATGATCTATTCGCTACATGTAGTGTAACGGTGATGAGTTTTGCAATCGTGAAAAGAATGGTTCTCAATGGAAATTCTTGAATGTCATGGATTCTTATCTTCCAATATTTGCTTGGCTCTACCCCTCGATAGAAATATTGCAAAACATAGTCTCTCAGTGTTTATCCTCCAAGAGCAGACCCTGAGAGGGAAATGGGCAAGCCTCTCCTTGAAAAGCTTGTGAGAAAATATACATCCTCCAATGTAATGGGAACCACTTTGTTCCTAATGTGAAATACCTCGATAGCCGGATACCATGCTCAAACTAGGAACTCCAAGAGTTCTATTTGTTGCCTCATCCTTGACAAGCGGAAATACTTTAACAACCCACAATCTCTTAGGGCTCTTACTGTACCCAGATCATTTAGGGCAACCATATTTTGTGCTTCATGCTCTCTTTCTCTCCATGTAATCATCATTAGAGTCCGATGAAATCCTAAAACATAACCATAAGACTCATTAGACTCCTTTCAATGCAAAAAATTAGAAACATTTTGAGCATAGTGCAAGAATAAAAAATGAATATTGCGCCCAACGCAGTCTTGAACAAGGGAAAATGTGTTGCATATGCATCTAGACTTCAATTTAGGTGCTCTACAATGCACTTTTCAATGCTCAAGGGTGGGTTTCCCTCTTTTGAAGAAAATTTTACCCTAAGGGACTCAAAACCCTAAAAATTTGCAATGAAAGGAAATGAATTGACTACTGAAAGAAAGAGAGGGTTCATAGCATTAACCTGGATCAAATGGCAATGAAAACCATCCACAAAATCGATCACAATCAGTAGTTGAAGTTCAGGGGATAAAACAGGTTCAGAGCTCCAAAATGCAAATGGTAACTATTGAATGGTTAAAATGAATAGTAAAACTCTTTTTATTAGTCATTTTATTATTTGCAATGAATATTTATTGCTGTGACTATGGTTTTATTATATTTTTATCATGAAATAGGTATTTTTAATCCATTTGATGTTGTTCTGAACAAGTTTTACAATTGATGAACAGATTAGCCATGAAAATTTATTTAAAGAATGATTTTACCACAAAGCATACTTTTATCCTTATTTTTCTATCTTTGTTAAAAATGAAAAAGGACTTGAAGCACACTTTTATCTCTTTTTCGAGCTTCTATAACAGTGAAAAAGGAACCCATAGAGTCTTCTTTTAGCTCTTTTCAGACTCCAATAATGTGAAAATATTGCTGAGCACTTGTATTTTCAAGCTCATAAAAGTAAATGAATTGATATCTACTTAGTATAAGTTTAACCCTTTTCCGGACTGAGATAGATTATTTACGAAAAAGGAATGCCTTAGTCGAACATGGATAAGAGGTTCTCTTAGTTATTATTTTACACTTTTTCGGATCTGAGCGACAACTTTATGAAAAAATACTTATGGAGTTTTCTTTCGTCCTCTTTTTCAAACTCTCTAAATATGAAAAAGGAATGGAATGTCACTATCGTTAGGCTCGATAAAACATAAAATAACGATGGGCTTGTCGATCATGGCAAGAATCGAGTTTCATTCATCGCTAGACTCATTAAATTATTAAATAGCGATACATTGTTTGCCCGAAGGGTTGAATTATAGATCAATCATATGTTATCCTCCTCAAGCTTGTTAAAAAATAAAGAGGTACTGGTCGACAAATGATTAGGGAAAATTTGGGAAAGTGAACATAACTTTTTACGATAACAAGTCGATCTTGAACATGAAACTTCACTCCATCACCGTGACTGTTTGGGTTGTGTAATATTCTTGACAGTTCATTCATACCTATGGTTCATCATACCTTCACTTTAGTTTTGGGTCAATGCTACCGGCTCATCTAAGTGTCACCGATATGTTCAAGAGAAGTCATCCAGTGAATACTCATCCTTCTGCAATGCTCATAAACCTTCATTTTCATGACAATCATCTTTAAACATTGCTATAACAAGTCATCCTTTGTCTCTGAAATCAGTAACTCTTGTTTCGCAATAAAGTGGCTTCCTATTGAAGTCAAATCATCATCCAGGAAGTTCACTTCGAAACATCATATTCCAGTATCATGAGGCTTGTTACAGCATCAATAGATCCTCTCTTCTGGACATTTGACCAAAATATTTTGTTTGGTGTTCACCATCAAATCATCTATTCACGCCTTACGAAATTTACTGTAGTACCTTGAGGGCCATTGACATTAGTTATGGTTATCTCGCGTTTGTTAACAACTCACATCATTGGCTGGTAATCAAACGATGTCTTACCATGTTCGACAACAAATCATATATTCGCATGGCTAGACTTGTACTCGAATGATTGAGTGAACGAGATAAGAAGACCCCAGATCTAGTTTTAGCCATCCAGGTTGTGATTTCAGAATTTTTGCACACATCATCTGTACAGTGACCTTACATACAGATCGTCATCCGAACATGGGCCTATATCTGTAGGCATGTTTGTATTGGGAAACATTCAAATGTAGACGACTTTATACACTATGTACATGTTATTAGATATTTTATGTGCTGAGCACGGGAATGCCTTCCCTCAACAATTCGTGATCAAGAGGATATATCATGATGTAATGTATTGTAAGATTGATGCAGGTCGCCACTCCGCTTCATCTCCAGCCCATCACAGTGTAAAGAATCTCATTCAAAAAATATTGTTATTCTGACTTCATGCTTTAGGGGGCAATCTGTTATAGGTCAATTTGGGCATCATTCACAATGACCTGGTTAAACTGGACATCATCCCCAGAACCAATGAATAGGGTCTATCATCCCCCATCATTTCAGTTGCTACATGCCCTAAGACAAAGAACAAGAACAAATCATCCATGACTTCCATTGCAAGGTTTTCAAGATTTGAAGTACATGTTATATCACCTATGAGCTCACCAACATAGTCTCTCAAGGGGCTAAGTGCGTTGCATATGTAGGCACCCCCATTCAAGGGTACTCTACAAAGAACTTCCCAACACTCAAGCGTGCGTTGGTTAATTAGGAGCTAAATTCTCATTGTTCCGGAATCTCCACTTGGCCAGTGCCTTCTAGAAGAGTGCATATGTGTCAAACTTTGAATCCATGTGTCCATTTGATACCTTTGAGCTTGGGAACATGTCTTGCCTATTATTAGAAAGTCATTAATTGTAAAACTACCTTCAGCTCATCTATAAATTGTGCACAGATCCTAGTGCTTGAGAAGGAAGAAATTGAGTAGAGAAATGCTGGTGGATTTTCAATTGAGGATTTGATTTGGGTGATATGTTACTGGAGAGATTTTCATTGTGATGAGGCTAGGATGATGTTGGAGATGGTGACATCAAATCAATCATTGGTTGTAACCTCCCTTTCTATCCATTAATAAAGGTTGTTGTTTACTTTCCCACATATGTATCTGTATAAGCTTCTATATTTCATATTATGAATTCTTATCTGATGTATATGGTTCATGTTTCATTGATTTAACTGAATAAATTGAATCAACATCTGTATATTGCAATCTCTTTTTTGTTTAGTGTTCATTCTTTCAGGAAATATTTTGGCGATCTAGCTTGGATTTGAAGCTACAGTAAGAGAGACAGAAGGAGAATAGGAAATACTTGGACCCCAAGTAGGTTTCTTGATATATTCTGTGTGTCTATTTATTGTTAGGAAAAGTATCTGCAAAGTCTTTAATCTATTGTTCTAAATGCATAACACCACATTTAGGAAAAAATGTTTTATCCATAATTCATAATTCCACATAACAGGACGAATCTGAATAAGGAAGTAGTAGAGTTTGTGGCTAGGTTTCTAGACTTTCAGCAGGTCAAAGCAGTGTGTAAGCATCTAGGTGGGTTTCTTCAACCTATTTTGATTTGAGAGTGGAAATGGGAAGGCATTTCCATGGAATTCATTATAGGTCTTACGAGGACATCGAGAAAGCATGATTCTATCATGGTTGTGGTAGATAGGTTGAGAAAGGTAGCTCACGTCATTCTAGTAAAGAGTACTTGTTCAACTAGTGTGGTAACACATGCCTTCATTAGGGAGATTGTCAAATTGCATGGTGTTATGAAGACGAATGTGTCAGAAAAATATGCTAAATTCACTTCCAAGTTTTGTAAGGAGCTACTGGTTTGGGGATAGAGTTTACCTTCAACATTTATTATCATCCACAGATAGATGGATAGAAAAAGAGGGTCAATAGGATATTGGAGGATATGCTGAGGATGTATGTCATGCATTGATAGTGGAGATGGGAGGAGTATCTTCCATTGGTTGAGTTTTATTACAACAATGCTTATCAAGATTCACTGAGGATGAGTCCATTTGAAGCACTCTATGGGCGAAGTTGTAACACTCCCATCAGCTGGAGTGATCCAATGAAAATGGTACTTATTGGAATAGACATGTTGACAAACATGGAATAGGAAATGCAGGTTATAAATAAGAATCTAAATGAAATACAGGACAGGTAGAAGAGTTATGCAGACCAACACAAGTAATTTAAGGAGTTTTAGGTTGGGGAGCATGTGTATTTTCACATCAAGCCCAAGAAGAGCTCCTTGAGGATTGGATCATGTGCCAAGTTGGCACCACGGTATTGTGAGCCTTTTGATATCCTTGAGAGGATTGGAGCAATGGCCTAAAAAATTGCACTACCTACAACAGTGAAAATCCATGATTTTTTCCATGTTTCATTACTTAAAATATATGTAAATGACGTTGAGCATGTTATTTATTGGTCTGTGTTGTAGGTGGAACCAAAAGGATAATTCTAGCCGAAACCTCAGTGCCTATTGCATCGGAAAAAAATCTTGCTTCAGAACCGAGAAATCGAGCATGTTAAAGTGTAGTGGAAGCACTTTGGGCCCAGTGAAGCTACATGGAAGATGGATGTTTAGATGTGGGCTATGTATCCTTCATTGTTTTCTCGTGGAGAAAAATGAGTTTTTGTATTTGTACCCAATTATTTATGCTTGCTATTGTAAATATCACAATGAGATGTGTTATAAAGCTCTAATAAGTGATGTGGTTGTCATATTGTCATGCTTTTCATGATGGTTTTTCTTTTGAGCATGATGTTATTGTAAATACTGCAACAAGATGAGTTATAAAGCTCCATAAGTAGTATTTTTGGTTTTTTAGCAGTTTTTTCTGCTTCTAGGTGTCATAGAACACCGAGGACGGTGTTCCCCTAAGGGGGCGGGGCCTATAACAACCCCAAGTTAAAATTTGGTGTAATACAAGTTAATAAAGAAAAAATAAGACCACAGTCAAGGGACACTTATTCCAAGCTAAATGTTGGGAAAAAAATATCTTAGTGGGCATCACTTGATGTTGTTTATGGCTAAGGGGAAATAAAGGAAAATAGGAGAAAAGGGAGGTGAAAGGTCACATGTTTCATGTGAGGAGGAAATATAAGGAAAACTAAGGAAAAAGAAGAAATTAGAGGCATAAATAATAAGAATACCTAAGAGCATCAATTGGTAGCCTTTTGTCAGTTCAGTTTTGGAATTGGTTTCAGAGAGGAGAAGAGCACCAAGAGTATAAGGAAAGAAAGCAAGCAAAGGAAGGACAAGGAAAGCCAAGGAATGAAAAGGAAAAGTTGGATCAATCAACTTCAATAGGAATACTAGCAGGTAATAGGTTGCATGTATGATTTCCTAACTAGTTTTGACATGCATGGTATGTGCATGTTGGTATTTGATTCTTTTGTTGTCAATGACATTGGCTTTGCTGGGGTTCGACAATGGATTTTAGGCTTGCCTTACCATTTCTAGATAGCCATGGTGTGATGGCATTCTTGCTCGGTTTGAGCTTTGGATTGTCGAAAGGTTTTGGATCCAGGTGAGGTGGTCTCAGGAAAATCCCAAGGGTTGGGGGTGGAGATGGTTTTCTCCGAGAAGCCCTCAACAAGTGGGTGGAGACATGAAAATTCCTCAAGGGATGGTGAAGGAATTTCGAGGCATCCAAACTCAGTCTGGTTTTGTGATCTCGACATCGGTTTAGGTGAGATCATGATATGGTGAGGGTGGAGGTGGTTTAACCTCTGGATTCCCTTTTTTTTTATGGATTGGTTTATCCCATTAGATCCCACATTCATGCTTGGAATATGGCACAGGGGGTGATTGGATGAAAGAAATATTTGGTTCAGCACAATCTATGGTTAGGTGGTACGTGGAAGTCCCATACCTGGTTGGATTTTTCACATGTTTAATGAGAGATAATTTTATCTTGCATTTGATTAGTAAATGTACTTGTTATTATGTGGCTTTAATGGATGTTTTATCATTGTTGTTTATTTGGTTATATGCTAGTTAAGCATGGTTATTTTATAGATCTATGTATGGATCTTATCACATTTTCAATAATGAATGTCAAATTCATGAATTAATCATACCTAATTGGTGTTATGACAATTATTGAGAGAAGGCATTGATCCTTCTTGTTAAAGCTCAAATAAGTTTAATATGCTTATGTTCAGATTTGTATTCATGACCTGTAGGTTGCATGTTTACCAAGTGTTTGAAGGAATTTCAGTCCCAGTTGGGAGAGGTCAGGTCAAGTCTTGATTCAAATTTTTTTATAAGCCTTGTTTCTACATCATTGATCATTTTTGGAAGTTTCATTGAGTTCTAGGCATAGGCCTGATTCCTACCTTTGAAAAAGTTTCTTAGAATTCAAGGTCGCTGGAATAGAATTGGCTGGAAAAGTCCACAGTGACTGGCAGGCTGGCCTATGGGAGCGAATAAGGCTCTAGTTTAGTGAAAAAGAGAGCTATCTCAGGGGTTGGACACTTGGAGGGGTTGGGTTTCTCCTGGAGGTCCTGTAACACCCGAGGGAAGTCAGTAATGTCTTAATTTGTCGACTCCATTTCCTTAAGGTCATATATGAGGTTGAGTCTTATCATAGTGAATCTTATCTCATATTTACCTTAGGTAAACCAATGAAAGTGGCTAAATGTGGGAGAATGCATTACACACACACACACATATTCATTAATACAACTTGGAAATAAAAACACACATACCTAAAACTATGGAATGCATTTTATTTCATGATGAAATGAAAATCATCATTAAATTAATCAAAATGAAGAGACAAAGAACAAAATAGTTTCTACCAAACAAAAACTATAGGGAATTTAGAGGATAAGGTAAAACTATAGGACATTTAGAGGATAAGGTGGCTCTTTGAGCTCGTATTCTAAGGTACGTGTGATTTTTGTATACATCATTACAATACTTAAAAACAACCAAATATATCTTAACATACAAAATAGTGTAAGAAATCAAAGAATTTCCATAAACAACACATGATTAATATACTACATCACACATTTAGATCAACCCATAGGGCCATCTTATATAACACCAAGATGTAACCAACTCCCTTGAAGTGAAGAAGTCAAGTTACAGATAGATAGGTTACAGCACATAACAACCTCTTTAATTTCTTCCCTCTTTTCATCCCCCTAGTGAAAACATTGGTCAATATCCTTAATTTATCTATTCTAATTGTCTGACAAATGAAAATATTATTCAATTTCTTAGTCAAACTCTTATTGACCTCCTAGTTGACCACCCAATGGACGTTGTAGTCAACTCTTCTAGTTGACTATTGACTATCAGTTGATTGTTAACAAAACATCAAAAAGTGTAATGAACTAGCAAATCTTATTGTTCGAATACAAATTACCCAACTCCTCATGGACCTTCATATAATGTTCCCTTTTTCAACATAACACATAAGCACAAATTTTCTCTCTCTTTATTGTAGCTTCACATACTTTGCAACCACATTCCAATATATTATTTCTGTGCATGATTTCTTTCAATATAATAATTTGGCATTAGTGTTATATTAAAGAGGAGATTACATATTTTATGAATAAGATAAGATGCCACACTATTTTTCTACCATTATTATACTTAAGGAGTACAAATTTACCCAAATTTCAATACACAATTAAGAACAGGGTTATAATTGAATCTCAAGCTAAAAAATAGGATTCAACTTTAAACCATAAGCTATACCATCATTTTTCCTAATTAACACATATTATAATTCAAAGAAAACAATTCTATAAACATCCAAGGAAATAAATTGAGAACACCATCCTACCTTATAGATGAATTTGAAGTCCAACCACTGAGTTCTTGTCCAATTCTTTAGCCTTGATAAATTGTATTTGGCTTACCGATTTCCACTCTACCATACCTAGTAGAAACTTATTTCTCTAGAACACTAAGCTATGTAGACACACTAAGAGAGAAAAGTATCAAATAATGTACCAAATAATACACTAATAGTGATGATTTGAACCACTAGTCTTGGTGGGTAAACACAAGAGACCAAATGATAATCTAGAGTATGCCAAATCCTGGATAGTAATGACCTAAACTAGACTTTATCCTATCTTTCACCAATCCAAGCTTAGACCTCAAGTCAAAATTTCAAGAACATTCAAGTAATTTTCAAATAGTTTCCCTAAACCCATGGAATATGTCAATATGTATAAAACGAATGAGGATTGTCACCCATTCCCATCCAAAATTATTCTTTTTAAAATTTCTTAAATAATACAACATCACCTACTTAAGGTAGAGTGAGAAATTAGCTTTTTTTTCTTATTTATCAAAATTTGATTATTCAACCATGTGTTAGTGTCACAATAGCCTTTTCATCCATTTTTCATTTCAATTAAAATTTATTTTTTTAAACTAATCAAATATGATTATGTTTAAGTTGTCCCTCAAAGTGGGTAATCATGGACCAATTGATGGTGCGATGGGATCTTAAGACTTTATCTTGAACAATTACTGTACTCCAACTACGTGACAAGTGAAAATATTAATCAATTTATTAGTTGACCACTTAGTGGACCTCCTATTTGACCACTCTATAGAATTTCCAATTGACTCTTATCATTTATTATTGACAAAATTTCGAATGGTGTGATGAACTAGCAAATCCTACTTTTTTAAGAGAAATTTCCCAACATCCCCTAGACCTTCATATAGTGTTCGTTCTTCTGACATAGCACATAAGCACAATGCTTTTGTAGTTTTCATACCCTCAACCAAATTTCATTATTATTTGCATGCAATTTTTTCAATATCATTTATCGATATGAATTCGTGATGGAAAAGAGGATTATATAGTTAGCATGAATCCTTTATTTAAGTGTACGTTCTGACTACTTCAGTTACATAACTACAGCCTTAACACAAAAAAGTAATGTCAATATCTTCGCATCTCTGCTAAGCACTAGACAAGAAAGTTGCAAAATACCGTATCTATGTATGGAAAGAGACATAAAAGAAAAACATGGCTGCCCATACACAACAGACAAGACAAGAACAACTTTGCGCGAATTTTTTGTATTAATGGGGTACATGAGGAAAACTGCATAGAGTATCCAATTCCCCGCAAGATGGGTTCTGGAAGTCCTTAGCACTTCAGACGAAGATTCTTCTCTAGTTGATGTAGGAAAAACCCAATGCAGTATATAGAGCTCAAAGGGAGCAAATGAAGGTAAATGACTACAAGATCCAGAGTGATCTAATAGGCAACAAAAGGTGAAGAATGGTAGGAAAAGCCCTCCTATTTATAACAAAATATTGGATCATTCTAGATCTTGGTGCATGGGTTAACCAGATCTAGATCCACTTTTTATGGAATATTTTATTATATTTGTTGGAGGGAAAAGGTATTTGACTTGGTCAAATCCCTTGATTTGTCAAAAATAAATAAATAAATGATTTATTTATCTTTTTAAGGAAGCGGTTAGAAGATAATCAAATAAATAATGATTTATTTAATTATTTAAGGAAGTGGTTGAAAGATAATTAAATAAATAGTGATTTATTTAATTATTTGTGGGTGATTTTGTCATATTTAACAAGGAATATTATCTAAATAAGGTTTAAATAATTATTCCTAGAAAATAATAAGATAAATAAAGGTTTATCTAATTAATTTCTTTAATTTTGGGTTAAACATGACTGGGAATAATAATTAAATTATGGTTTAATTAATTATTCCATGAGGAAAATCAAACAAATATGGGTTTGTTTAATATTCCCTTTTGGGGTTTCCTGTTTTAACATAGTGAAAGCAGTTTTACTTAGGGTAAAACTGGTCTTACATGGTGTACTTGGGTCCATCTAATGATAATAGGTTAGATGACCAAAAAATGGTGTAACAATAGTTATGGATGATAAGATGCCATACTATTTTTTTTACCACTATTTTCCTCAAGGAGTACAAATTTCCCAAAAAATTTACCCAAATGGAAATACATAACTAAGAACAAGTTTAGTGTTAAAATATCAAGCTAAAATATAGGATTCATCTTCAAATCATAAGCTACAACATCAAATTCCCTAATTAACACACATAATAATTGAAAGGAAACAATTTCATAATATCCAAGGAAATAATTAACAATACCATTGCACCTTACTAATAAATTTGAAGTCTAGCTACCAAGTTCTTGTCTAAATTTTTTAGCATTACCAACTCACAATTGACCAACCAATTTCCACCCTACCACATCCAGTGAACACTTGTTTCCCTTGAACCCTTGCGGTAATGCAATAAAGAAAATAATTAGTTTGGATGAGGTGGAAAGTTTCACTATTGAAACTTTCTATAAAAGGAGTAAGCTATGAGAAAGGGACTTTTTGAGCACCCTACTATTGGATGATATCCTAATGAAATTGGGTAGTTAGAGTGACTATTGAGATATGTGGTGAGTTTGGTGGAAGTGGAGGTCCCGTGAGAGAGAACCTCTTGAGATTGAGTGTTCTACTCTACTTGCTATTGTTTTTGTCTTCTATACAACTCCATTACAACTTGGGGGTTTTCAGGGAAGAAGAGTACCCAAGGAAAAGTTGGGAGATTAACAGGTGAGTCAATGAATTTCGGTAGGGATGCTAGAATTCCACAAGTGCACGAAAACCACATAAAGAGAGCATGAGGAATCAACATAACAAAGTTTCAAATTCAACCCTTGGTGCACAATATTGATGATATTTTAGAAAATTTTCTTTATTTATTATTATCGGTTGTAATGTGTCATGCCATAGATTTTATGAAGATATTAGTATATTATTGATTCTTAGTTACTTGATTGTAGAGGTTTGAAGGAATTTTTCATAGTTACAAAATCCTTGATTGATGGTATATGTACCTTGATTTACTTGTATGTGTATAATTTTTTATGTTGGTTGTAATCATTTGAAGGATGAATTATTTTAAAAAAGCTACATCTGATACAGGTTATCATGTTTATGACTTTGTGACCTTGGGATATATAATTTATTTTGTTGATAATATTTTCTTTTATGGCACTATTAGTGTGAAAATCTCCTAAGTTAAAAAAAAATGATTACTTGGTAGGGTTCCTACAATATATACAATCAACACCACATAAAATATAAACGTTCATCAAAATCGATAGTAACAAATGGGTTTCCCCCAATGAGTCAACAATCAAACACATAATTAATGTCTAGAAAGGAGGGAAAACAAGAGATATAGTCAATATTAAGAAATTCATTATAGGGAATAAATTGTGTTGTTATGCATCTAACCAAATCTATTCAACAAGATGAACATAGTTGTGCAAGTTGTGAACCACACAAAACATGATGAAAACACATTCTCCTAAAACATGATGTCAAGACACTTATTGGGATGAGAATGCATGAATAAGAAGGAAACTTCTTTGTGGAAGACGCTTTGTGAGAGACTTTTGATAACATTTAATTAGTTCAAGATGAACAACACTAATATGATTTCTTTTATTTTTTTATAAATATTTATGAATATTTTTTAGTTATAAATACAAGTAGCTCTAAGATATGAAAAATGATTGTATAATATAATATAATGCAATAAGGAAAATGCATTATAAGATTTAGCAAGTATAAATATATTAGTGTCCATCTGAATATTTTCCATACTAGATTAATGGATGGAAAGCCTAAAGATTAGACTCATTCTCTATAAACCTTGCAATATTCTATATCATAATGAAAAATGTAATATTTATTTACAAAACAAATATGTTCATGTGTTATTGCTTACACTTGTGTGACTCTTTTAGCTTGGCTCATCGCTAGCCAAATATTGTTATGACTAATAAAACTATAAGCTAGATTCCAAAACGTGGAAGAAGAACGAGAAATACAGGTTCAAGAAGAAAGGATGCAAGTAATCAAGCTACAAGAAATCTGGAAAAAATGTGAAGTTTAGTAATCAAGCATAGAGTGAGTATCAACAAAATTAACTTGCTCAAAGTGGGATAATCCAAACAAGCTAGCAAAGGAAAAGGAAAAAGAGCCAAATAAAGTGTCACTGAAATGTTGGGGGTGTGGGGACGAGTACTTGATACGAGATTGACTTTAGAAGCAACATAATTACTGGATGGTTTCTAATGTACAAGGGGATACTACTATTGATGGTGTATCCATAAGCATGCCCAAGATTTATGCAACTATGGGACCACCAAGCCGCATTAGTGGAGATGGAAAGCATAATTTCTAAATGCTTTAGTTCAATTTTGATTAACCATGGTTCTAACTTTAGATATATTTCCCCACAAGTTTTTGAATATTTTGTGTTACAAAAAGAAAAAAAGCATACCAGGGCCTGGTTAGTGCAACTAGTATAGGAACTAAAAGGAAAGTGATCGAGGTTATGGAATAATTCCTATTTCAAATGAATGAACTACACACTCAAGAAACTTTGAATGTGATACCACTTGGATCATATGACTTGCTGATAGGCATTGATTGGTTAATAACATAAAAGGAAATATTATATTGTTTTAATAAAGTTTTAAAGTGTGAAGATAGAGAAGGAAAACCTACGACCTTGCAAAGCAAGAAAAAGCTTGTATCAGTGAGGAAAACTTCAACCTTGAAAATTAAGAAATATCACAAGAAATGATGTATGTTATTCATGTTACAAACTCTATTGAGGAAACAAAAGTAAAAATTGAGGATAATTCAACGTTATAGGATTACAATGATGCATTTTCCAAAGAAATATCAATATTGACACTTAAGTGAGAAATTGGTTTTTTAGTGGAGCTAGTGCTTGGAATAGTGTCATTGTATTGGGTGTCATATAGGATGAGTACACCTGAGCTTGTAGAGCTAAATTTGTAGTTAAAAAAATGTTGGATAATGGATTTATTAGGCCAAGTGTGTCCACCATGGAGTAGTATCCTTATTAGTGAAAAAGAAAGATGGGACCCTTGGGTTGTGCATTGTCTATCAACAACTAAACAAGGTAACTATAAAAGGAATGTATCCATTGCCATGGATGGATGATTATTTCAATTAATTAAGGGGAGACACAATGTATCCAAGATATAATTGAGATCAAGGTACCATCAAGTACATATAAGAGATGAAGACACTCACAAAACTACTTTTAGAACCTGGTATGGTCATTATGAATTTGTAGAGGTACCATTTGGACTTACCATTGCACCAATTATAACCATGTGCTTGATTAAAACATTCTTGGAAAGTAATTAGACAAGCTTGTTTTAGCATACATTGATTACATTTTTGTGTATTCCAATAACAAAGATAAGGTTACAAGTGCGAAGGGGGCTTAAGTTGTGTGCAAATTTTAGCAAATATGGCTTCTTCTAGAAGTAGGTGCATTATTTGGGGCATGTAATCTCAAAGGAAGGGGTTGTGATAGAACCTGAAAATAGTAAGTAGATTCTAAACACTTGACTTGATTAGACTTGAAGAGACTTATAATGGATGAAATCCACAAGAGGACTCATACATGCCATCCAAGCTATCAAAATATGACAAAAGGCACAATGAAGTTATATTTTTGGTCTAGAATGAAGAAAGAGATTGGAGATTACATTACCATGTGTTTGAGTCTCAATAGGTCAAAGTAGAGCATAAGCATCCGACCACTAGATTATTGTAGGCCATAGAAATTCCAAAAGAGAAGTGGGAACTCATATTCATATACTTCATTAGTGGGTTTACAAAAATGACCAAACAACATGATATAATTATGATGACAATGGAAAAGTTGGGTAAGACATCTCACTTCAATCCTATGAAGTCCACATGTAAAGAAAATTGACATTGCAAATATCTCTATGAAAAAAAATTCAGACTACATGGAATGCCCAAGACAATTATATCAAATAGAGATGCTATATACACTTCAAATTTTTGGAAATCCTTGTTTATAGGTTTTGGGATAAAATTGGTCTTCAACACCACCTATCATCCTCAGACACATGGGAAAATAGAAAGGGTGAATAGGGTGATAGAGGAAATGATAAGGATGTACACAATGCATCAACACAAGAAGTGGAAAAAATATTTACTCTTGGTATACTTTTCCTATAATAATGGATGCCAAGAGTCTTTGAAAATGAATCCTTTTGAGGCATTTTATGGAGGAAATGTAATATCCCAATCAACTAGAGAAATCTAGTAGAGAAAATTACGCTTGGACAAGATATGTTGAAAGAAATGGATCAGAAAGTGATGAAAATAAGGTAGAACCTAAAGGTAGCACAATATCAACAAAAAACTATGATGATCAAAATAGAACTCATAAAAATTTCAATATGGGAGAGCATGTGTACCTCAAAATCAGGCCAAAGAGAACTTCCTTAAGAATGGGGGCTTGTGCCAATTTGGCCTGAAGATAATGTGGACCATATGAGATCCTAGAAAGAATGGGAGTAGTCACATACAAGCTTGCTTTACCTCCTATGTCAAAAGACACAATGTTTTTATGTATCATTACTTAATACCTAAGTTGCATGATATGATGAAATGGGTACACATTTATGAAACATAAAAACACAGGAAACATGAACCCTAAGAAATTTGGAAACGAGGATATATATATATATATATATATATATATAATCACATTATATTGAAACATGGAAAGAAATCACTATGAATAAATGAGAAAGAACATTTAAATGACAAGCAATGTTCCATCATTTCTTATATTGGGATCCTCATCATTAGTATCACCTTTTGCCTCTATGTCAATCCTCTAGGGACACCAATCAACACCATCCAATTTTGATGATAGCACCTAATCCAAACTTTAAAATATGGTATGAAAATATTAGCATGTTTAATCAATGATTTTGGTTTGAGTGAAGGGTACATTTTTGGTAAGGACATGATAGAAGATCCCAACAAGAAATATCACCAACATCAATGTACATAAAGGGCTTGGTGCTCTTGATAAACTGCCAATTTCATACCCTCATACATAATAGAATCTAATGAAAATGCTACAATCCTACCAATCCTAAAATCCTGAAAAGTATTGATTATGTTGAATTCTAAATGAGATATGAAATTCTACTGTCTCTAGGAAATCCGATGAGGTTGGAGGCACTCTCAAACATCCTAAAATAATTAATGGCAATTTTTAAAAAATTAAGTAAAAGGATGATATCTTTCCTTTTCATCCTTTTACTTTAATAATTTGACATTACCAATAGTTGCCAATATTTTAGTGCAAACTGAGTGTGAAACCCTCTTTTAATGAAAAATTTGCACTCTTAAACATTCATAAAATTCTCATTAATTCATAATTAACCTATGATTAGGCATCAAAAGAAAAAAATGTGGGTCCCAACACTTAAATCAAGGAAAAATCAAGCAAATTCATTTGGAAACACATTGTATAGACGTTAAAACACATTTAAGCTTGTATAAAAAGTGTTTCCCACATGTGAAATGCAATTCATACAAACTAAAATGCACTTGTTTCGATCACATTTTGACTTTTTGATATGGAAACACGATTGATATCCAAGGGGGCACATTTCCTGCAATATAGCTTAATACACGTGTATGATGCTAACCATGTATTCGATTGGACTACGATTCATGTGGAACCAAATGAAGAACTCCATCCAAAAAATTCAGTGCATCCTATATCGAAAGGAGACTCTACTTCAAAATTGAGCCGTCGTGCATTTCGAGGTGCAATGGAAGCACTTTGAGCGGATGAGTCAACATGAGAGCCATGAACAAGAAACACCCCTTTCTATTTATTGTAAATAGTATCTAACTTGAATAGTAGAACACTAAATATGGCATTCCCTTCAGGGAGAGGGGATTTCAACACCTCTTTTTAAGCCCTAAGCTTTGTAATTTGTACTTAAAATATATAATGCCAGGGATTTACAACATGGATAACTTAACAAACTTTATGTAATATAATATAAATTTATTTGATATTTTGGTAAAAGTTGAAGAAAGTAGCCAACACAAATCTAGATGCATAAGAGGAAGTCGTGAGGGGGAAATGAGAAGTTTCCTATCTTACCTTAATTACATGTCCATATTTTAGATTTAGTAGCTAAACCACCCAATTTCCAACAATTATGGGAAGGAAAGGGGAGTGGTATTGAACTTCTCTAAGGGTATGGGCTATGTACCATTCTAGAGACTTCTAACTTGACCACACAACCCAAGATGGGGACCCTATATTCTCATGCAACAATATTGTGGTTCGATAGAAGGGGGAATGAAGAGAGAAGTGTGTTCGGTTGCAGACATATGGGAGGGAATTGTTGTTGCAATGTTTTGTATCATTGATAGAGGAACAAAAAGTGCATTTGAGCAAGAGAAAACCTATGAGAAGAGACACAGAGCCACACGTGGATGCTGATAGCATGATTTTGAACATAAGATGACATAAATCATTTTGAGTCGTAGAAACTTATGTGGAGTTGTGATTTTACCGAAGTGTGTAAATAATTTAGTGTTGACACGTTCAACTTGAGCTAAAGGGTCAAAAGAGATTTTGTTTAATTTTTTTTAACTATGCATGAAAGACATTAAGGAAGAGGAAGCACAAAGGGATTACTGGCTCCTTTTTGTGCTCCATAGGGCCATTGTTTTAATACTATGAGCATAAACAAGCCCTATCTCAATGGTTGAAGAAAAACATACTGATTTATGTATGTGGAAAGTGACCTTCATGTTTTCTTCCTTATTTTGAATTTATTATCCCTCAGTTAGTCTTTCTCTAAGGCATCAAATCTAGTTAGATATGATATTCCAAGTTTTGATGATGAAACTCTGCCAAAAAGGAGACAATGCATACCGTTAGGGGGGCCTTGTGATTCTTGACCATTCTTGCAGAAGCTATCCGCGAAGAGCCTATGAAACCTTTGATGATTCACACATGGAAAATCTGGATAGATCATCTCTCGAGAGTAAATCCATTGAAGTAAATCATGAAATTGTGAAGATATCCTCCACTTGATCACAAGGTAGTAAAAAGAAGCACTAGAGGAATTTATACATGCAGGGGGAGTTGGCTGATCATCTACCTCATCCATTTCCATGAAGGCATGCAAAGGCTTAGGGGGAGTAAGTTCATTGAAGCAAGAGCAAAATGAAAACGAGAACAACATATCTACGAAGAAATATAATTGATGAACAAAATAATATGAAGAGAAGAAGCTTGATAGGGGGAGTTCTTGGGCACCAGGGCAAGAATATTTCCATCAATGATAAAGGGGGAGACTTTTGGTCAAGGTTGTCATGGATGTCAATATGGCATTGTTTGTGATGAAAAATATTCTTGTGATGTGTGATGTTTCCCTAGATGCCCATGAAACCCTAACTCTGGATAACTCTTGATTATTGATCATAATGCCCTAGTGATGCAAGCCCTAGAATCTAATTGATGAGCTAGTTTACTAAAAACCCTAACACTGAGAAAACCCTAACCCTTACCCTTGTCTTAAAACCCTATTTCTATCCTAATCCATGTCCTTATTCATTAATCATGAAACCCTAACCCTAGTTCATAAATTATTAAACCCTAATTACTAAATTCCATAATTCATAAAATACCTTAATCCTAACCATTCACTACAATTCATTATTAAAAATAAACACCACCATACATTATTTAAAAATTAATAATAATAAAAAACTATAAATTCCTAAGTACATAAATACATCCATGGCATGCATACTTAAAAAAAAAGACCCTATATATAACCTTGGACGTTAAGGCTAGATGTTGGACGCTACATAACTTTGGACGTTAAACCATGGATCATGTTGCTACAAGAATGACTTTTTTAATTGTTGCAACAAATTTTATGCTTGATCTGGTTCAATGGAAGTGCACATGGAGTAAGGCCAAACCACCTATCCATAAATCAAATATAATAGTGAAATGATGTGTTCATCTTATAGGTCGACTTCAAGCATTCACAAGTCTTCTCTCCATAAGTTGTGCCCGTCCAAGCCCAACGAATCAATATAAATATAAGAAATACTATTGTTTGGTTAACATATCAACCTCAACATAAAAAAGAGGTATACATCGTAGAGTTACCTACCACAGACATTACCTTTCCAAGAGTTACTTATTGCATACGTGAAGGAGCAACACGAGGACATAAAGAAATCTTGTTATAACTCGATAGCTGGCTGTGTCTAGCTTTGTAAAGCACGTTGGTATAACCTCTAAAATGAAGCTTACCATTGCAGATATCAAGGGCTTGAAACTATGATAGCGTTAAAGCTCAGTCAGTCACCCGATTTAAGGCTCGGTGCAGTTTCTACAAGCTTGTGAATTCAGACCTGTCTTCAGACCTGTTCCAGCTCGGAAAAGTGTGACCTGTTACCTTACCTGGGGTCAACTTTCTCGACTTCGGATTGTTAACATTCATATAGTTAGCAACCCAAATTAAAGAGATTATACTTTGGAACTGGGATTAGGAGCTACCTATTGATTGAGGATCGAATTAATAACAAGAAGTGGGCAGTCTCATATTGGAGACCTCAGACTTATTATCTAAACTTGGAGAGGGCTTGGTGGTGTATCACCTCAGATAAAAACCTATAGCTTTCCATTACAGTGACAATGATCACAATTAGCTTGAAACCTTTTTGAAGGATCAATTTAATAACTTACCTGTGATAGAGATAATCTAATTATGGAAGGAACTCAATATAGTTATCAGTTAAAGGATAAACTTGTGTGAACAGTCACACATTTAGAGCTCAATTCTCACAACTTTGACCTGTAGTGAAGATGTGTTGAAGAGCTACACAACTTTGACTTGTAGTGAAGATGTGTTGAAGAGCTACACAACTTCAACTAGTAGTGAAGATGTGTTAAAGAGCTACGATTAGGAAGAACAACCACATGTGGGCAGTGATCCAAGATTAGTAGCACAATCACCTTCAAGCTCAGACTATAAAAAACTTGTGATAATGTTTGGACTTAACTTTTGTGTTTGGGAGACTCATTGAAGATCGGTCTAGTAACTGCCACCTATTGTGAAGTTCAGACATAAGGCCCTATAATCTCACTTCGAAATTGTGTATAGTTTCCAGGCCTCGGACCTACGATAGTTCTATCATGTGGGTAGTGATAGTTGTGACATAACTCATTTGTTAGTGTTTGGAAACTTTGGATTAAGTTGCCCTTTTTATTGATGAAGTGACTTGGAGAAGGCATTGCTGAAAATTGATATGGCTTGTTGCAGAAGACATTGCGAGCCATAAAGAATCATTGAATTTATCTTGACGATTTGAATCTAAGGGTTGGATCCCTATAGGATAGGATTCCTAAAGAAGACCAGGTTGGAGCTTGTACCAGAGATAGGGTTAGAGCCCTAGAGGTTGGTGCCTCAAAGCAACAAAATTTTGTGCCTTGGAAGATAGGGTTGGAACCCTAGAGGTTGGAGCCTCGTGAACTCCAATTTTGGGCTTAGCAAAGTACATGTTGATGTCTGGAAGGATTGAAGATTGGTATCTTCATCTAGGGTTGGAGCCCTAAAGGTCGGAGCCTCGTGAACTCCAAGTTGGTGCTTAGCAAAATACATGTTGATGCCTGGAAGGATTAAAGATTGGTATCTTCATCTAGGGTTGGAGCCCTACATTATTGTATTGGATTTATTGAAAAGAAGAGATTAATAAAATTATTTATTCTTATTGTTCCTTTTGTGTTTTAAATATAAGTGATCTTAACTTGTAAAAATAAAAATTGAAAATAAATACCGATTCACCCCCCTCTTATTATTTCCAACAATAATTATGCATAATTATAATGGGAAGAAAATGTCACTCATGGAAAATGATTTACCCATTGATATTGTCGTGCTCATATGTAGTTACATTGCAAATGAAATGTCAAATATAACCATTCATTTACCCTTACAAATAATTATGCTCACTGATAAATTTAATAAGGATGCTTATATCTTTGGTATATAATTGTCAATGCAAATTGATCTACTTAAAACATAAATTTAGTGTACATAACTATTAACACCAAGAATAGTTTTTTCCATGCAAATCAATTTACTCAAACATAAATGTCAATGCCAACAAAATATAAAATTTGGGCATTGAATTACCTAATAATATTAAATTACGTATGCATATCTATAATGTAAGGAGAATGGAAATTATGGGCATCTATTAATCATGCTTCCCATGCTTTGTTACACAAGCACACATACACATCCTCATTAACAAAACTTTCTAATACAAGCATACACAACTACAACTATGAAATGTCCATCACCATTCAATTAAACAAAATGAGGGGAAAAAAAATAGTTTCAACCAAAGAGAAAATAGTTTGAGTTAGTATAGACGTGATGTCTATAGACATAATTACAATACATAAACACAACAAAATATAGATTAATATACAAAGAAGTGTAAGAAACCAAAGGATTTTCATAAACAACACATGAACATTATACTACATTACATATTTAGATCAACCCCCTGGGCTATCTTATATAGCACCAAGTTGTAACCAACTCCCTTAAGTGAGAAAGTCAAGGTCTACATAGATTGGTTAGAGGACATAACAACCTCTTTTATTTCTTCCTTGTTTTCAACACCTTAGTGAAAATATTAATCAACCGCCTTAATTGCTCTATTCTAATTGCTTGACCAATGAAAATTTTAGTCAATCTTGTTGGGAAAATTATATGCTTATATTTCCAACATTAAATTATCAAATCGGGATTGTGAACTTAGGGATGCAAGAAAAATATGTGTAGAATTAAATACCTAATCTATCATAGTCTAATGATAGAAATTAACACCCAGTCAATCATGTGCATAAGAGAAAACTGAATGTTGATAAACACATTGAAACTAAATATTGTCTACCAGTTATTGTCTCAAATCCTCTTACACAGTCCTAGACTGCAATATTTCTCTCTATTTAGCAGTCTTCATGTATTCAATAGCAGGTTGGATTTACGAGAACAAAGGATTATAATTTTGGTGGTTACTTTCTCGAAATCAAGCATTGAAATTAAAGACAAAGCATTAAAACATAAAACATGTAAAGACAATAAAGACAATGTAATTAACCTCAACTAAACTAGAAGAATGCAAAATAAAGAGTCAAATCATTAACCAAGATTGATGGATACTTATTGGGTAATTTAATTGTGCTTTAAATTACTTTACATTAAATTGTCAATCTAGGTTCGTAGACTTGTGAAGTATACGTCACAGTATATGCTAGGAATTTAGATTTCAATTCTAATGGAAATAAATTGCAATGAAAGCAAGTTCTACTTTATGAAAGTGAATAAAATGACATGAAATTAAACACTAATCTAGAAAAACATTGAAAATTAATCTCGGAAAGCATGTAAACTTAATCTATGAGAGCATGGAGTCTTAATCTATGAAAACAAGCAAAACTTAATAATTTAAAGCATGAGAATATCTACTCAATAAAAGTGAGTAAATTTAATCTATGAAAACTTATAAATTTAATCTATGAAAACTTGTAATTTTGTTAGGATATTTCAACACATAGGAAATAATCTCCTTTTTTGTCACCTTTGTAAATCCTTCAATTCTACCCCAGGTTGTTCTTAAGGGGGAATGCTAGGATATTCTGACACATAGGAAACAGTTAAGTATAACTTGGTCTAGCGTAGAGTTAGGTAAAGTGTGTTTCTTTACTATGTACATTTGTAACTTATATATAATCCGACGGTCACGATATGTAGTGATCTGATGGTTCACTCTCTCCTCGGTATTACTGACACTTGATCCGTGGCTTAACACTCGATTGGTTCATGATCTCTATTTAAAGAGCATGGAGGGTCATTTGTCCGGTAATCGTTTATGAGAGAATATTATGTAAATTTTATTTCTTTATATTAATAAATTGGCTGAAGTGGCCATGTTGGCTCAGGTCGTGGACTGTTTCCCTCTTCATAGTTTTTAACTACGTCAAATACTGGTGTACTAATCTGTGATCTATTTGTGAGTGGTGACCTTTGGTGTTTGATCTAAGGAACTTACCCTGTAAATTCCTACATGGTATGAGAGCCATTTTGAGGCCCGCATCCGTTGTTGATCCAAATCCAAAGCCGGTTTGACTGCATGCGAATGATGTTTTCCAGATCTACTATTTATGACCACTTTTTGGCCGGGAAATCTGCTATGTTGTGTCCGGAGCATCTGTTACAGTGAGGAACCCCTTTCATTTCATGCGAAAAGGTTTTCGGTTTCCCAAGTTATGTCATTTTAGATATGGAGGTATAAAGTATTTTTTTTGCAGTTATATTTATTTATCCCTATGTTTATTTTGGTTTATATTTTTTTTATTGTCGGATCTATACCCTCTTCTCTGTGTATTCTCTTTGATCTGCGCTGTGTGCGATCTCCGCAAATCAAAAACAGAAAGACGAGATTTTTCTGCGACGTATGCTCTTTCCCCACGTCTTTGTGCAATCTCGAGAAATCAGAAATAACGAGAAAAATAGATAGTTTCCGATAATACTAACCGAAAATATAACTGTCTACCCTAAGGTTTGTTTTTTTTGCACGTACTTCGTGTTTTTTTTAGCAGGAAAAACACGCACATCATAAGAAAAAAAAAATCCTCCTTTCAAACAATTACAGAATCCTCTTACTAGCTCACTAGTTGTAAAGTTACTTTATGAGAATAAAGTCTTGGGTTCAAGTCAAAAAATGGTTTTTTTATTTATTTAAAAAGCACATGTAAAAGTATCATTGTAAAAGTACCTCTCACTTATTTATAAAAGTGGGTCACATAAAGTAGTTTTTTTTTTAAAGTGAGATTATTGTATTAAGTTTGGAAAGGGGGGGGGGGGGATTTTTTTTTAAGTACAACTTCATCATCAACTTTCAACCTCTCACGTAACTATTCAACATCTACTACAACTTTTTTTTTTAAATGCAAAACTTCTTGATCCGGAAGTTGTTTTCAGAGCCGTTTTTTTCAAACGTCCTAATTTTTCGAGATCTTTCCATTGGAGTAATTGGTTTCAACCTTTTCATCTTTAGTTTTAAAAAAAATGGAAAGTGCATGCGTGGTTATTCTTAACATCACCAATTATTTCTAATGGATATCCTACATGGTAGACTTACTTAGAAGTAAAGAGATTTATAAAATAGCCACATGACAAGAAACTAAACCTACTAATGGAGATAAAGTCGCTAAATGAGAAAATAAAAAAGATCAAGCACAAGGGTTGATAGGAATGTCCATTGCTCAAGATCTTAGATTTCATATCCAAGAAATTGACTCCCTTGGAAAAGCTATGAAAAAAATAAATACTGTTTTTGGAATTAAAAATGAAATCAGAGCCAACCAGCTTGAAAATGAGTTGCTTTCTTTGGACTCCAATAATTTCTCCTCTATTGAAGATTTTTTGTCCAAATTCAAGACCCTTAGACTTCTTTTAGAAAGTTGTAAGGTCAAAAAGGAAAATGGTAGCCTTATATATTCCTTTCTTGCTAAGCTTGGCCCTTCATACTCTATATTTGTTTCCACCTTCCATTCCACTAGAGAAGCCCTCATTTCTCAAGGAAAAACCTACAAGCCCCCCTCTTTTGATGCCTTTGATAAGAGAATAAGAAAAATTCTTACACCTTGGTCTTATTAATATTGGAAACTCTTCTAAGAAAGCCTTAGTAGCCCATCAACAACCATACCAAAAGAATCCTAAGAAGCAACATACTAAAAAGAATGGTCCTAAACCAAACAAGGGTCTTAAGCAATTTCAACCCCAAACTGAAAAAGAAACTCAACAAACCGATAAGGAAAATAAAAACAAAGGGAATAATACAGATAGACATTTCAAATTTTGTAATCGTGATGGCCATGTAGAGTCAAAATGTTTTAAGAAGATGGAAGCCTTGGAAGCAGCAATGAAAAAGCACACCATCAATTTGGAGAAATATTCAACTTCATCTTCAGGAATGGCACTTTCTGCTTGTGGTTGTTAAGCATCAAGATCTGGTTATGCTTTGAATGTATCTTGTCCTTCTCATTCTCATGAGTGGCTCATTGATTCTGGAGCCTCTTACCACATGGTCAAAAATAAAGCCATGTTTTCTTATTTGAATGATTGTAACACCAAAAATATTTATGTTGGTGATGATATATCTCTTCGTGTTGTAGGGTCTAGAACCATTCATCTAGATAATGGTCAGTTTAATGATGTATTATGGGTTCCTACCTTGTCCCGCAACATTCTATTTTTTTATCAGATAACTCATTTAGGTGAAGGGAAAACAGTAGAATTCTCACCTCATGATGTTGTAATAAAGAACCTCAATGATCCTAGACATATTTTAGCTACTGGCATTGCTGATGATTCCACAAGGCTGTATAAGTTTGACAACTTTGGATCATCATGTCTTCCCTCCGTTTTTGTTGCTCAAATAATGATGAAGTGAGCAAACTTTGGCATGAGCGATTTGGTCACTTAAACTATCGCTCTCTTCAAACTCTTTGTAAAGAAAATATGGTGACAGGTCTTCCTATGGTATCTTACCGAGATGGTGTTTGTTCCAGATGTGTACTCGGAAAACATCATCAAGATATTTTTGAAAAATGTGCCTCTTGGCATGCTTCAACCCTTTTGCAACTTGTACACAGTGATTTATGTGGTCCACTTCCAATTGTTTCTTTATCTAGCTACAATTACTTCTTAACTTTCATTGATTATTTTTCCAGACACACTTGGGTATACTTCTTAAAGCTCAAGAGTGAATTTTTTAACATGTTTTTGGCCTTTAAGGCCTTTGTTGAGAAACAATTCGAACATCACATTCTTAAGTTAAGACCTGAAAATGGAGGAGAATATGTTAACATCAAATTTATCCACTTTTGCACTGAGCATGAAATTCAATTGCAACATACTGTTCCATATACTCCACAACAAAATGGTGTAGCTGAAATGAAGAATCACACTCTAAAAGAAATGGCTAATTGTATGCTTCAATCTAAAGGAATTAGTCTTAATTTTTGGGCAGAAGCAATTAACTGGGAAAATTACATAGTAAATCGCACTCCTACTAAGGTTTTAAGGAATATAACTCGAGAAGAATCCTGGAGCTCAATCAAACCAGTTGTAAGTCACTTTCATGTTTTTGGAAGTGAAGCTTGGGCCCATATTCGAGATGCAAAACATAAAACCTTAGAACCTAAGAGTGAACAATGCATTTTTCTTGGATATTTTGAAGATGTCAAAGGATATATAATTCTTCAACCAAAATCCAAAAATGTAATCATTAGAAGAGATGTAAAATTTGATGAAAATATATCAGCCTGTGAGCCTATTTCTACGGGTGTGTCACCTTTGGCCTGTGAGCTTGATTCAACATATGTGCCACCTCTCTTTATCACTTCTATTTTTGACAACATTCCTTCTAGTTCGGATGATGACAACAAGGATGAAAATCCTCGTCCACCTCGTTAAGATATTCCTTCAGCTCCACAACTTCCAAGATGGGTTCGATCTACTCGGGATGCATCAAGTTCTCTTGAAGGTGACCCTGCAAATCAATGTCGTACATGTTCTCAGTTCGAAAGAGCCTCTTCCTTATTGGCTCAAGTTACAGAAAATACTGATCCAGACACCTTTGAAGAAGCTTCAGGTCATCCAGATTGGGATGAAGCTATGAATGAATAATATCTTTCCTTATTGGAAAATGATACTTGGGATCTTGTTCCTCTTCCAAAGGGAAGAAAAATTGTCAGATGCAAATGGGTTTACAAAAAAAGTTGGACTAGATGGAAAAGTGGATAAACATAAAGCTCGTCTTGTTGCTAAAGTATTTTCACAAGTTGAAGGCATTGAATATACTGAAACCTTGTCCCCTATTGTCAAAATTAATTCTATCCGCCTTGTTCTTTCCCTTGCTACCTCCTTTAAATGGGAAGCCATCAGATGGATGTTAAATACGCCTTCTTACATGGGGATTTGCATGAAGAAATATACATGGAACAACCTCCTAGCTTTATCCAAAATGACTCTAGCCTTGTTTGTCACCTTAAGAAGTCTCTTTATGGTCTCAAACAAGCCCCTCGGGTTTGGTATGCCAAAATGGATAGCTTTCTTTTAGATAATTGATTTTGTAGATGTTATTTAGACAACACTGTTGTTATCACTATAAAATTTTTCTGAAACTTGGTCAGTTACACTTGTTCCTAAGTCATAGTGCTAGATAGGGTTAGAGTCATTTTTATATTTTTAAAGGTCTAGATCATGGGTTAAAAGTCTCATTCCATCACCAAACAATGTTCATTAACCTTGTTTCATTTTTCAAAGATCTTATGCCACGTTTTGAAACCCATTTTTAAAGTTTTTTTTCGAAAATTTGATGAATAAGCCACGAAACCACATTTTCGTAGCGTGCTCAGTGTAAAAAGTTGATTTTGCACTACGAAAACGCTGGTGATTTCGTAGCACAAAAACCCAAATTTGAAAATCATGTGCTACGAAATTGGGGATTCTCAGTTTTGCATTTGAGCTGTCACATCTGTCAAATACAATTAAATTCCTCATCATTAGGTGTCATCCACAAGTTCTCCTTCATGCATGCAACCATACATTGTAATTATTAGGGGTCAGTTGTCATTGGTCCTTTCAAATTTGAAAACAGTTGGCCGTTTTCGACTTCTTTTGTCTCATGCAAGACAATAGTGCATACATGCTTATGTTTTGAAGAATAAATTAGTGGTGAAAGACCTGAGTTTACTTAAACAAATTCAAGCGAGGCTGTAAAGTATTCAAGCGAGGCTATAAAGTTTTCAAGTGAGGCTGTGAAACTATATTTCAAGCGAGGCAAAACTAAAACAAATTCAAGCGAGGCTGCTCATTCAAATTCAGGTTATATCAGTATTTTCAAAACTTGTTATCGAGCGAGTTTGAAATTCATTGCTGGTGGAAGCAGAATTGTTATCAAGCGAGGCAAAATTGTTATCAAGCGAGACTGAACTCATTTACCAAGCGAGCCATTTCATTCAACAGGAGGCTCTGATTGCTCATTTTCTAATTTGTTGAAGACACAGGGTTTTCAGATGGATTATCACAGATTTTAAAGATACAAGGAAGCTGTGAAAAGTGAAGACTCGGCAGTTTCGTAGCGCACTATGAAACTGTTGTAGGATGCAGTTTGAAGAATTTTTGCAATTTTCAAAGGTGAAAAGGGTTTGGTTTTGAGCTTTGATGCTGGTGGGAGGTATATGTATAATATCAATGAAGATCCAGGAGGTTTGGCACATAAAAATGGAGGTTTGAAGCAAGATTTTAAAAGAAAAATTCTGTGCTACGAAAACATCAGACTCAGCAGTTTCGTAACACAACAGTATTGACAATTTTTGAACCATTTTGGAGGTTCGGGATTTGCACAGCTGGAAGGTCGAATTCAAATGAAGGTTATAAGACATTTGCCACATGTTTTGAGCACCAGTTCTTCAGCAGTTGGTTCGAATGGACAAAAATGAGGCATTTAGCTATTATATAGGAAACATGCTCCTATTTTGCAGGAATGGATAAGAAGCAGGTTGATGGGGTCTAACAGCAAGAAGATAAACAACATCATGGTCGAAGTCTAGAAGAAATAGTTGTCAAACATAGTTTTTAATGATTAGATAAGGTTGTTAAGATATAATAAATAGTGTTGTAGTCCTAGTTGTATATGGACTGTAAGACAGATATTTTAACTGTCAATTTGTAAATGAAGATTGTTTAGAAGTTGATAGGTGTCAAATTCGAATTTCTTCTCAAATGTTTGGAAGGAATCCAAGGATGTAATGACCACTCTATAAGAGGGAAGAAATCAAATTGCATAGGGTTGGAAAATTTTATCAGAACTGGTTACTTTTGTAAATACTTTGGAGGAGCTGATATATACAGAAGCAGTTTAACTTTTCTGAAGCTGAGATTCTAAGTGTATTTCAGTGAGCTTTATCTTCTATCATGTGCTTTACTTCCATAGTTTTGATTCTTATTACTCAAAATTCATGGGAACATGCTCTGACTTCCTTTTAAGTGTTAATTTATGGTGAATTGAGTTCTTAGGTCCTATCTATGAATGGTTTTATTCAATGTTTGATGCTTATTACTCAGAATTCATGGTCATTCATGCTATGACTTCCTTTAAGTGTTAAGCTTGGATAAATCTCTGTTAAATACTCTCCTTTCAATACCTTGATGTATCATGACTCATAATTCATGCACACATGTTTTGATTTCCTTTGAACCTCAAGATATTGAGACTTTCCTGAATGTTTCATTCTTTCATTGAAGTATATACAAGCCTTAGTTTTATAAGAAGAGCTATTTTGTTATCTTATCCCTATCACTGACTCCATTGCCCAATGGTAGTTTGTCTTCATCTTTCAACCTGCAAACATACAAAACCACAAACCATAGAGTTAGCCATCTATCTTTATACAAAATAATTAACCCTTGAGAGAGCCCTCTCAAGCTAAGGAGGCTAAGCCTCAGCTAAAATATTGGTTTGAAATAGTTACACTGAGGTAGTCTGATCAGCAGCCTATTAGGGTCCTATTTTGGTGATAACAACTATCTACACCAAGAAAGTGGGTAAGTCCTTTATCATCCTTGTTCTTTATGCTGATGATATTATCCTCACTTGTAGTGATCCCAACCATATAAACCATGTGAAGTCTAGCCTCAAAAAGAAGTTTGAAATGATAGAATTAGGACACTTGCATTATTTCCTTGATATTCAAGTCTTGCAATCCAAAGAAGGTATTACCCTTTCTCAGTCCAAGTATGCATGTGATATTCTTCGCCACTTTCACATGGAATATTGCAAGCCAACCCCTTTTCCATTTATGTCTAGAGTCAAGCTTTCAGTCACTTGTACTACCTCTGAAGTTGATGCTACCTTATACCATTAACTTGTTGGTAAACTTATGTATCTAACCCATACTTGTCCTGACCTTTCCTTTGCCATTGGTCTTGTTGCTCGATATATGCAAAACATCATGAAAGTCACTAGAAAGAATCTAAAAGAATATTTCGATATATTCAAGGTACAGTTCAGTTTGGGATTCATTACAGTGTAGGAGAATCTCCATTGTTGATTGGTTTCACTGATTCTAATTAGGCTAGTGACCATGATGATCGAAATTCTACTGCAGGTTATGTATTCACTCTTGGGTCAGGACCTATTACATGGTCTTGTAAGAAACAAAGTGCCATATCTCTTTCTTTGGCAAAATCAAAGTATCTTTGTGCAATTGAATCCAGCAAGAAATCCCCATGGCTTCATCAAATCCTGTCCGAATTTGGTCTTCATCAAGAGAATTCAACTACACTTTGGTGTGATAATCAGAGTGCCATTCAAATTTGCAAATATCCAGTCCAGCATCAGCGTATGAAACACATTGAGCTACACATACACTTCATTAGAAAGCTCATTCATGATCGTGTTCTTGAAGTGTAGTATTGTTCAACCAATGATCAAGTTGTCGATATTTTTACAAAGGATCTCACAGAAGCAAAGTTTACCAAACTTCAATCTATGCTTGGAGTTCAGGAAAGTTATCATTAAGGGGGGATAGACTCTAATTCCTCCTTCTTTATCCTATTGTGTCGCCTGTTATCACTCATAAAATTTTCAAATTTATTTTGATAGGGTCACCTAAGTTTCACCTTGTCTCATAAGGTTGGGTTATTCATTTGATGAGAAATTCATTAAATCATGTTTATCCTAGGTCATAAACACTTCATTAGTCTTGTAATTGTTAGTCATTTCCATTAAAATCCACTTTAGGTTCACTTGCATAGTCTTAAAATTAGAAAGTGGCCACCCGTCTATTTTTTCATGTTTTCGTAGCGAATATAACAACGTACAATCAGTTTTCGCTATGAAATCACCTAAACTTTTCATAGCAAATATGCCAGAATTATAGCTAAAACTGCTACGAAAACATGCTTTTCCTATGATGAAAATGGAAATGGTGAGATGTCAAGTTTTTATAGGTCCACGGCTATCCAAGGTCATGTGATTGGTTATTTGAATCATAAATCACGCAAAAATCATAAACACCTACCATCATTACACTTTATTCCTCATATTTGTCAATATCCCTCTTGCATTTGAATTTCATTTCTTAAACCCATCACCCAAGCTCCTGTCTATCATAAACCTTTCCACCTTTGCATGCATCAGTCGATTTTCACCTTGGACGAGTCCACCCCATTGCAAATGAGCTTGTTCCCCAAAGAATTTCTTTGTAGGTGTCACAGGTTCATGAAGGAAACGTAGCATAAAAGGGAGATGGCTAAGAAAGAAAACAAATAAAAGATAGCTCTATGGTTATATAGAACCCATAGACCTTAAACTCATCATGGAGGACCTCAGCTTTAGACAATTTTTTATCCAGACAGGTTACATGCATTTTTGCCAGGAGCTACAAGGGGATTTTGCTATGTGTTTGGACTGTGTGAGCAGTCAACGTCAAGAGAACATTATGGATAAACATAGAAGAATTATGAAATACTGAGAGAGCTTATTGTCAAGAACAGAACAAGGAACAAAAAACTATTTCACTTTTCTCATTGGTGCTAGAAATTTGGAGATTCAAAGAGGTTCTTGGGCGCTATTTTCAGAGTGCGTTTTTTGCCTGTTTTAGACATGTTTTTCTAATGCAGTTTCCTGACTGCTGGAGATGGTTTTCAAAAAACCAAGAGAGGGATTTCTTCAAAATGAGCGTATTTACAAAAATCTTCTCCCGTTTTGCAAAATCTATCAAGGACCGAGAGATAGGAGCTCATCTCTCATCCCTATTTTTTCAAAAAAAACATAGTCATTTTTATTGGTAGATGAACTTGCTGAAGGTGAAAAAGTTGTTTCTTGAGGAGGATAAGAGGTATTTTGAACCAAATTTTCCTGATCATGCTTCATCCTATCATCTCACACAGCCATGGACATTATTGGAGGTGGAAATTGAAAATTTCAAAACTAATATCAAACTAGGCATTTTCGTAGTGCCTTCTAGGCTTAAAGCTCAAAATGCGCTGCAGAATTGTTGTAGGTGTGTTTTTTCTCAAAACCATGGAAAAATTCAAAGTCAAGGCCTATAATTTTTTTTAGCTCTTTAAACCAAATAAACATGTCTATGTCAGCAAAGAGAGCTAACAGGTGGCAGAAGTTGGTGAACTAAATTCGCTACCAAAATGCACTATGAAATTGTTGTAGATTTATTTTTGTTTAAAAAGGGTGGCTAAACCTGAAAATAAAATTTGGGAAAATTGTGTAATAGCCCTCCTTACCTATTTTAAAGACTCATGGTAGCAAAAAGTCAAAATTATTTGCAAAAGTGTTTAAAACAGAGGTGCTACGAAAATTTGTTGCAGAATTTCCTACAACACTCTATTTTTGCACCACACAGTTTTGAAGAAGATTTTGAATTTTAGAGGGAAGCTAAAGACCAGCCAAGCACATGGGAAGCAAAAAGGATAGCAGTGGAATATGCCAGCAAGGTTATCTCCTTAAATGATGTTGTCTTATGCTACAGATCATCCTAAATACATGGCTTCATGGTCATTATTTTCATCTCCTTAAATATAGGAAGATATGTTTCTTAATTTAGTGGATGTTTTTATGGCTTGATCATGGCCAGTGCCACTCAAGAAATGGATTATCTCGATGTAAACAGTGAATTTTTTCAGTTGGATAATGTAATAAATAGAAGTAGAGTCCTCATAGGCCTCTAACTCCTATAGTTAGTAGTGTCAGTTTTTAGTTCCAAATATCTAGCTTATGATTAGATTAGGTGGCAGCAAAAGGACTTAATGATCTAGCCTTGTTGGCAGATTTGATGTAAAGGTTTGATGCCTATTAATAGGAAGTATTTCAATGAATGAAGGGTTGGAGAATATTATGTCACACTGCTACTATTGTAAAATCTATCATATTCAGTAATATACAAGGGATATTTTTCCTTCTTCACCCGAGATTTGAATGATGTTTCAATGAGTTCATGTCTTATATGTTTCATGTTTTTATCTTCAACAGGTTTATGTCTGATTACTCAGAATTCATGGAAACCATGCTCTCACTTCCTTTAGATGTTGAACTATTGTTATTTCATCTATATGTGTGTTATATCTTCATTGAAATGTTCACTTGCCTCAACTTCCACAAGAAGGGTTATGTTCATTGAGTTTCTTAATGCTAACTCCATTAGCCCAATCGTAGCAAATCCTCTATATTTTCAACCTGAAATTAGTTACAATCAAGTCAGAGTTAGCCATCTAATAGAGTTTTCATTGGAAAATCACAAGTTATCTTGAGAGAGCCCTGTCAGACTGAAGATGCTAATCTTCAATCAAAATTTGGTTGAAAGAGTTACTCTAAGTTGTCTGGTGGAGCAACCCATCTGTACCAACTTAGTGATAACACACCTTTGTAAATCCTTCAGTCCTATCCCAAGTTGTTCTTAAGGGGGGATGTTAGGATATTTTGACACATAGGAAATAGTCTCCTTTTGTGTCACCTTTGTAAATCCTCCACTCCTTTCCCAAATTATTCTTAAGGGGGGATGTTAGAATATTCTAACGCATAGGAAATAGTAAAGTATAACTTGGTCTAGCGTAGAGTTAGGTAAAGTGTGTTTCTTTACTATGTACATTTGTAACTTATAATCTGACAGTCACGATATGTAGTGATCTGACATTTCACTCTCTCCTCGGTATTACCGACACTTGATCCGTGGCTTAACACCCGAATGGTCCATGATCTCTATTTAAATAGCATGGAGGGTCATTTGTCTGGTAACCATTTATGAGAGAAGCTTATTTAAATTTTATTTCTTTATATTAATAAATTTCCTAGAGTAACCATGTTGGCTCAGGTCGTGGACTATTTCCCTCTTCGAGGGCTTTAGCCACGTCAAATACTGGTGTACTGATCTCTGATCTGTTTGTGAACGGTGACCTTTGGTGTTTGATCTAAGGAAATTACCCTGTATTTAATATAGAAAGTATTTGAAATCTATTTATATGAAAGTAAACATTCTTAGTTTATGAAAGCAAGAAACTCTAATCACAAATGAGAATTCTATAGAATTTAAATATTTTTGTACTTCTATATTTCTCAAGCACTTGGTTGAAATATAGAAAAGAATGAAGCAACAATTAGAAACCTAGAAATGAAGTATCTATAACAAATAAATAAATCAAATCCTAAACTAAGTGATCATTTTAATGCAATTTATTTCAGAATTAAAAATATTAGAATTGTTAGAGAATTGTGATGACTTCATAAACTAGATTGATTTGGGTTGCGAATGAGTGATCTCTTTCTTAATTTGATGGAAATTTAAATTTTTTTCTTCTATTTATATATTTTCTGGCCGCCACACGAAATCTAGGAAAATACATTTGAAATATCCACAAATATCTCCAAAATTGTGCAATGTTTTGAAGAAATTCTCGCATGGAAACTAATTTGACTCATTTTTCACAAAAACTATGTTTTATTTTTTCAAATTCTATCTTAGTTTACCCAGAAATTGTGTTAGAAGTTTACTGGTCGAAAATTTCTACTAATCTAGACCACCATCTTCAATTAAGTGCTAAAGGCTCACACTTGCAACAATAAGCAACATGCTACTACTGATTTGCAAAAGAAACTAATTTAAAACATAAGAAAACTAATATAAAATACATATATTATGTAACTACGCAAATTATAAAACTACATCTTACAACAAAACAATAATATAAAACTATAAAACAAATAACACAAGAGCTTATCAAATGTGTTTATTCCATCATAGTTTGGAATTATGCTCCAAGAGTTCTTCCCTTTGAATGGAGAATACAATCCTATTTATACAAAATAAGACAACTAATTAATAAATATACATCCACAAATATGTCATTTGGTTACAACCATGTGTTAACATCTAGCAAGTAACATCTATACATATCCTCTCACAAATCTCTAAAACATTTGATAAGAAATCTTATTGAAAATTTCATGATTCTTCTCCTTCAAATGTGTTTGAATGATTATCTCAAATCTTCCTCAAATATTCATGAATTGAAGATGAAATTAGAATTTGAGAAAAAAAGGTAAAATATAACATTGTTGAAGTTTTCAAAAATGCCTACAAATATCAAAAAAATCATCCAACTTTTAGATATAAATAAAAACATTCTATTTTTCTAATATTTAATCATAAATTCACTCAAAATAATAAAATAAATTCTTTGGAAAATAATAAGTCTAAACCCATAATCATAAAAATGGTCTTAATGTAAGGTTATAAGATAATGAAATATGGTTAAAAGTGAATGAAAAGGGCATGAAGAAGATGAAATTTTAGAGACTCAACAACCCTTCCTAACCTGACTAATGCTACCAAGAGCAATCAAATTAGACTGAAGTAATGCACCAAATACTAATAACAAGCAACATTCAATAAAGGAAAATTAACTTAGTTTATAAGAAGGTAGCACAAAATCTTGTTGCCAAAATGAACATCTAATGAACTACTATTTCCCAACCCTATTGAAAGATGAATAATCAACATCCTGAGCTCTATTCTACATATGAATATTTATATAGGAGAAGCATTGGGGTGGATCAAAACCAATCCCCCAATATCAGATTTGTTCAACTATGAGGTAGATACAAATCAACAAAATGATAACACCTAAGGAAAAGTTGGGTTAACCCCCCCCCCGCGGCAAAATACAAATAAGATACAAAAAAATCATTTCCATAATTCATATGGCCAAGATCCATTTCCCCTTTGTTGTATTGACCAATGATTTGGTGTTTTCCTCAAATCTGGTGAATTTATGTATTTTAGGCAAATTGGCATTAAAGAGCCAAATATATATCTCAAACTGTTCAGTGTTTTGGAAAATGGCCCATTTGTAGCCAAATTTCTATGCCAGGAACAAAACCCATGTTCTATAATTATTAGATTCTCCCTCATCAAACCCATGTTCTATAATTATTAGATTCTGCATCATCGCCTCAGAAATTGTGCCCGAAGTTGACTGTCTAGAAACTTTTACCCGTAATGTTGCTTTGGAGCTAGAGCTTCACACATGGGACCTGGGTCTGAATTAAATAACATACAATTATTTTGAAACCTCACGCTTCAAAACCCATGTGGTAGAATTTCTTTTAGAAGGGTACAAATATGCAAACATGATTGGGTACCTGAAGTGAACTGGTGGTACATCATTAACAAAATCAATTTAAAATTCATTTAATCAATTAGAGACATGAACTAATGATTATAAACAAAATTTACCTCCAAATGCATGTCAAACGGTTTTGGGTTCAAAAGGGTGAAAGTGTATAGTAACACGGGTATAATGCAATTATGAGTGGTAAAAAATTTAAACAAGGCATTGAAAAAGGTTATAAAATGGGAGCCCAACAAATCTCATAGTCAACCACTTAGTTGACCACTTAATGGACCTTCTAGTCAACTATTATAGTTGATTATTGACTATCAATTGATTGTTGATAAAATATCCAAAAGTGTAATGAACTAGCAAATCATGTTGTTCGAATAGAAGTTACCCAACTTCCCATGGACCTTCATATAGTGTACCCTCTTGTAGCCTAGCACATAAGCACAAAGTTTTTCCTTCTTTATTGTAGCTACACATACTTTGCAACCACATTCCAATATATTATTTCCATGCATGCAATTCTGTCAAATATATGGCATTATTTTTATAGCAAAGAGGAGTTTGTTACAAATTTTATGGATAAGCTAATATGCCACACTATTTTTCTACCATTATTACCTTGAGTACAAATTTTCCAAACAATTTACCCAAATGTCAATACATGATTAAGAATAGGTTTAGTATTAAAATATCAAGCTAAAAAATATGATTCACCTTTAAACCATAAGTTATAACATCAATTTTCCTAATTATCACATATTCTAATTCAAAGACAACAATTCTATAAACATCCAAGGAAATAATTTACAACACCATCATACCTTACAAATGAATTTGAAATCCAACTATTAAGTTCTTGTCTAGTTCTTTAGCCTTACCAACTCATATTTGGTGAACCAATTTCCACCCTACCATATCTAGTAATAATTTATTTCCCTAGAACACTAAACTATGTAGACACACCAAGGGAGAAAAATAACAAATAATGTACCAAGTTATACACCAATGGTAATGAGTTCATCCACTAGCCTTGACGGAAAAGCACATCATCTATATCAAGGAGACTAAACAATAATCTAGAGTATGCTAACTCTTAAACAGTAATGGTTTGAACCAGATTTTATCCTATCTTCACCAATCCAAGCTTAGACCTCAAGTCAAAGTTTGGGAAAATTCAATTACTTTTCAAATAGGATCCCCAAACCCATGGAATACCTCAATATGTATAAAATAAATAAATATTGTCACCCATTCCCATCCAAAATTCTTCATTTTTAACTTTTTACAATAATCCAATATCAACCACTTTAATCAATGAAAAATTACCTATTTTTTCTTATTTATCAAAAGTTGATCACCCACCCATGTTCTAGTATCACACTAGCCTTTTCATCCATTTTTAATTTCAATTAAAAGTTAAAATTTTCAAATTACTAAAATATGATTTTTTTTTAGTTGTCCTTCAAAGTGGGTAATCTAGGGCTCAACTAATGGTGTGATGAGATCATAATACTTTTAACCCTAGAAAATTATTCTAATCTAATATCTCGATATGTGAAAATCTTAATTGATTTCTTAGTTGACTAATTAGTGGAACCCCTAGTTGACCACTCTATGGACTTTCTAGTCGACTCTTCTAATTGATCATTGACAAAAGATTCAAAGGTGTGATGAACCACTAAAGCCTATTGTTCTAAAAACATTTTCCCAACTTCCCATGGACCTTCACACACTGTTTTTTCTTGCACAGTAACACATGAGCACAATTTTTTATTCTTCTTTGTAGATTCTCGTAGTTTGCAACCACATTGCAACATATTGTTTCCATGCATGCAATTCTTTCAATATCATTAATTGGCATAAATTTTATGGCAAACAAGAGTTTATTATAGATTTTATGTATAAGATAAAATGCCATACTATTTTCCTCAAGGAGTACAAATTTCCCAAACAATTTACCTAAACGCTAATACATAACCAAGAACTAGGGCAACCATATAAATTAAATGGCTAGTAAACATTGATGAAATCATCCATAATAAGCATCAAAACACACATTTCATGATACATCTCACGTTTCTTAAAAAAAAAAAAAAAAAAACATAAAAACTAAGTAAATTCTAATTTGTTTTTAAATTATTATAATTATTATTAATTATAAAAATAATTAATATAGAAGTTAAATATATATACATTTAGAAAAACATGGAACAAAATTCTTAGTCATGGAAATTTATTTCCACTTGTTATGCAACCTGTTGGGAATACTGAGAGGGGGGTGAATCAATATTTCTTTTACAATTGTTACTTTACCAATTTTAAATCACTTATAAATAGAACACAAAATGAACAATATATAATAAATAATTTTATTAATCAGAAATGCCGAATCCAATCCTCCTCTTTACAATAAATCAAGTACAAAAATAATTTAGGGATCCAACCCTATATGAAGACTCCAATCTTCAATAAACCAAGCTCTGACCTACACTATGCCAAGCTCCAACTCGAACTTCAACGAGGCACCAACCTCTAGGGATCCAACCCTATCCACTAGTCGAGGCTCCAACCCACTACTTCAATTATTCAATAATGAGTACAAGATGTTTTTCAAGGCTTCCCAAACACTTCTTCCAAGCCTTGACAATGCCTTCAACAATGATCTCAATCAATCTTTAGTAACCATTCATTCATCAATGACAACTTTGTGTTCTACAAAAAGTGTCTCCACAACTCTTCATGTCACCCAAACAATTTTATTCAAGTTTACATCATGAGGACTTCACTAATGCCTCCAATTCATCTTCTTATATCCTTCAATAGTTTCTCCAAAAATAATTTCTCCAAGTCTTCAAGTGCTTCAAATAACTGTCCAAACTAAGTCTTCAAACCTGCTATAGGCCCACCTTCAAAAAAGTATTCAATGTTCTACAAAAGGGTATCTCCTGGACTTCTTAGAAAAATCCGTCAACTAATGCTACAAGGTTGTTTAGAAGATGGTCCAAACCTGGCTTATAACAACCTTAAAAGATGCCCCATAAAGACCTTTCAATAAACTGCTATACAAATATCTATCCCAAACTGCCTTTATATCAATGCCTCAATGTTTCTAAGACATAGGTTAGATATTTCCACAAGATTGATTCAATAAGTCTGAGAAACACTCTTGTTATAAGTCAAAATCTGCTCCAATATGCCCAAGGTTTTGCCAAGATTTATTCCATAATCTTGAGTTATGTTCAAAGTAGTTTGTCTCTCAACTAAACCACAAGAAGACTTAAATTTGAGCTTTGTGCTAGCCTAGAAGGGTTGTTTCAACAAAGATTTGATCAAGCGTAGTAAGGCTGAAGTTAACAGGTTGTCCAAGCTGAGAACAAATTCCCTCTCAGCCCACTCAAATAGTCCTTCAACAATGTTGTAGCTACAACACTTCACTGCACCCCTTAAAAATAAAATAATATCACAAATGCTCACAGAATGGCATTGTCCAAAAATAAATTCCCACCAATAATGAAGAAAAAACTGGCCCAATAGTTCTCCTAGCCTCAACATATAATGCCTCAGACTTGTAGCTTTCTCTCAAGGAATCCACACTCTAAATATAGGGATAATCCCTTTCCAAAATCGTCCTTTCCTTTCTTCTTCCTTGCCTCAGTTGCTATCTATTTTCTCTGCCTATTTCAGATGATATAACCGAATTTTCTTCCTCATAAATGGGAGAACTCATCCTTATATTTATAGTTGTTTGTGTCTATTGAAGAGACATGCCGGTTGAAAAGATGTGTGATCCTACATAAGTCGGTTAGCAAAATTTTTATTTCAAAATGTAAAATTCAAAAATCAATTTCTTCAAATTGCTTGAGAGTTAGGGGGAAAGTAAGGGTAAGGTCTTGAGCCACTTTTTAAGTTGGTATAGGAGGATTTATTAAGAGGGAGTGAGGATTTACTCCCTGTTGAGAGGGAGTGAGGATTTCCTCCCTAGTTGAGAGGGAGTGAAGATGGACATTGTATTCTCCATGTGTCATGCACTATGGCCAAGACTAACAATTGTAATCCTAGTGAAAGCACTCGTAGGGAGAATGGTGGACTGGATAAGAAATTGGGTCTGATATTATTTGAGGATTTGTATCCAAGATAAGAATAGTCCCAAGGATCGATATTCTTTGAGGATGGGTATTAAAGATAAGAATAGTCCTGTGAGGACATACCTTGTGAACATTTAGATGAGGATGGGGTATGTGCCTAGAGAGGCGGTGGTGTCCAAATTTATGCCTCCCAGAATTTTGCTCTGATCTAGTGGAGAGAAAGAGCTTGTTATTCAAGGCCTTGCTATTTTTGACAATGTTGGTTATGATGATGCTTATCAAAATGAATCCCTTATTATGAGAATATTTCAATTTGAGAGTATCTTGTTGTGTCATTATGAATACATCCCTAGTTAAGAGGGAGTGTTGGAAATGTAGCTAGTTCTAGTCTTCATAATTAAATTAAAATGTACTAGTGATGTATTTATTATATTCATTATTATTATTTTATTTCTATTAAAATCATGTTATTCATGCTTATAGGATCAATTGAGTCAAAAAGAAAATTTATTATGACTCAAAGAAATGTAATTGAGTCAAAGTCCCATTTGGACTTCTTGTAAAAGAAAAAGAAAATTTATTTTTTGAGTCAAAGAGTCAAAAATGAAACCACAAAGACCAAGTCAGCCCTCCTTCACAAATAAGCCTAAGAAGCATCTTTTCGATCTCCCGGACAACTATATATATGGTAATTTTACCACTTGAGGAACTAATAAATTAAACCATTTCATCACATCAATTTATATGCCAAGATGAAGAAGAAAACCAACCGAAGTTAAGGGAGAGAGAGTATGAGCTGATTTTTTCCTAGTTCTGTTCACATGTGTGAGTTTTATAAGGAAATTTTTGTGCTATTGCAAGCCCGAAATGTCAGGAGATGACCAAATTTATGAGATTTGACTGGCATTTACTTCTATTGACTATTACTTGTTGGAGATGGATTGGAGGAGGGTTGGCTTGGCTCTTTGTGGTGGTCTTGGGTCTTGGATATCACACTTTTGTGGTGGTCTTGGCCTTGGTATTGGGTCTTGGACTATTTTGAAGATGGTCCAAACCTAGATTATAACAACCTTAAAATATGGCCCATAAATACATTTCAATACACTACTATACAAATATCTCTCCCAAACTACCTTTATGTCAATGCCTCAATGTTGCTAAGACAAAGGTTAGATATTTCCACAAGATTTATTCAATAAGTCTGAGAAACACTCTTATTATAAGTCAAAATATACTCTAATATGCCCAAGTTTTTTCCAAGATTTATTCCACAATTCTGAGTTATGTTTGAATTAGTTTGTCACTCAACTAAGCCACAAGAAGACTTACATTTGAGCTATGTGCTAGCCTAGAAGGGTTGTTTCAACAGAGATATAATCAAGCACAATAAGGCTGAAGTTAAGAGGTCGTCCAAGCTGAGAACAAAGTCCCTCTCAGCCCACTCAAACAATCCTTCAACAATGTTGTAGCTCCAACACTTCACTACAGCCCTAAACAGAGACAATAATATCACAAATGCTCACATAATGGAATTGTCCAACAAGAAATTCCCACCAATAATGAAGAGAAACATTGTCCCAATAGTTCTCCTAGCCTCCACATATAGTGTCTCAAACCTGCAAATTTCTCTCAAGGAATCCACACTCTAAATATAGGGACAATCCATTTCCAAACTCAGCCTTTCCTTTCTTCTTCCTAGCCTCAATTGCTATCTCTTTTCTCTACGGATTTCATATGACATAACCGATTTTTCTTCCTCAGAAATGGGAGAACTCATCCCTATATTTATAATTGTTTGTGTCTATTGAAGAGACATGTCGGTTGAGAAGGCGTGTGAGCCTACATAAGTCGGCTAGCAGAATATTTATTTCAACATGAAAAATTATAAATTAATTTCTTCAAATTGATTGAGAGTTAGGGGGTAACTATGTGCTTAATGGAAAGGTTTTGAGCCCCTTTTTAAGCTGGTATAGGAGGCTTTAAAGAGATAATGTCCCTACAATGACAAAAAAAAAGAATTAATGTGACTGATATTGAGGTATGGGACAATATTTTAGATTTTTTGTTTATAGGGATAAAGACTTAGAGATTAGGACAAGCTTTAATTTGGATAGGGCTAGGGTATGATAGATAAAATTTAAATTATTAGGATTAGGGTTTTTAGGTTTAGGGCTTCATTTCATTAGGGAAAAGACATAGAATTAGATTTTCAATAGGGCTATTCAATTTACAGCTCCTTCAATATTAACTGAGGTTTCATCAAAGTGTAATAAGACTTTTTTACGGACTAAAGGTTTGTTTAGGAATCCTTCAAAAATGCTTTGTGATTTACATCTAGGGCTAGGGTATTATGTAGAAGTTAAGCATCTAAGATTTCATCATGCAGCAAGGGTTTTATTAAACATGCTTAGGGCTTCCAAGATAATGGCTAGGGTTCCTAGAATTAGTAGACATCATCAGCAATTATGGTTTCATGCATCAAGGTTTTCATAGTCTTTATGCTCCTAGGGCAGTGTTAATTATTTGGCATATGCGTTTGGAACAAGGGTAGCAAAGTTAGGTTTTCAATAAAGCTAGGATCATCATTGTTATGGAATTATTAAGATTAGGGCTTCAAGGACAAGGGGTTATTTAACAAAGACCTAGGGCTGGTAAAGGTAAGGGATTTAGTGTTAGGATATTATTAGGGTTTTAGCCATCTTCAAAAATGCCATATTGACATCAATGATAACTTTTATCAACACAACCAGCTCACAAAATAGAAGAAAAGACAGATAAACAACTTAAAACTTATTCTCTTCGAGGGGGAAACCTCCTTTACATTACATAAATGAAAAATTCTTGGATGATACAAATGAAAAGACCTCCTTTTTATATATAGGATTATAAGGGGTCACAATATAATTAGAGCCTACGTAACAATAATATTGTAAGGGAACAACAAAAACAATAAAGGGGCTAAACTAGTATTACAGGGACCTAGCATACTCCTCTCCTTCAAAAACGTGTTGTCCTCAATGCTTGATTAGTTCTTGATGCTTCTGCATAAAATTATCAACCTCCAATGTGGAATCTTCAGGAAGTAAGTTCTTCCACTTAATGAGATAGTCTGAAATTGATCGATTTTGTAGCTATCGAGTTCTTGTTTCCTTGACTGCTTCAGGCTCAAATATTATTTTTCCTTCTTCATCAAGTTCGGGCAACACTGTTTGAACTGGAAGCTTGTCATCTATAACCTTATTTAAGCATGAAACATGGAAAACTAGGTTTACTCGAGTAGATGCAGGTAGCTCCAATTTGTATGCCATAGTACCAATATTTTGCAATACCTTGCGAGGACTGTAGTACTTGGGTGATAATTTATTATCCTTCTTATCTTGCTCAAGGGACACTTTTTTGTATGGTTGTAGCCGTAAAAATACCCAGACATCTACATTAAAACTTCTTTCACTGCGATATTAATCTGCCTGTTGTTTCATTCAATTCCGCGTTGTTAGGGTCTTATAATAATAGAGTTCATAAAATTTTGAATTGACTTTGATAAGTCCTGTAAATATGTACATACCTTGCTTTCTACAAGTTGTTTTCCCATATTTTGAAAATATGAAAAATAATGAAAAATCAAAAAGAGCGTAAAATTCCTAAAAGAAAGATCAAAGGACTTGGAAAAATATATACCCCAAAAGAAAAAGAGAAATAAAACTTGAAAGTGAGCAAATCCAAATGCCACTACTTTTACTTTTTACTGCAAGAATAATGATTATGTGCAGAGTGTCAATAAATGCCATAATCCATGATCAGTTAAATAGTTTAATCTTAACTATTCATGTTTCAATTTCATGTTTTAGATAGTGAATAAAGATTTGTCAAACAGTTTAAACTTGAAAAATCAGTAGATAGGTAGAGAATAATGAGGAGCTCAACAGTTTAATCTGAGCCCTCAGATGAAATAAGGTATATTTAGATTATTTTTATGCTTTGAAAGAAAATGTTTTAAGGTTGCAAGCCTAAATGCACCTGCAAAATGAAGAAAAAATGTTAGAAATACAATATTGGGTAGGTAGAAAGTAGTGGTTTAATAATGTAAATAATACATCATTGGGAAAAATCACTAATTTCCCGTCTCCCATGAGTATTCAGTATTCTAAGCTATCAGTCAAACAGGCTCAGAGAATTTCTCTGACTTTTGTTGGGACCGGACCCAAGGCTCTATGAATGGTTAGTTGAAAATATTGAATTCTTATGTTAAATCCTCATTTATCATCATTTATCTTCATTCATGTACTAAAACCCCTTTTTTCTAAGTAAAAACACACTCTTACTTAGTAAAATTGTAACCCTAGAATAATTAACTCCATCCCTTCATAAACATTCATAAAAACCCACAAAGTCACATTCATCCTAAGTATTATTCAAAGAAATATAAAGATGAGCAAATGCTTGATTATTTTATATTTGGAGATAATGTGTACTTTGTTTTACATTTCACTCCCCTCTCATATTAACTTTTAACATATTTTATTAAATCCCTAAAAAATACCCTTTCCTATATTATTAATTCCATTATATCTAATAAACCTCAAAAAACCCACTATTATAAACTTTTGACCAAAGTATATTATCCCATGTGCTTAAATGAAAATTCCAAGTTATAAAGCCCTTTGGTCTAAACTATCTATATTTTTAACCTGCCCCTATAGTTTAAAAACCATTCAAAAAGTTTGAAAAACTATATAATATAACATATCAGTATGCACATTTGCGAAACATTTTTATTAAATGTTGCAAACCTAACCCGCCATATATATATATATATACACCATGTCTAAAGCCCGCACCTTTGTATATTGATTAAAACATTATCATAATGTTTTAAACCATAATTAATCCCGTCGCTATATGAGACTATGGTTTAAATGTGTTAAAACATTTATTTCATAAAACTTAAACCAAACCCACCCACTTATATTTTATTAAAAACATTTAACAAATGTTTTAAATAAAAATTATAAACCCGCATATACCATCCTTAAAGCATATCCTTTATGTTTTTACATCATTTAACACTTAGCCATATTATAAACTTTTCTAACCCTTCCGCTACATTTTATTAAACCCAGTCCCACCTTTCCACTCCATGCACCTCCTGAAATGATCCTAGCAGTTCGCTTCAAAGCTTTTAATCCAACAGTTGAGAAGAGATATCGCATAAACAACATGCCCAACCGCTCCATTGTAAAATCCACATGAAATAGGCAGTTTCATGCTGACCCCTCCCCTCCACGTGGCCCCTTTTGATTTGATCGCGTGAGTTTTCACTAAAACCAATTACCACTAAAACTCTACGCGATAAACCGCCAGTTTTACGTGCCTGTGTAAATTAAAAACTGCTTCTTGCTTGATGCGACCTGTAATTAATACCGAGGGTTAATACGATCAAATGTTTAAATTAAACCTTTGTATATGCATTTTTCCATTCATATGTCGTGTTTAACCTTTTTTTTGCCCTCCCGACTGTATAAATCTGCACAAAGCCCCTGATAGCCATTTTCTGCCATCTTTACACCAAATGCCTACAAACCTTTGCCCAAGAAACCTGTAAAAGACTGCAGAGGAGCTATATCACTCCAGTTCAACCTCTGAAGCAATCAATTCGACCAGAAGACTGAAGTAAAACACTATTAAAACCGATACCAGCGTCAAAACAAGTATTCCTCTGTGATTCAAACCTGCAAATAAATTCAGAAACCTTTTAAAAAGAAATAAAAGCATCCTAAGATCAAGAAATTGATAAAATCAATTGCCCAAAAGTCCCAAAAAAAGGAAAAACCCTGGAAAATTTTTCCCAGGAACCCTAGTTGTCTACTGCGCACCATTTTTAAGGAAATTTATCAGTTTTTCACAATTATTGATCAATTTCAAGCTTTAAAAAGGCCAGAAATCCTCTGTAGGTGCCCTATATCTTCTGAAAAACCTTTTTCATCATAATTTTAGCCCAATTTGCAGTCAAAAGACTCATAAAACCCTTGTTTTCTGTTTTAAACCAGTTTTCAGCCTCAGAACTTCATTTCAAAGACCTAATTCAGTATAAAATCCAAAGAGACATTCTATCTTACTGAATTTGCCTAATCCAGCCTCTGTTATAGTAAAATTTCCTCTGCAAACAGTTTAAACTTGCAGATGCCACTAAAAATGCCTAAAAAATAGAGTGGAAACAAATCTGAAGGTTCAAAAACTCCTAAAGCTACTCCTGCCATGACTCCAAATATTTTCATTGTAGTCAACCCATTGCAGCCCCTAGTTGTTGATATTGAGCATATTCCTTTAGCAGACATCGACTACAAAATAGTTGATCCTATAGTTGAGTTCAATTTGTTGTTTTGAAAAAACCCAAGATGATAAATAATATGTTCACATATGGGAATCCAATTTTCCCAAATATGTAGTCCCCCTGACTCATCCTTGTCAAGAGATTATTAGACTATGTCACCAGTACTACATTCTTGAACGGAGAGTTATTGTCAATGCAAACAAAGAGGTCCTATTTACCATTACAACAGAGTCTATAAACCAAATGTTGTAGCTTCAACCAAACCCTCAAGCAGTACCATTATCTATTGAAGCCCTCACTAAGTTATACATTAACTTAGAATTTCCTAAATCGTTTATGATCTTCCAGAATTTCATGCCTCTGCATGTTGAAATTCCAAAATTAAACCCTCCATATTCAACTGCCAAGTTCCCTGAAGGTTCAAAGCATGTAATCTCCATGTTTTCCTTCATACTTGGGTATTTCACCGATGAACATACTGATGAGTCAATATTGGGATTTTTGTCTACATTTTCTCCAGGACAGTCACCCTCAATTATATTTGACTATGTTGGTTTTATAGCTGATAGCATTCAATATCAATTGTCTAATTTGCAGCTGGAAGGGGTATTTAGATATACCTCCTATCTTTTCCACTTTTTTCTATTTTTCCAATCAGAGAGTTTTCCAATTTCACTTCAGAAGTTGGATATAGAAGGAAAACCTCTATCAGTTGTCTTCTAGACATCTATACTCAGAAAATAAGGCACAAAATTCATTTATTCAGAATTTGCAGAGTTGTTTGTGCATCCATTAACCATCATCTTGACAAAAGAAGAGCATCCTAGAATTAGCAAGGAAATGAAAATAATCTTGCAACTATCACAACAAAGAAAAGTAGGTGATTGGTATTTATATAAGGAATTCACTGAAATCGGAGTTTTTGATTCTAACTTGTTGCCCTACAAGTTACCTAAGCATCCATCTATGAGGATCTTTGCCTTAGAGTACATTAGGCAGATCCTAAATTCAAATTCAATTAATTTTATGGCAGCCAATTTAAACTCAAAAATCAAATTCGGCCTTTCATATGTAATAAAAAAGAAGCAGAAAAGGAAGTAGCAAGTCAATTACTAGAGTACAAATTAGAAGAAAGCTTCCCATTGAATTATGATCCACAAGGGATCTTAAGTAAACTAAAGGTAAAATGTAAATTGACACCCTTTATCCATGAGTCAAAGCCAGATATAGAGAAATTTTCTAATCAAATTGAGTGGATTGAAAATACTTTACAGAGGCAGTAAACCAAAGGAATACTAGTCACCCTTTGGAAGTTGCCAAAAAACCAAAAACATCCACTAAAAGAATCAAAGAAGAAGGAGCTTATACTACAGAAACTACCATAGAGACTAAGTTTAAAATAATTTACAATAAGAGGCCAAAACTGGATACAATAGCTAAAGGCAAAGTAACAATAGATGTTGAAGAGACGCAGCCTTTGAATACCAACACTGAACAGACATAGACCAATGTAGCCACTGTAATCATCAGTGAGCCAAATCATAATCAGGAAAAATTGAATAATGAAGATGCACAAATAATGGAAAGGAAATAAAGTATGGAGGCTTCTTCCTCACATTCAGATGAGGAGAAGGATTTTGATATTAAGGAAAAATACAAGCAAATCAAATTGAGAAATGAGGAAATCAAAACTGAAATATATTCTCAGTTTTTGAAACAGAAGCCAGGTAACCAAAACAGATTCCTATCAGCCTTTGATTATTCAACTCAAAAATTGATTATATCAGTTTTACAGCCCACTGTACCAGTGCCAAAAACAGAGGGTGATTATAAAAAGGTTGATATGGAAGTAGCCAGAGATAAAATCCATGAGTTGAATCAGATTGAATTTCACAGGCAAACATCAGAGATTCTCTATTCCACAGTGATCACAAAAGCTATGAGTGCTCATAGACTTCAAAATACAATCTCTAATATGAAGGACCAAATGAAAATGGATAAATATTCACTATATGCAAAGGATCTAAGGATAAAGGCCTTAAAAGAGTTAGTATTGCAAGTAGGATATGATCCTACAAACATCAAAGCAGCTGAAGCATTGGTTAAAAAGAAAAATGAGGACATAGCTGCCTTGAGGAAACAACTCAAGCTTCCTCAAGGTGAGCATCCTCAAACAAAGGAAGTTCTACATGATCAAAAGGAGAAAGATGAAATGATGAGTTTGATACTTCAACTCATAGCTCAAATCAAAGAAATGGAAGTGCAAATGGACCAAGTTGTCCAAGAAAAAGAGACACTTAAGGAACCAGTCATTCACATTGTTATCCTAGTCATTGCAACAGTAGTACCATCTACTTTAGGAGAGAAATTGGCACCAAAAGAGCCACTGGCCACTGTAGTGCCAGTGACTTCTTCAAAAACTTCACTAAATGAATCCTCTACAACAATGCTACCACCTACAGATGGAAGCAGTTAGCTAGTAAAAGAAATGGAGGAAATGTCCTTGAAGACCAATGAAATCAATAGATTGACCAAGATAATTGAAAATCTTGAGAAGACAAGCAAATATGCTCAGATAGATGCCAGAATACATGAGAAAAATGCCCACAGATTGAGTGAAGAGGTAAAAAAGCTCCAGAAAGAATTAACTCTCAAGGATCAAGTATCATATATTAAAAATTACTTATGGAATAATGTAATTGAAGCCATTCATGATTTTTGGCCATCAATTCAAGTAATTTTTGAACATAGAGAGTTGCTATTGGAAGCTCAGGCAAAGATCCAAATGACACAAGAAGAATTGGCAGATAAACCAGAACAAGTTGTTAGATTAATCAATTTCCTAAACAGTAAGAACAGACGGCAACTTGAAAAGTTAAAAATCAATGGCAGAACAGCCACAATCCTAGAAATTAGGAAAGTAACTACCAAAATAATTCTAATGAGGTAGCTTGAGGAAAAATGTGAAGGAATGAACATTGTTGTCACTAGATTCATGGTCAAATTCACTAACTTAAGGCAAAAGGGACTTCTTGATATCATGGTGATCAATGATAAGTTAATGCCTCAGAATGATTATGACAAAAATATTAGAGAACATGCCAAAGAGCATGTGAACAAGCCAACGGGCCAAGGTATTCCCACAAGAAAAGTATTGCTAAAAAGTTTTGAGGATTTATTTTATTTGCAGTATGAAATCAAACATTTGTTTGTCATCAAACCTATATTTTTCAGATACACTGAGGCTGATGAGAATTTTAGGAAACTCAAGAATATTAGAATTCCTAAAAATGAGGAGTGGCAAGCATTGACTAATCTGTTATAAAAAATGAAAGGCAAACACATTAAGAAGAAAAAACATGTTTGTTGATTTTGACTGTCAAAACATATTTTTACAGCAAGAAGGCAGTTTTACTGAAGGTAAAGAGTATTCGAAGTTAAAGAGATAAGTGCTAAAGAGTATCAGCGAGAAAGAGTATCAGTGAAGGCAACTAGATTCTGAAAATATCTAAAAGGCCAACAGAGAAGACACATAAGCAGCCAGCTGCTTCTTATCTTGAAACAGTTTCTATTTATTTTGAATAAAATAGGACAGCTTGCTAATTTGTTGAGCAAGTTGTCACTATTATTGTTGTAAGATATTTAATTTTCCTAAGTTAATTCCTAGAATTCATCTAGGATATTTTGTAAGACATTTTATATAAATACTTCAATCTTGGAAGTATTTTGGTGTGGAATAAAATTGCTGGAGATTACCATAGATATTTTGTTGACTTGAAGGCTTTGGAATTAGATATTGAGTAGCAGACTGGATCACCTTTTTGGCATCATACTTCAGGATCCCTGTGATAAGTTATCTGGATTGAAGTACTATCTTAAACTTGTCATTGTTATCTTATTTTGTTTCATGCATACATCTATGTTTTAATTCTAAATTTGAATGTATAACTAGGAATATTACTACAGGACATGTTAATAGCACTTTGTTTTTAACTAGTTATCATTTCTTTGTTTTCTTATAATTTCTGGTGTAGGGAATTCTTAATTGCTTCCTCTCCCGTTTGACCCCTATCTTCTACTTATCTTTTCCGGATTTAAGGATACTTAAGTGCCCTTTATCCCGATCATACCATCTCAAAAACCATTTTTCCCGAGATCTCCAAGGGTTATCTACCTTGCCCTATAGACATTTGACCTTTTAGGCCTTGATCCCAGTTCTGTTAGCTTGACTTAGACTCCATAGCCCAATGGACAAGCAGATTTCCCTCTATCTACCCTCCAAGTGAAATTTTCCCACCAAATTCAACAAAACCAAACCAAATTGCACTTTAATAACTAGCCTAATATTCAAAACTAAAACAAAGTTAAACTTGAAAGAGAGAGCCCTCTCTGAACCCTAGGAAGGCTAGATCCTAGAGTTTGAAGTAGGTTTGTGGTTACCTCTAGTATTCTTTGACTAAAAACCAAAATCCCACAACTTAAGAATTTACTGGAGTGATAACACGCGCTAGAGTGAGGTTATCCTTTAACAGTCTAAGAACTTGTTGATGCTCGATGTGATTTTCCACTGCTTGAACCTTAGAATTTTCTCTTAAAGATGATGTGATGGATGGTGGATGATATCCATAAAGTGTCATAAATGAGGTCATTTTTGTTGCAGTATGGAACAAAGTGTTATACCACCATACATCTAGAAGTAACCACTTGACCCATCATGTTTGTTTATCGGATACAAAGAAACAAAGATATCCTTCCAAACATTTGTTCATTATCTCAATTTTCCCATCAAATTGATGATGATAAGATGAACTATGAGCTAATTGAGTGTCAAGACAAGAAAATAATTCCATCCAAAAATTTCCAGTGAAAATAGGATCTCTGTCACTTACTATAATCTTTGGGTTTTCATGAAGCTTTTGAATTGTTTCCTTAAATGCGGAAATAGCTATATTGACTTTAAAATGATGAGATAATGTACAAAAGTGTGCATACTTGGTAAGTCTATCAACTACCACCATGATGATACTCTTTCCTTCAGACTTGGGTAAACACGTAAGAAAATCCATTGAGACCTCCTCCTAACGTTGACTTGGAAGGGCTAAAGGTTGTAACAAACTTGGGGTCTTAATTGTCTCAACTTTATTTTGTTGGCAAACCAAACATTCTGCCACAAACTTTTGAATATCAGAATTAAGGCCATCCCAAAAAAATTCCTTCTTGACACTGTGTTAATTTTATAAAAATCCCGAGTTCCCTCCTAAGAGAGAGGTGTGCAATTCCAAAATAATATTTTGTTTGGGTTGAGAATTATTACAAAGATATAAGCGATATTTGTACCATAATGAATCATTTTTCCATCTAAATGTATCATATGTACTAGTATATTGTTGCAAATTTTGAATGAGTGTCCACTACTCTTCATCATTCTTCCATTTATCCCTTGCGTCAGTTATCCACTCCGGTTGGATAATCGAAATGGCACAAAACAATGCTTCTATAGCCTCATCCTTCCTTGAGAGTGCATATACAACAACATTTTTCTTCCCCTTTTTGTAGATGATTTCAAAGTCATAACCCAACATCTTTGTGACCCATTTTTGCTGCTCTTATAAAGATAATATTTGTTCCAAAAATTATTTAATACCATCATGATCTGTTTTCACCTTGAAGTGTCTTCCCATTAGGTAAGGTTGCCATTTATTGAGTGCATGTAGTATTTCCAACATTTCCTTCTCATAAATTGGTTTGTGTAAATACTTTCCTTTGATTGGATGACTTTCAAAAGCAATGGGTCTTCCTTTTCGCATTAAAACCACACCAATTCCATTTTTCAAGGCATCACATTCCACAATAAATGTTTTTTTGAAGTCCGGTGTAGCTAAGACCAGTGCTTGGCACATTTCCTCTTTAAGATGTTCAAAGGCCTTAATTGCTTATGGAGTCCAAGAAAATGCATCTTTCTTCGGTAATGATGTTAGAGGTGTCTCCCATAATTCTTAACAAACTTGCGACAATACCCTCTCAACCCGAGAAATCTTCGAAGATTCTTTATGGTTGTGGGGATTTTACATTCCTTAATGGCTTTAATTTTGTTAGGGTTTACCTTAAAACCCTCATGAGATACAATATGACCCATTCCACCTTTTGTACTCCAAAGAAATATTTGCAATTTTTTGCATATAATTGTGTCTCCTCTAATAGTTTTAACACCCTGTCAACATGTTGAAAATGATCCTTTCAAGACTTGTTGTAGATTAGTATATCATCAAAAAAATACTAACACAAATTTTCTAAGGAAGGGTTTGAAAATGGAATTCATCAAACTTTGAAATGTGGAAGGTGCATTAGTAAGGACAAAAGGCATGACCAAAAATTCATGACCCTCAAGATTTCTAAATGTTGTTTTCACAATGTCTTCAGTCTTCATTCTAATTTGATGATATCCTGATCGAATATCCAACTTGGTGAAGTAAATTGCTCCATGTAATTCATCCAAAAATTCATCAATGACATGAATGGGAAATTTATCTTTAATAGTGAGCTTGTTGAGCTCCCTATAATCCAGGCACATATGCCATGATCCATCCTTCTTGTGCACCAATACCACTGGAGCAAAGAAAGAACTTTGACTAGGTTTAATTATACCAACCTCTAGCATTTCTGCAACCATACGTTTAATCTCACTCTTTTGGGAATAAGGATATTTGTAAGGCCCGATGTTTGGAGAAACAATTCCTGGGATCAAATGAATAACATGATCATGATCATGAATAAGTGGGAGGCCTTTGGAAGTCTTAAACACATCAGAATGATTGTCCATGACTTTTTGGAGATTTGGAGAAATAAATGATTTTGATGTTTGAACCCCTAGTGAGCATAATTGTGCAATCAAGCCTCGTTGTTCTTTCTTAAGAAGTTTTTTCACGAAATTAGAGTTGATTTTATTTCTAGGTTTCCCTGCGAAACCCCTTAACTCAACTTCCTTTCATTCCCAAAAAAAATTCAAGAAAAGTTCTTGAAAATTGAAATCTATCGTCCCCAAATATTTTAACCATTGGACTCCCAGTTCAACATCAACACCACCCATTGGAATATTCAATACATATTCCCCCATGGTTAGCTTCATATTAAGGCACTTTCGGGAGAAATTTACAGTTCCCCCATTTTCATCCATCACTTGACACTCTGGTATAGGAAGCAATTCAATTCCTTGGCTATCTTACAATGAATAAAATTATGGGTACTACTCGAATCAATCAACACTATTACCTTTTTCTTCTTGATATATGCTTCTATCTCGAAAGTTTGAGTGGTAATTCCTGCCAATGTATTGCACGATATGGTCAGAATCATTTCTTATTTCTCTGGGGTTGGTTTTGGTGTATATCCTCCTCTTTTGATGTTTTTTGTTCCTTTTCTTCCTCCTCTTCATAATGTATGTAAAATAATTTATTCTCAACGCACTTATGACCTTTAGTGAATTTTCTATCACAACTATAACAAATCCCTTTTGATATTTTTTCCTCCAATTGTTGTGGTGTCAACCTTGTAGGTTGAGAAAGGCTAGGAGAAATAACACTTCCATCTTTATAGTTGTTAGTGGTAGACTTCCTTGTTGCCATAATTTTGCTTTCAAATTTTCTTGCCACACTGAATGCCTTCTCCAATGAATTAGGTTCCCAAAGGTAAACCTAATGTTGGATTTTATCCTTTAAAGTCCCTATGAAGACACCAATCATATGCTCCTATGGAATATCATTTACTCTGATATTCAACTTTTGGAAGTCCTCAATGTGCTCTACCATTGAACCCTTTTGTTTGATATTTATCAATTGGATAAAGAAGGTGTTTCTCTTTTTATCCTCATAATGTGCTATCATTTCCACCATAAAAATTGATCAAGTGACAAGTGGTTTACGAGAAAAAATCCATCGATACCATACAAACTGATTTGGTTCTAAATATAAAGGTGCAATGCACACCTTTTCTGAGTGTTGCACATCATGGAGATCAAAATATTGCTCCATCTATAGTATCCATGTTACCGGATCCTTTCCATCAAACCTCCTCATATCAATATTTGGAATGTGGTGGTTCTTAAACCCAACATTAAAGTCTCTAAAATCATAATTCATATTCCTTTTGTCCTCATCATGATTTTCATGGATTACCTTGTCACCACTGGGAAGCCTTTCTTCTAGCAACTTTTCCAAACCTTCCTTCAACCCCTCTATCTTGACATTCATCATTGCTTCCATGTATTATTTTAAACCATCATTCACAACTCCCATGATCATGACTTCTAATTCATTTTTTGTTACTTTTTGCGAGAGCGAAATTTGTTGCACTTGGTCTCGTATTTTGATATATCAAGTTGCATTTATTCCTCCTCTTCATGCATCATAGAAGAGATTTCTGGTTGCTTACTAGGTGTGCCCATTTTTTTGTTTCGAGATTTGGAATAAAAAAATGATATTTATGCTTCATTATGGCCCTTGAATCACTTGAAACTGACTTTTCAAAGAAATGTTATGCAAAATTAAAAAAGATACACACATTTTTCTTGATTTTGAGGAGCTCGATATTGACCCTGTTATATCTCTTTGATTTCAGATCTCCAAGATCTGAACTTTGGTCTTGTGGTATCCCTCTTAGTCTTCTTTCCAATGCCGCAGGTCATACCCAATTTGGATTCTTCAAGATAAAATTATCCCCTATCTCCCACAATGTCCTAATTATGGACTCGTTCAATAGAGTGAACTTGTACTGAATTCCATGTGTACCTGTTTCAGCCTTCGACCCTGAAATTGATACACAAGAAACTGAATTATGTGCTTGTTTTGTCAATTTTTACAAAATTCCAATCTGATGTTGGAAGAGAAAGTTATGACGATTTTCCCTCGGTCACTTTTTTGAGACTGAATTATGGAGCATAAACAAACCCTAAATTATTTGGACCATATCTCCGAAAATATAGCGAACGAAGCTTTGAAATTATGGCATGAAGTTCACTAGGATTTATGTTCCACGTGATCACAATTTCAACTTATGAAGCTTTGTAGAAAAAACGTTATAGAAAAAAATCCACAATGACCCGTTTGAAACAATGAAATCCTAGAGTCCAAAGCTCTGATACCAAATTTTATGCAGCCAGCCCAAAAATAGAAGAAAACATAGATCAACGACTTAAAAATTATCATTTTCGAGGGGGAAAACTCCTTTACATTACATAAATGAACAATTCTTGGATGATACAAATGACGAGACCTCCTTTGTATATATAGGATTCTAAGGAGTCACAATATAATCAGAGTCTACATAACAATAATAGTGTAATGGCACAACAATAACAATATGGGGCCACTACAATAAAAATAAGGGGACTACTGATCTTAAATAGATATGAAATAATACTGAAGTAGAACTGAATATTTGCCAACAATGAATTGATTGTTAACTTGATCACTTAGTGTGGATGTATGAAGGAAAGAAAATGATTTTATGACTTAATCTAGAACTTAAGAAGCACATTTAAACATGAATTTGTAGCAAATAACAGAGATAGAAGACAACAAACATTGATTAAGGAGTTCGTCCTTGGTGGACTACGTCTTCGGGTCCGCTTTCAAGATGGGCGTCCATTTTATTAAGGATTGATCCAAGGAAGTATTTACATAGAAATACACCAAACTGAATGTGCTCACAGGTACCTCTGGTCTCTATCAAAAGAAATCTCTCTCTCCTATCTTTCTAATGCCTATCTCGATTCCCAATTCCGCCTCCGGACGACCAAGTTACACCTGAAAGAAAAGCTACCTCTCACTTTAGAATTCTGACTACAAGTCTTCAAAAACACTCTTCCTCTCCATCATGTGCAATGGTGGTTTTATAATTACATTCAGGTTCAATCTCGACCTATTCATGGCAATTGGTTGAATGAATTAGGAGGATTAGGTTCTCGGTGCAATAGAGGTGAAGCACCTAATACATTGTTACATGGTGGACAAAAATAACACAGCGCATATTTAATACAAAACCCAAATATAAACCATATTATAAAAATAGACCCTGATGGTCTTGGCTATCGGCGGAGGTTTGACAACTACATGTGACAACTCTCGGCGGTCAATACACTGGCTGCCACCTTGGCAGTCATTCTCTAGCGGTTCTGCAAACGATCTACCTCATCTGCATGTGAAAACTTCACATCCCAGTGGTCACGGTCTTCTCAGCGGTCAACCCGCAACTGCGCGTTAACATTTCAATTGCGCAGTGATATTTGTAAACCCTGAATGCGTTCACATGCTTTGTGTTATGGCAGTTAAGTCTGCCCCTCCACGTGGTTTGAATTTATGGTTTATTACATAGGTTTATAACCATAGTTTTAAACTTTGAACCATTACATAGTTCTGAAAAGGATTTAACATAGTTTAAAATTTTTTCACCAAACATTTGTGTTAGGTCTTTAACATAGGCTTGATACCATGTATTTTAAAACTTAGGTCCTTTCATGAATTTAGCTTAGGTTTAGGATTTAGGTTTTTTTAACATAAATTTAGCACGATTTTCACCACTTACTTAGGATTGACACCATAGGTTTCCACCACATCATTACACCATGACATGTTCCACAACATAAACATTTAACCATGACTGAAGGACTCTCTTTCATCTGGAACATCACTGAAGAAACTGAAGACTGAACTGGACTTCCCTGTCGATTTTAACTGATGCAAGATCCTCCTGGATCAATCATCTCCACTTGAAAGCTTTTGGACCAACAAAATTTTGATTTAAGTAGATATCAGGTGAGGGTACAACTCCCTCACTCTTCTGATATACATCCACCTCACCTTGCTAGGATTCATGCCCTTGAGTCCCACTTGAAGATATTCAACATCTCCATGCCTTGAAGTGTGAACCTTCCTATCCAAGATGGCATCTTCCTGCAACTCATTCATATACTCAGGTGCCAAATCATCAACGTTAGGAATCTGTGTATCTTCCTCTGGATCAATGATCATCAGAGGTTCATACAACTTCAGATTTTCTCCATTTATAATTGAATACATATGCATGTAAGGAGGTAAATATAACTAGAATGCATTATTTACAATCTTTTTCACAATTTTGAAAGGACCATACCTGATGGGTTTCAATTTATTACCTTCACCTTTCAACCTGTCTTTACTGATATACAACCATACCAGATCATTGACCTAAAAATGATGATCCACTCAATGCTTGTCATGGCACGTTTTGTACTTGGTCGGACTCTTCTCTAACTGATCTTGCATTGCTTCATGTATCTATTGTATCTGTTGAATGAACTTAACTGCCTTATTTGAATTTTCGTGTCCATCCACTTTATCTTCTTCACAAAACATGAAATCCATTGGTGAATTTGTTAGATACCCAAAACATGTTTCAAATGGAGATTTATTAGTCGAAGAATGTAAGGCTCGATGGTAAGCATGATGCACATAAGGTACAGATTCATCCCACGATGTTTGCTGTAGTAGCCTCGGAGAATATGGATCATTTTCATGTTCACCACTTCTCTCTGTCCGTAGTTCTATGGATGAAAAGTTGTGCTCTTCTTCGCTTTGTGTTCATGAGTCCCCACAAAGTGGAACAAACTCTCCTACAAAGCGAGTGTCTCGATCGAAAATGATGGAAGTAGGTAACCCAAAATGAACCCATACCTGTTGAAAGAACATCTGTGCATTTTTATCAACAGTCACTTGATTTTTGCATGGAACAAGAATGTACATTTTGTTGAAACGATCAACCATGACTGTGTTAGTGTTTTTGGTGCACGTATGTACAAAATCGCACCAACTTAAAAGGTCTGGTTTACCCACTTAAGTTATTGGTCACAGGTAGAAAAAGAAGTGGAGTCAAGCAAGTTAGTGGAACAAGCTAGAATCGTAAACATACTAGATAGAGAAATAGCATGCATATATAAAATAAAACTAAAACAAATAGAAAAAAGCTCTGAATAGAGTCAAACAACTGCAATAATCCGAACGGTGGCTCTTTGGCCCCTCTTATTAAGTGCTGGTTGGAAATGAGGATGAAACTTTAACCCTCTTGCCAAGGGCCCCTAGAACATGGGTTCTAAGTCCCAATGCAAGGATGTTTTTGCTTCCAAGCTTGTGTCGGTGCAAATTCTCCCTCTCTCTACTATGGTGGACTGAACTTGTTGGATGGCCAACAATTGAGTCCCCTCTATCTTTAGCTCAGGATCACACACTGCTGGTATTTCTTGGGAAATTCTGGCCAGCATAACAATGTGTTCTCAAATTCTTCATCTCATGGTGGCCTTATATAGAAGAATTCAAATCCTCCTTCCCTCTCTTGGTACATTGTGGATGGTGACGCAAGAGAGGGGGATGATTCCTTTGTGTGCCACAAATATTCCATTGTGTACTCCCTTGATGTCTAAGGAGGCTTTGGTGGATGTCCTTAGGCGACTTCAAGTGAGGAATCACTATCTTGAAGTGTGTTTTTTGTGGTCCCGGAAAGTGACTTTCGCCACTCCCAGGATTGCGCACATTTCAGTTTAAAAGCGCGCAGAGGCGCTCTTCACAAAGGATTATACGCGCAAAAGCTTATGACTTGCTCAAATTTTATTTTTCCTCGGACCTTAGATATTTTTAAATACTTTCCAAATTCTATAATGTCTTCCAACCCTGTAAATCCTTCTGCTTGACATTAAAAATCGTCATCTTCTGCTTGTACGATTTTCCAATGTTAACAGTTTCCCCCTAATGTGTGAGGTCTAGGAAGAACTATATAGCCAAAATACAGTATGGTTTCTTTTCTGTATATCGTGCGTAGAGAGAGAGAGAGACCTGCGTGAAGCTCGGAATTGGAAACACCCTGCACCGGTTCGAAGAATGACTATGTCCTATGGGACCCCTGTAAGAAAATATAATACAATATATATACAAATTTTCTATGAGGCAGGCATGTCCCATGCCCATGATGTTGTGGCTAGTTAAACAAATCTATTTGACAAATACATGTTTTTTCTATGTCACTAATATGGTAGTGATCTAGTGGTTGCTGACAATGACTACTGACGCCCTCCGGGGCGTTTTTTCTTTGAAATTAGGTGGAATGTGGTACCCATATGCGTAAACTTGGTATGACATATAGCTGTGCATTGTACGCATAGGCGCTGGTTGGGACCTTCCCGTGTAAGAATTTCTGAAAGAGACACTTATGAAGGCACGGGTCTTCAACGAATTTGATCAAAGTGCAATGGTTGTAAGGTACGTTACCATCTTGACATGAAAGCTTTTGTTGTAGTCGAATGTCAGGAGGATCGATGACATTGTGGGCAATGATGTCTCCCACAGTGCCACCCAATGATGCCCCTTTTATGGAGAGGGGTAATCCAAGGTACCACTTCCTTTTTGGAAAATAGGTGTTGAAGTCGACAAAAAGAAAGCCTCAACTGAATGGGGGTCATTGATATGAGGGGTCAGGGACCTAGACGTGATGAGTTTAACATAAGCATGTTGGCGAGGGGTGAGTGAAAATTGATGTTAGGGATTCAGTGGCCCAAGGTTAGACTATACTAAGTAGCTTGGCGGCATTCATAGTTATTTCTGATGGGGAAATGATGTCAGGATATGCAGAGTTTACTGGGACTCTATCATGCTGGGGGTAGAATGATACCTGCTCTGAAACTTTCAGTAGATGGAGTTGTGAATGGTTTGCGAGATTTTCCTGCAAAAACAACTACCTCAAGTGAAAGCATCTTCTTTATCAAATATTATTGAAATTCATGAGCTCTGAAAAAGAAGATGAGAGAGGGAATACCTGCCGGTGCTGAAAAAAATATTTTTTCGGGAGTGTGACTGTGTGGGATCGCCTCTATTCGTTATGGAGTGAGGATGACAGTGCAGCTTACGGTTTGGAGAATGGACCTTCTGATCACTCGTTATGGTCCTCTAAAGTTTTTGAAAAGGGCGATATATAGGTGAATATGGCCCTAATTCAATTCATTTGTACTTTTTGAGTTCTTAAGAGGTCAGAAGCTTCTGCGTAGCAGTTCTTGTCATTGCGGTCAACCTGAGCATCAGGGATTAGCGATGTCATGCCCAGGTAAACTCCATGACATCCTGCACTTTAATTTTTTCAGTTTAACGATGCCGGGGCCTGTACAGACTTGGTTTGTATGGATTCTGAGTGTTTTTTTCCCTAGATTGTGTGGGCGATCAGGGCAAAAGCGCACCCTCTGTGTGCATTTTCCGGGGATAAGAGCGCCTGTAGAAAATACAGGCGTGCCCCAAGCGTGCCTTTCTGAGGGACAAGTACGCAAAAGGCCGAGGCAAGAAATATTTTGAGTTTTACCTATTATTGATGTTTTTTCTGTTGCTGATGGGTACCTGTTTGGATGACAGGTTGTTATGGAGGAAGCAGGATTGGCCCGAGCTCCGAACTTCATTGGTTGTTGATGTTGGGGCACGCCGTCAGCTGGCGCAATGGGGGCTCCTGAATTTTGCGGAGAACGAGCTTCTTCAATCGCAGGACTGATTGCTTCGTTACTTGATCCGTCATTGGCGCAGGAGGTGCAACATGTTTATGTTGCCTGGGATGAACCTGGTCATATGTCCTGAGACGGATGTATATTTTGTGATCGGGTTACTACCTCATGGTGAGGCGCTGAGGTATCCACTCCCTTCTAGGAGAGTGGATTTGGAGAGGTTCCAGAGACGTCATTGTGGTGGGGCACCTCTTATGGAGGGGTGCATCAGCATTGCATTAGTGACAGATCTGGAAAAGTGATGTGCTATGGCGGTGATTGGGAAACTTGTAGGATCGTCAGCTCCTCATCGGACATCAGACCCACAGGTTGGAGTCTTGCGTCAGTTGAGGTCCGGGCACTTCTATGATTTTGCCCATTTTTGCTATGACGGGATGGTGACGCAGATCAACAAGGTCCACATTGGATTGAACTTGTTCGCGTATGCCAGCATTTTGTGTAGAATTATGTACAAGAGGGTAGTGCTGCTGAGACCAGTGGTGGCGGTGCCTCCTGGGGGGCCACAAGAGCCTCGTATGAGGAGGTGGGCTCCAGTGATGCTGCGAGGTGGTGGGGACATGGTGGGGCATTACTGGAACGCCACGACAGAGGCCTGGTTTGAGGTGAACCCCCAAATGTTCTTGTCATTCCCATATGTGGGGATGGACTTCCGGGGGGATCTAGATATGGGTCTCCCTCCTGGTTATGCTTGGGGGACAACATGTACATTTTTTATGTTTTCTGCATTTATTTGAGTATATATGTGTTTACGTGTTTTGCTAGTGACACTGACATAGTTCTAGTTACTCTTTACAGATGTTGGCGAGCTAGGTCGCCCCATGGCTCGATTGGTCAGCCACGATCCTCTTCGAAGACCTCAGGGTGGGCAGGGAGGAGATGCTGTTGGAGGACCTCGTGGTGGTGTTGGCCCTTCCAAAGAGGGCAGTAGCTCGACCGCTGCTGAGGTTGCAACTGAGCGAGCTCGTGCTAATGAAGAGGTGGCACGTACAGATATAGTGGACGCTCGTATTGCGAAACTGACTGCTTGGGTGTCAGCTCTAGAGGATGCCTAGGGTTGAGTGGACCGCTTGGCCCAGGGGATGCCCTCTTGGGGATTTATGGATGATCTTAAGGAGGTCTGGCTGGAGACGATGATGGCCTGGGAGTGGGACTATCGGCCTATTTTACGTCGGGTGATAGTCTCAGTTGTGACGGTGGCTCTGGTGGTGGTATTGGGAGCAGTTGTGGGTCCAGGTGCCCCTCCTGAGGGGGCACCGCGCTAGAGTATAATTGTGCATGGGGAAAGCACCCATTATGAGGATGCTTCCCCTATTTTTGATGACTTTTGTGTATCTTTGGGCTGGCTAATGGGTCAGTGACACTTTTTTTGTACTCAGACACATACATCATGATATATATATATATATATATATGAGAGATATTTTTTGCGGCTCTGCATGTTGTGTCACCTGCTTCGGTTTATGGATGATGTTATGATGATGGATATCTATATTTTTGGTTTTTTATGTATGATGTTGTATCCGAGATACATTCCAATTTAGGATATTGTTGGCTATGCGATCAGCTACTTGGTTTTGACTCCTTGGTACATGTGTGAATGTAATATAGTCAAATTGTCTGCTTAATCTTTTTGCACGCAAATATTTTCTAAATAGATGTGTATCTCTTGTCTCAGATGTTTGGTTTCACTGTGACACTACTAACTAGGAATCAAGGTATATATGCATATGATGTATGCCCTAGTGGAGGGTGTCACACATAAGTCTGATGACGACGTCATATTCTGCCTAATTGTTTGTTGTAGAACCGATGCACACACCATTTGAGCAGAGTGGCAATTGGTCAGGGTGGTAGATGACCAAGGCAGTTGTGGCTAAACTTTGAGACCATCTTGATGCTCCATTAGCAAATCCGAAATAAGATTCACGTTGGTGATCCATGGCGGCACTTTGAGCGTGTTTAATAAGTCTTTTGGTCAAAAAATTTCAGTGGTCTGGTATGTGTACTTTCACTCTAGGGAAGGGCCATCTGGGCCCTCATGGATAGAATTTCTTGAGGTAAAGGTCATTGACGTGGTTTCTGAGGCATGTCCCATCTAGTTCCATCAAAATGCATGCCCCCTTTCGGAGGCAATGTTTGATGATGTAGGGTTCTTTCCACAAGGTTTCAAACTTTCCTGGCCCTAGGGATTCTTTTGCGACATCATAGCGAAAGACTAGATATCCCTTGGTGAATGAGTGAGGGTTGATGTGGTGGTATAATGAAGCTTTTACCCTTTTCTTATGGGCCTCATTGTGTTGTAGCGACTGTTGTCGACTTTCGTAGATGAGCTCTAGTTGTACTAGGCATTGTTCTAGAGGTTGGGCATCATCAAGGAGTTCGATAGCGGCATGCAAATTTGGGATCTTGCGTTCTATGGGAATCACAACTTCGACTCCGTATACCAAGTGTAAGGGAATGAAACCAGTGAACGTCTTTACATCCATGCAGTATGCCCACCGGGTGGAAAAGAGCATGTGGTGCCAGTTGGTTTTATGGTTATTCACCATGCGTTTTAACATACTTTTGAGTACTTTGTTTACAGCTTCTACCTGTCCGTTGGACTGGGGGTAGTATGGTGAAGTGAATTCATGGGTGAATTGGAGATGGTGAGATAGGTCCTCGAAACTTCATTCTCGAAGTGCTTCCTGTGGTTGGAGACTAACTCTTTGGGAATGCCGAACCGGGATATGATGTGGTTAAACAGAAATCGAGCGGCGGTTTCTGCGGTATTGTCGTATGTGGGCATGGCCTCAGCCCACTTGGTGAAATAATCGACAGTCACGATGACATATTTATGGTTTCATGATGGTGTGGGGTTACAAGTCATGAAGTCTATTACCCGTTTACAAAAAGGGTCAGCGACGATGACAGGATGCAGAGGAGCGGGAGGTGCTCTTGCTTTGTGGGTGAAGCGTTGGCATTGCTCGCATCTCTTCACTGCAGTAATGCAATCGTGAAACAAGGAGGGCCAAAAATATCCTGCCCTTAGGATTTTTTGGGCGGTGGCTATTCTGGATAGGTGGCCACCGCAAGCACCTCTGTGGCAGTCGTTAAGGGATTTTTCCGCTTGGTCGTGAGTGAGGCATCGACGTAAAATGGTGTCGATACCTCATCCGTACAAGACATCTACTATGAGGAGATATTGGGGGGCCTGTTGGCGTATGCATCAATGGTCATCTCAAGTGAGATGAGGTATGAATTTTTGGGTTTGCAAGAACAAGAGAATTTCTCTGTACCAAGGGTCGTCGGTTGCTACAAAGAAGAGATGTTCATCTGGTAGCGAGTCGTTCACTGGTGATCCTTAGTATCTCTTGGGAGATCATAATGAACTCTGCTAAGGCAAGCACCTTTTTGCTTTTAGGGGTGTGAAACTATAAGTCGTATTCTTGGATAATGGCTATCCAACGGGCGTACTTATGGTTCATTAGGCGGCATGTGAGTAGGTATTTAATAGGATTAATATCTGCAATGGCCGTAGCGGTTTTTAAGATGATGTAGTGGTGAAGTTTCTGGACTTCATGAATTAATGCTAATGCAGTCTTTTCTTCAGGCTCATATCTTAATGCTGGGCCTGATAAGGTTTTGCTGACGTAGTAGATTACGTGCTCCTTCCCATCTGGGCCTTCTTGGATCAAAACTTTGACTAATGTGGACTTGGAAGCTAATAGATACAGGATATAATCTTTGTCATAGTCTGGGGGACTAATTAGTGGCACTAAAGATAATGTTTCTTTCATCACATCGAACACTTGTTGGGCATAATCGTCCCATTTAAATAGGATGTCCTATTGAAGGAGGCACAGGAACCCTTGGGCGCAGGTGGCATAATCTGGGACGAAGCGTCTCAGAAAATTGGCCTTCCCCTGCAGGATTTGCAGTTGCTTGAGGGTTCGAGGTGGTGGTACCTCTTTGATGGCTTGGATCTTGAGGGGGTCTACGAAAATCCCTTGCTGAGACAGAATAAAACCTAAGAGTCTTCCTGCGCTGACGCAAAAGACACACTTGAGGGGGTTCAAGGGTAGGATGTATTGCCGGCATCGTTGAAACACCAATCGTAGATCCTTAAGATGGTCTGAGCGCTTCTTGGAGCAGACGGTCAGCTCATCCAAGTAGGCGAGGACAAGGTGTGCCAAGTCATGAAATATATAGTTCACAGCCCTTTGGAAGGTGGCTCCAGCGTTTGTTAAGTCAAATGGAATTACCTTGTATGCGAATGTGCCCCATGGGGGTGGTGAACGCGGTTTTGTACCGGTCTATATGGTGGATTTGAATTTGATTGTACCCAAAGAAGCCATCCATGAAGGATAGAGCCTCATGTCCTGTGCAAGCATCGATGACCTGGTCGATGAATGGTGTGGGATAATTGTATTTAGGACAAGCTTTGTTCAAATCTTGAAAATCGGTGGAGGGACTCTTAGAGGTAGGTACGCCCTCCACCCAATATCACTTAGGATATTTTTTATCTTTCCCACTCGCTCACTCCCACAAATAAGATATAGTTTCAAACGCGTATAGTGCCCTGTTTTTTCATGAAGGGAATAGGGTTGGAAACCCAATATGTATAGGTGATGGGGTAGATAAACCCGACTTTGTGAAGCTTTTCGATTTCTTGTTTTATTGCTTCTGCCTTAGATGGGTGCAATTGACATTATTTCTGGCACACTTGAGGTACGTCAGGCCAAGTGTCAATATGGTGCTCTATGATAGTAGGACTAAGCTCAAGAATTTCTGAGTAGTCCCACGCGAAGATATCTCGATACTCTTGTAGCAATTGGGTATAAGAGGTTATTTCTTCTGGAGAGAATGCTGCCCCCAGTGAGATTTCTTCGACCTTTGCAGGATTTTGGGATATGTTCACCTTAATGGTAGGTGAGATGTTTGACATATTTCCTTCCTCAAACACATCGGGCACTAGGATGGGGTTTTTGAACCAATCGAATTTCCCTGATGGGAGGAAATATTTTGATTCGATTGCATAGATCTCTTGTTATTTTGTCTTGTTAGGACTGAACGTGTGCTTGGGGAGAAAGAGCGAAAGGTGATGCATTGCATCCCATGGATAATCTGGCTCCGTCATAGCCTCTAGGATTTCTTCATCTGAATGAAATAGGGACCCTAAGGGGGATTGTTCCTGCACAAGGTTATGCTGAATAGGGTTAATCTGCACGGAGCTAGTTGAGACATGAGAAGGATTCCATCGTCGATGTGGTGGAACGAGACGCGGTCGACAGAGTGTAGATCATGATTAGGTCTGCATTGTCATAGGTACAACTACTCTCGTAGTTGTAGCTGACTCGACACCTATGGTAGATGAGTAGACAGCTCGATTCATGGTTCTAATACATGATGATATGAATCGCATATGGTGTATCGTGTCGTCCGCATTTGGTGGGGGTAGAATATCCCTGATTGGTCGCCTCTCATATGACAAGAATAGGATGGATATGTCCGTCAAATCCTCTTGGGTTGTCGAACTGTTCATGGATTCTAAGTTTGTGCCATCTTCTCAGGAGAGGCAGACTATGGTTGATCGCATATTGGCCAGTGCTGCGCGGAATCTTGGTATGTAGTGACAACGACGTACTGGGTGGTTGTCACCGCATATCTGACATGAATATGGGACGTCCATGTTAGTGTGATATACTACATGGACTAGATAACATCGTTGGAACAATTACAAAGCTAGGAAATCAATGATGAAATGATCAATTTCATCGCAAAGTACACACCTTTTTATTGGGGGAGGGGGTATGGCGGGGAGCCTTTCAGGTGATCGTCGTTCTTCCTATAGGTACAGGATGATACGAGTTTCATCCCCGATAGATTGGGTGGGGGGATCCTCTTGATAGAATCACTCGATGGCGTGTAAGGCATCCCTATATCGCGGTATTTCTGGGCAATGATGGGTATAGTGCCCATAGTTGTTGCAGATATCACATGTGTGATTAGTACACAATGCTTTGCCTTTACCTTTGGTGGTAGGTTCCTTTTTACGGGAATGTGGCGTCGCGATGTCTGTCTCAGAGCCAAGGAGTGGTTTTAATTCATCCAACTCTAGGTAGATATGAGTAGGGTGACCTATTACATCGCATATGGTGTAAACTGGTGATTCTCGTTGTATGGTGGGAGTCACCATCTTCTTTCCTCTCTTCTCGACTTTCATAGCTGTAATCTCCAGTTTTGCAATGGAAATTTCCTTTACAGAGGTGGTTTCGACCGTTTCTTGGATGGGTGGGGCCTCCTCGGGATTGAGGGGCTTAAAACCTGTGTCAGTGATGTGAGTGGCTCTTGTTCCCGTAGGGGGAATGAGGTACCAAACTGGTATTGTCAATGATATGTTTGGTAACACCAATGTTGCCAAAACCTGTTGAGAGACGAAGCCAGCTGGGGGGTAGAGGAAAGGGGTTTGGGAAGTGGTGTAGGCTAGAGAGGCTACCGTGGTCGATGACTCGGTGCCATTACTACTTGTTTTTGTGTCCTGACTAGCTTCGATGCTTGATGTGGGCATCATGCACACCGAAGCCCCTATGACATTAGGTGATGACTCAGGCATAATGGGAGGATTTCCTAGGAATGACCCTTGAACGAACGATGGTTTAAACTGGCCGAGGCCATATTCTTGGTACCGTGAAAGTGCATCCGAGGATGTATCTACGTAGGGTAGAATTACATCAGTGTTTGTTAGGGTTCACTTCTTGCTATGTGTCAATAGGTCTACATTAATGATGCGGTCCTCGTGGGGGAACATCATAATGTGGAAGACAGAGGAGGCTATGGTTGACATGGCGTACATATAACTCCGCCCAAGGAGTATATTATAATCCAAGTGAGCATCCAAGACTTCAATGTCTATGTGGACCGTCTTTCCAGCTAAGCAGACCGGGATGTTTTGGTAGAGGCCAACGGAGGTTGAAGGACGACCGTCGTATGCTCTAAGTGTGATGACTGGGGGTTTTAGTTTGGGAGACCCTAACTTCTGCCAAACATTTTTTTACATGATGCATGTGGATGCACCCTCGTCGATGAAACATCATTGAATTGTTATATTCTGGACCAACACTGGTATCTCGAAGGTGACCATGGAAGGAAGCCTAGGGGTGGCTTTGTCTAAGTCAAAAGCCATTAGGCGTGTATCGGTAGGGTCGATATCACCTAATGTAGAAAGCAGGGCTTTCCATTATTTTGGGCATGACTGCAATACTTCCAAATATGACATAGCAACAGGAGATTGTGCTAAATCATCCACGATACTATAATTATGGGCCACTTTGGAGTAGTTTCCTACTCGCCTATTAGGTCCCTTCACCATCTTTGGCAATGGTTCGATAGGCATCTTTGAAATGGTCAAAGGTGCAGCCGGTGCACTAGTACTTGCCCCTGACATATTGGTGTCTGGTGGGATGTCATAATTGCGATTCCATGTTTAGAAAAATATCTCTTCGCCAGTCATGTAGATTTCGTGACTAATTTTCCTAGAGTCGTCTGGATTTTGTTGTTGAGTGCTTACCGTCCCTTGATGGTGGAAAGGTTCTTGCATCACATCTGGTTGCTGGGAAGATCCTCCTTGTCTTCGATTACTATGTAGCTTCTTTAGCTCAGGGATATCGGGACAGTGGTGAGTATAATGGTCATACTCACCACATATCAAACAAAGAATGGTTTGTTCGAAGATGTCGCCTTTTTCTCTACCATTGGGAATTGCTTGGCTTCTGGTTCTGATTCCAGTTGGAGTTGCCTCCAGCCTGGGATCGCAGTGGGCATTTTTGGTTGTTTCCCCCCTATCCATGATTCCATTTTGGCTTGTTTTTTGCTTTTTTCTTCACCATTTTAGGAGGGTAGTTCTCCTGGTTATATTGGTGAGATTTGTTTTGGGAAGGTTGCACAAAATTCACTTGTGCATTGGTCTGCATAGGCGGGTCTTGTGCTGGGGACTGAGAATAACGCGGTCCCTGTTTTCCACCTGGCTGTTGGAGGGGATCTCTTCCGTCAGTGTTTCTTTCTACGTATTAGTTCCCCTGAGCCATAGGATAGGGTCCTCCCCAGTGATATGCTAGCGCCCTATTAGTCAAATTTTGCTGAGGCATATGATGACTTTGAAAACTGGGTTGAGGTACGTTCTGGGTAGAACTGTACGTGTAACTGGGATTTTGACTATTGCTGCTTAGGTAACCTTAGGTCAATGACCCAATTAGTCTGTCTATAGAGTTCGACGTGCCTAGAAATTCTTGATAAGTTTGTAGGCACAAGGCATTGGGCAAGATATTGTAAATGTATCCTGACTGCGTATAAATCAACTCAAGCTGATGGGGTTTGCTAATGGCATCCTCTTCGAATGTGGGCCTTTTTCGCGCCACATCCTTTGAAAACTATGTTGTGAGAGTTTTCAGGAACAAATCCAAAAGAACCCGGTCGTCGAGTTTTGCTTTACATAAACTATGACGCCACCTCCATTCGTGGAGGTAGTCTGAGATATGGACGACGGGGTTTTGTCTAAAATGTGTCAGTAATTTCATTCCGGAATCATAGTGAATGGGTAATTGAAAATATGTTAGGAACGCGGTGGAGAAGGCGCTAAAGGTTCCATGTGAAGCAGAGGGTTTCTCCACATACCATTTCGTAGCTACTCCTGTCAGAGTGCGTTGAAATAGTCTCAATCGAATAGTGTCGTCAATGATATTGTTCGATGAGCACCACAAGTGGAAGGTCATGACATGATTACCTGGGTCTTCTGCTTGCTTTCCTTCGAACTTTGGAATATCTGAAGGGAGCTTCATGGGCATGGAAGGCCATGTAAGGTTGTGTGCGATGAGGTCATTCGTCAGCTTGGTTAAATCAGGTAGATTCAATGAAGCTAAGAAAGGTGACTGGGAGGTTGATGCCATTGCAACTTGCGAAAACACAAAGTTCTGGTTAGGAAGAGGGTTAGTCTATGACATACCCTGTTGTGTATTTGACTGACTTCCCTAATGGGTCGCACTCCTCTGCCCCCTAGGTATTGTGGGAGGAGTGGTGTGTGGTGTGTTTTTGGGAGACCAACCAGGGTTCCCAACTAAGGATGCCCCAATAAAGGACAAACCGATAATGGTGGCAGCGTTCCATCTTTGACGCCTAAATCGCGAAAGACCTGGAACCCCTCCCGATAATGGGGGGAGGTCCAAAAGATGCCTAGATCGACGAGGTCTCGTTGGGTCCGTTCTAGTGTCAACTAGGTTTATTTTTGGAAAATTTTGAGAGGATAGAGTCTATGATCAAAGAAAAATTCTAGTCACATACATAAAACAAAGAAAAAATAAAATAAATTTTCCCTTGAAATTAATTCTATGTGATCAAGCAATCAAAAAGTGGTTTTTGTTTGTTTTCGTATGATACTCAAATCCTAGAAGACCTATTCATCCTCACACACTCAAATGTAACTCGGCCTTGAGAAGATATCTTGCAAATGCTGGCACAACGTCCCGTAAGAGCTGACGATGCCCCCAGTCAGCCGAAGAAAATCCACCAAGGTAAGGGTAGAGGGTCTGGTGCTTACCTGCACCATCACCTATAGGGAAAGGATTCGCTAGATTTGGCCACTAAGTACCACTGTCCCACGTGAGCATTCGAGTCTTGGGATTCTTGGTAAGTCAGCTAATAGGACCGAGTATCAGTCGGGTCAAGTAGCCCCAACTAATACCGCACACACTGTGCCTAAGCCTAACCCCCTCTGAAATGGGTCTCTGTCGCGCTCGAGTTTTCTTTTCCGTGGGCTGATAGGTGGATTTAAAGCTCCCTAAACAGTAAAATTCTATGTTTCAAGATGAATAATGATCAAGGCGGCTTATTGCATGCCTACCCCCTTGATCCTAACTTAAACTATAAATTCTTTTGTGGTCCCTGTGGGGAGAATTTAGTGAGTTTGGTTAAGTTAGTTTTAGGTGTCTTTGCTTTGTTTAGTGGGTGGATGTGTGTGAACAAAAAGTGGGCAAGCACATAGTTTGAACTTGTGGATATGTGATGATATTTTTCAAAATCCCCTATTAAACTATGTTGTATTGTTCCTTGCTCAAAAGAAAAACATATTCGGATATGGGCCGCTTTCTATTTTTCCTAGTTAATCTATGTGATCAACTAAAGGGAGATGGCGAGCTGTGAATAGAGAGTGTTCATATGCTTGCCTAGGCTCACCGAGGGTGCAAAGGCAATAGAGATTACTTTCTCTTCTATCGACAATTCAATCCTAGTGCAAAATTTGAACTAAAATAATAATTTTTACACTAGAAAAAAGAAACTAGCTAAGCGTGCGTGGACTTGGGCCACTTACTTTGGCTAGTTATCTAAATGTGTTGGTACCTAAATTTTCAAAACGTAAAATTCTTTCGGGATGCAAGTTATTTTCCCCCCTACTTAAACTATGTGTGAACTTTACAAAAATCAACTTGAAATAAAACTGACACTAAGCCTACAAAAAGCAGCTAAGAGTGAGCTTTAGCAAGCTATGGAGTACTTAAACCAGTACTAGCAGATGTATTATAGGCTGCCAAGCACTTTACAAGCAGGAAAAGATAGAAATGCGGGAGAAATTTCTCTTTCTGTCTTTTGCACGCAAAAGGTTGAAACAGGCGCAATGTCTGCGCGCGGGTCAGCTTTGAATGCATGCCCTGGGCGCATCTTTGGGAGGGAAAAGTGCGCAAATTCCTGCAAAAGTAATTTTTGTAGTTTTTCTTCTTTAGTCTGTCACTTGGGATGAACTAGGGACTACAAGAGAAAAAGGGGGAAATTTAGCTCCACTCCACAACACATACAAGGGTCTCTGCAAAAAAGAGGCACAACCACATAAACTTGGTAATAAACATTAGTGGAGTCACCAATCCTGTGTTAGTGTGTTTGGTGCACGTGTGTATGAAATCACACCAACTTAAGGGGTGTGGTTTACCCACTTAAATTATTGGTCATGGGAAAAAAAAGAAGTGGAGTCAAGCAAGTTAGTGGAACAAAATAGAATCATAAACATGCTAGATAGAGAAATAGCATGCATATATAAACTAAAACTAAACTAAAACTAAAACAAATAAAAAAAGCTCTGAATAGAGTCAAACAACTGCAATAATCCAAACGGTGGCTCTTCGGCCCCTCTTATTGAGTGCTGGTAGGAAATGAGGATGAAACTTTAACCCTCTTTCCAAAGGGCCCCTATAACATGGATTCTAAGTCCCGATGCAAGGATGTTTTTCCTTCTAAGCTTGCCTCGGTGCAAAGTCTCCCTCTCTCCACTGTGGTGGACTGAACTTTTTGGATGGCCAACAATTGAGCCCCCTCTATCTTCAGCTCTGGATTACACACCGTTGGTATTTCTTGGGAAATTCTAGCCAACATAACAATGTGTTCTCAAATTCTTCATCTCATGGTGGCCTTATATAGGAGAATTCAAATCCTCCTTCCCTCTCTTGGTACATTTTGGATGGTGACCCAAGAGAGGGGGATGATTCCTTTGTGTGCCAAAAATATTCCATTGTGTGCTCCCTTGATGTCTAAGGAGGCTTTGGTGGATGTCCTTAGGTGACTTCAAGTGAGGAATAATTGTCTTGGAGTGTGCTTTTTGTGGTCCCAAAAAGTGACTTTCGCCACTCCTAGGATTGCGCGCATTTCAGGTTAAAAGGCGCGCAAAGGCGCTCTTCGCGAAGTATTATGCGCACAAAAGCATTTATGACTTGCTCAAATTTGATTTTTCCTCAAACCTTAGAGATTTTTAAATACTTTCCAAATTCTATAATGTCTTCCAACCCTATAAATCCTTCTGCTTAACATTAAATAATGTTGTCTTCTGCTTGTACAATTTTCCAGTGTTAACAACGACATACATGTAATCATGCCCTCTCTTGGACATAGGAATTCATCCAACAAATTCCATGGATATGATGTCCCATGGTCGCAAAGGAACAGGAAGTGGCATATACAAACCAATATTTTGATTGTTTGGCTTGCTTGTCAAACACATAACACAACCTTTAATGTACTTAACAATTGTTTCATACATGCAAGACCAGTAGCAATACCTTTGAATTTGCGCCATTGTCTTGCTTATGCCAAAATGTCCTGAAATGCGAGAAGAATGTGCTTCCCGAATAACATGCGCCCTTTCTGTCTGTGGTATGCACAACTTACCCAGATGATATAACAACCTATCATGAACATGAAAATTGAATTCTTCCACCTAAGTACCATGAGTTAGTGATTCATAAATATCTTTGAAATCAGCATACGTACTATATTGTTCTAAATAACTTTCATGCTTTAAATAACTACTCTACAACACTACTGAAGCATTCAAAGATGGTCTAGATAACATGTCAGCTACTTTTTTTGTTACACCTTTCTTGTACTTAATTACTAAGTGAAATTGCTGAAGAAATCCCATCCATATCTAATGGAGAGATTGTTGCAACTTAGTCTATGACTGAAGGTACTGAAGATGCTGATGATCTGTGTGGATCACTATTTCCTTACCCATTAAGTAGTGTTTCCATTTTTTAACACTTTCAACCAAAGCAAACAATTATTTATCATATGTCGAATAATTTGCAACTGCCTTAGAAAAATTTTCTGAATGAAAACAAAAAGGTTTCCCTTTTTTAAGTAAGACTTCACCCATTGCATAACCACTAGCATCTGTTTCAATTTCGAATGGTTGTTAAAGATTTGGTAAAGCTAAGATTGGTGCTGTGACAATTTTCTGCTTAAGTGTATCAAAAGCTTTTTGTTGTTTCCCTCCCCACTGAAAGGAAACTTTAGAACATGTTAAAGCATGTAACAATGATGCAATCAAAGAAAACTGAGAAATGATTTTTTTCCAATATTGAAATGCAACTAGAAAAATCCTAACTTCAGTCACATTTTGTGGTCTTGGCCACTTAACAATCACATCGATTTTAGCTGGATCTATTTTCAAATGACCACCTCCAACTATGTAACCAAGATACATCAATGGAGTTTTCCCAAATTCACATTTGGACAGTTTAAGGTACAATTTTTCCCTTTGAAACTCTTCAAAGACCTATTTAACATGCCTAACATGCTCTTCCATACTGGAACTGAAAATTAGGATATCTTCTAAGTAGATTATGACAAATTTATCAATGTATGGATGGAATACATCATTCATAACCCACATGAAAGTTTTTGGAGCATTACACAAACCAAAAGGCATCACTAACCATTAAAATAACCCCTGACTACTTTTAAATGTAGTTTTTCAGATGTCATTTTCTGCAATGCGAATTTTATGATACCCAGTATGCAAATCCAACTTAGTGAAATAGAAAAAAAAAAATTCAACTGGTCAAGTAAATCATCTATCCTGGGAAGAGGATACATGTTCTTGATTGTGATTTTATTTAAGGCCCTAAAGTTGACACACATTCTTCATGTCTCGTCTTTCTTAGGAACCAAAATTATGGGTGAACCACATGGAGATGAATTTGGTTGAATGAAGCCTTTTTCAACCAGCTATTGGATTTGTTTCTTTATTTATTACTTCTCTATGACTGACATGTGATACATTAGAGGGGCATCAGACAACAATTGTATCTCATGTTGTATTTCCCATTTAGGAGGAAGATGTTTTGGTTCTTTAAATAGACTTGAAAAGAATCTACCACTTTAACCAAACTATCTTTAAACTGAAATTCAAAACCTGAAAAAGCATCATGTTGATCCTTATGTTGTTCTTTTACAACCATGCGTAAGTATCTTTTACTTGAACTTATTAGCCTCTTCATCTGATTAGCAGTAACTAAATCCAAGTGTGTTTTGATTTTATGTTCCCTGACAATGTATTCAATCCCATCTTTATTAAGATGATATTTATGCTCTTTCCTATGAAACACAACATCAATATCATAGAGATAAGGACTTCCTAGCACCACTCCACATATGTCTAATGGAATCACATCTAAATCCACTTCATCAATGTAATTAGCTGTGATGGAAAATTTTAAACGACACTGCTTTCTGACATTAATCTGAGTCTTTTCTTTTAGCCAACCTAATGGGTATGGTCTTGGATGATTAAGTGTCTCCAAACCTAATTTCTTAACTAATTCTTCAAATATTAAATTTTCCTGTGATCCACTGTCAAATAATGTATCTATTTTTGTGTGCTTATAATTTACCCTTATGTGAAATAATTCAACTCTTTTATCCTCATCTAGATGATTTATGTTTGAAGAAGATGCATAAGTACTAGAACTTGAACTAGCGTCAAAACTTTTACTTGTCGAAACCATTGCGGTTATTTTCCTTTCATCACCTGAGCCAGAGCCCAAACCTTGTTGGATTGTTGTATTGGCCTTATTTTCACCTTTCTTTTTCTAGAACTTCTTTGGTCTGAGTTCTGGGTGAAGTTTCCAACATCTGGCTTCATCATATCCGATTCTGTGGCAGTGAGAACAAGTAGGTCTTTCACTTTCCTTCTGATCTGTCTCTGTTTTCTTTCCCTTCGAACTGCTCTTCCTCTTATTGTCTTTGGAACCCTTGATTTCCAACTGTTTGGATGCCTTCTATGAAAAATTGAATGGTCTGCCACCTGATTCAATATGTATGGCTTGAACACACACTTCATCAAAGTCATTAGGATTAAACATCAATAAAGTATGTTGTAAATAATAATATAAACTGCCAATGTACTTTAATAAATTTTCACGTGTATCCAATGGAATACCAAGAGCCAAATATTTCTTCCTAGACTCTTGAGTAAACCCCTGAACATTTTTCCCTTTACCTTGCCTCAAATGCTGCCAATCAATAACAACTTGCTGCGTGTATCCTAAAGGATATAATTGTTTTCTAAGAGCTTTTAAAAACTTATACCATGAAGATATGACTTTACCTTTCCGCTTTAAATATACTTGAGTTTTACTTTCCCACAAGATTAAAGTTTTTCCCCCCATTCTAATTGTACTTAACTGGATTTTTGTTCTTTCATCAGAAATGTTCTAAATTCTACAATACACTTCCAACTATTTAATCCAGTTATCTAGCTTTTCAAGATTCATTTCGCCATCATAAATAGGTAGTTCAAATTTTACATCAAGTTTCAAAAGAGATGATTTCTGAGGTTTATTTTCTGTTTAGAATCTGAACTGGAAGAAGAAGATGATGATGATGATTGTTACACAGTAATTTGTCACTGTCCTTACCTTTTCCCGTCCCACACATTGGAGGGCCCACTTTGTGACCTGTGAGCAATGTCATGCCTTGAAACCATTATTATTGCATTCCTCTAAACATGAGCTTCAATTGCCCTGAATACATCTCCTTGCAAAAAACCATAAAAACATACCTTTTTGCATTGGCGCAGGTAGCAAGTTCAGAACTCGTGCCAATGAGGAAAATCCTACAAAGAGGCCGCGCCAACTGGCGCTCTGTCCCAGAGTCGCAGTCGCGCCAGCCAATTTAAGGAGTGTTTTTTAAATAAGAATGGCGGAAGTTTCGTTTCAACAGACTCAGAAACTGCTATCTATCTTGAGTTGGGAGGTTTGGCTCCGGGAGTTCCATGAAAGGGAAGTGGTTTTCCACCTCTCATGGAAGATTCCTTGAATATAGGGCCAATCCCACAATTATAGGGATCCCAACTCCCTTCCTCCATCTATAAAAGCTAGCTCATTGCCATTGCAAGCTAGTCTTGAAGTGCCTAAGCCTTGAATCTCCAAGTTCTCAAATTCCCAAGAGCCTTCATGCTGCAAGAGCCCTCATTTTTCCCTTAAGGCCAACTCAAGCAAGGAGACTATCGTCGAGAGACTCTAAGAGAGGCTTGTCCCATCCCTGGCAAGCTTTGCAAGACGTGTACGACTGGAGACCCCTCCGAAGGAGACCTTAGCGTCAGAACATTGGTTGTACTCTCCTTCGATTGCTTATTAATGAATGACTACTGGTTATGGTTCCACTCTGTTTTTCACTTATGATAATGATGAGTTATATCCTTTCTGACTGATATATAGTTGCGTATTCTGGATTTTATGCTTGTATTCGTGTAGTTTCTTGCATGTGCAGGTGTCCATTCATGGAGATCGTGGGGATCGTGATCTGCCGAGGCTGAGGAACAGGAACGCTGCCTCTTCTACGAATCATAGCATTGGACTCCAGGTAGGCCACCATCGTTGGTCTGTTTATTCGCAATTAGGAACTTGCGCTGTAGCATTTGATGATTGTTGCTAGACCCATTCTGGGCTAGTAGGGATCACCTCTGTCCACAGAGGGGATTTACCTCTTCAACAATTTGGCGACTCCGCTTGGGATCGTCTAGTTTTGATTGTTTCATGGTTTTCCTTGCTTGGTTAGCCTTCTGGGCTGGGTTCTTTTGTTGTTTTTGCTTCTTGGTTTGCTTGGATATCATTGATCGGCTTCTGGAGTAGTTATTTTTTATTTTTGGTTGAGGAACTCGGCTGGCGCGCTTTTTAGCTCGACATTCGCGCCAATTGGCGCATGTTGCTTTTGTATTGCCCGCGCCAATTTCTTTCTGGCGCCAATTTCAACCTCACAGTCGCGCCACTCCTGTGAGGCATTAGGGTTTGCTCAGTTCTGAGCTCTCTGGGTCTGGTCAGTGTCTTTCTTTTTGGTTTTTCGGCTACCTGAGTGTGTTGGAGTCCTGTTTGACTGGGAATTTGCCTTCTTCCTTTGTTTGTTTGCTTTTCTCCATCGATTTCACGTTTTAAGCCCTAGGGCATCTAGTGGCTTTGTGTGTCGAGCCCTCCTTAGGAGTTTTGGTGTTCTGTTAGTCCAATCAATTCTCTGATTGCTCCTCCGCATCCTCTTAGTGGTTGTTCACCGTTTCGTTGCGATTTTTGGGTGATTGTTCTTCTCTTCATTCAAATTTCTTTTGGTCTTGCTTTGGGCCTAGATTACACGGTCCATTGGAGCCTTTGAGACTTTTTCTTGGTTTTGAGAGACTTTGGTCGATTTGAGATCTGATTGTTTGTTCCATTGAGTGAAATTTGTTTGTTTTTGCTCTCTTAATATCGTTTTTCAAATTGCTTCTCTCTTTTTTTCGGTTTGTTTAGTGCATCTAGCTATCAAACATTGAAAATACAAAAAATCTCTTTTTCTTTTGTTGATTAGTGAAAATTGAAATCTTTTCGATTTTACTAGTATTTAGTGATTTGAATGAAAAGTTTTGATTTCATTAGTTGCATTAGCATTGATTGTCTTCCGATCATTTTGTTTGTGTAAAAACTCTCAACTCTTCTGTATCTAGTTTTCATCGAACGAAATGATGTACTATGGCATGTAATTTTTCATTTAGGAGATTTTTGAGACAACACATTCGTTAGGGCCTGAAAACTGAAACGTAATTGAAGGTAAACTTTAAAATCTACTCAATTTACACTAAGGCAGCATTGAAATCTAACGAAACACATTTAGAGGTCTAGGCTAGAGACGTGTTCCGACGTCTTTAAACCTAGTAGCTGGCGTTCGCCTTTTGGCTTTAGGCAGCGCTAGTACGGACTTGTGCTCCCCGTACCGTTGCGTATATAAAGGGAGACCCCTTTAGGTTTCAATCCTTTATCCATAGGAATCCGAGTCTGCTGCCCTATACCCATGATACACCGGACACAGCATTCGGGGAGATTTCCTGCACGTACGGAAAGTCCTTGGTTGATTTCTCTTTCATTTTTCAAACCAAGGTGTATATTGCAGTTCACGGTTATTTGGTACACCCTTTTTCCTAGTATTCCTGAGCAGTAATTTTGATCCTATTTGAATCCCTAAATTTGAAAGGATCACCAAGCGCTTGTCCTTTCACGCTTGTGTCAAATCTGAAAGAGATAGAGTCACCTTTTTTACCGTTTCCCGACTCTTAAAACATGAAACGGTGAAGTTTCTTATTTTTCAATGTGGTAAAAATTAATCACCCACGATTACACGCCCTGTTAGATTTTTCTTATTGACCGCTTGATCGTGTGTCTTGACTCTTTTTCAGCCCGTGTGTGGTTTTGAGTTTTTATGGCAACTTTTTCGGAGTTTACCAACCAAGGAATCCCCTCAGAAGGGAATCCTGGTCAGTTTCCTCCTTTTGGGAATGTTGGTGCTCCTTACATGGCAACATTGTCCCTTCCTGGGTTAACTGTTGGGTTTCCTGTTTGGTTGTTTTCAACCTGCGTAGTCTGGTATGCTCTCCCGCTACGACCAATCCCAGTTCCTCACTTGAGAACAACATCATGTTGATTCTAAGGTGGACCTCTCCCCTTCTTAACTGTTCTGCGTCCTCTCTTCTACTTCTCACAGCGAAAGAGTACGGATTCGAGCCAACGGTGGCTAGAGAAGAAGAATAAGACAAAAAGAAAAAGAAATCCCAAGATAAAGAGGCTAAAGTACATACACCTAACATTTCTTGAATCATCTCCTCTTGATATGCCTTCGACCCTCCGCAGACGATCAAGTTCCCACACATGTTGTGCTGCATAGATATCTTCTTGAGGGCCTTGCCCACACATTCCTAAGGTGCTTGAAGCATGGTCCAACGGCTGTCTGCCGTTGCCTTTGACTTCCGGGAGCCAAGTTGGGGGCACGTCTTCAACTGGTGCTGATAAGGCTCCTAAAAAGCAGGGTAAGATCACCAATCCCTGTAAGTTGTGTGAAGGGCACCATGCCATTCACCTTTGTCCTTATATGGATGAATCCAAGCGAGTGTTGGACAACCCGGCTGTTTCCACACCATGCCTCCCAGCTGGTTATAAACATCTCTCTTTGAGTCTTCCACCTACTGATGATACGATTGGTCAAAAATCATCTTTGGTCGATCCCACTCCCTCAGAAATTCGGATTCAAGAATCCATCCCTGACCAACCATTGGTCGTGGGATTGGTTGAGCTGGCCCCGTCTACGGTGCACCAGGTCTTTTCCGTTGAGAGTGGACCTCACACCCCTCATGTTCTTCTGGTTTCTTCAGATTCCTCAGACTTGCAGAAAGATTCTCCTGTCCCCGTACTTCAAGAAGCTGCTCCTCCGCCTCCCATGATGGAGGCTCCGGAGGATACCCCTCCCGCCTTCGAGATGGAGGTTATGGAGGATGCTTCTTCTTCCGTAACACCAGGGGAATACCTTCTCCGTTCGATGGTAGCCCCTCCGAGTAGTTTGGTCGCCTCCTTTGATTGGAGTCGATTTGCAGGATTCTGCCTCCCGTCTTACGTCCCTTTCGAGATCACAATACAGGCTCTTGGTCTGGTCATACCCAGCACCATTATAGACGAAGGCGCCTCTGTTAGTATTCTATCCTCAACTACCTGGCAAGCTTTCGGTTCGCCGCCGCTTGCGCCTGTTACGCAGAATCTGTTGACTTTTAACAGAAGAACAAGTCAACCGTTGGGAATCCTTCCAAGGTTACCTATTACTTTGGGAGGTAAAACCGTCCATATGGACGTGATGGTCGTTCTAGGCCCCTTGTATTTCAATCTGCTCCTGGGGCGCGATTACACCTATGCCATGGGAGCGCTCGTCTCCTCCCTTTTTCGTGTGGCCTGTTTTCCGCATGAAGGACGGATCGTGACCATTGATCAGCTTTCGTTCTTTGGTCCTAATGTGGCAACTGGTCCGCCATCACCTCCTCCTGGTTTTTATCCACCCGTTGTATCTGCCCCATCGTAGGTCAACTATGTGGCTACCTACCCCGTGCATGTGCTCATTGATGATGCCATTGTGCATAATGTGCTGGGGGCATTGGGTCCTGACTTCTAGGATGTTTTCCTTCCACCGGGAGTGGAACTCTTGGAAGCACCGCCTTCTTGTTCGTTTTGATGTAATTCGGTTAGAGTACGGTTTTCTCCCTGTGTCAAGCTCTTTAAAAAATGAAACCAGGTTCTCGGAGCATAGTTCCTCCACCTGTGTCAAGCTTTTTAAAAAATGAAACCAGGTTCTCGGAGCATAGTTCCTTCACTTGTGTCGAGCTCCTAAAAACAATGAAACAAGTTGTTTGAGGATAGTTCTTTTAAGTGTGTCAACCTCGTTAAAATAATGAAACACGAGCATGTTCAATTTGACTTTTGTTTTGAACCTTCACTCCATTTTCAATGGACTGAAGCTTGGGGGGCATGCACCTCGAATTAAGACACCATGTTGGGGAACATGCCCGTCTTCCTCATTTCAAGCATAGTTTGCATATGTGTGTGTTCATGTGTGCTTTTAAGCTTGCATAAAAATGAAATGTGTGAGTAGATACATTGTGTGAATACATTTCGCATTGGGTCGTTTGTTATGTAACTGATACATTAGATTACATTTGTATTAGACATTTGCATGACATATAGAAAACATCATCACATGTAAAATATCCATCCAAAATAGTCATATGTATATATATATATGTGTGTGTGTGTGTGTGTGTGTGTGTGTGTCGAAATGTTTGCACAGTGTGCATCACATAATATCAAAAAATATACATGTTCGTCTTATTACATCCGGAGACGACACGTCTCTCAAAAATATGCATGAAATAAAACCCTAAGAGGCTATTCTGCGTGGTGCTCATGATAACAAGTCACTGCACGCACTAGGCGTCTCAGTAGACGATGGAGGCGACTAGGCACTCCTACCGTATGTCTCTGATATGCTAACGGTACATCCGCCAGCCGGGCATAGTCCGGAATCCCTCGGGCAATCCCCTCGAGGTTCTGAACCAACTCTCCTCCTTCCGCGCCCTCCTCATGAGGATCGACTGCGAGCTGAGTTCTCCGTGCGATAGGAGACATCCCGGCTGGTCTCTCTGGGCCAACATTTGCATACACATGTAACTGCTGTCAGAACGGACATGTATTAACAAAAAATCATAAAACATAAAAAATAAAAACAAATCATACCCAGCTCTTCGTCCCAATCCTCTCCCTCCGGCAGTGGGAGATCTGGGTCTCCAGTAAAGTATGTCCCGGCATAAGGCCAGTCCTCAACTACAATCAACTGGCGCCGCAACCACCCAAAAAACTCTGGCCTCCAGGACATATGTTGGCCTCCTCCTGCTCTGGGCATCAGTGCTGCCCAGCGAGCCATTCTCGGCTCTCATGGTATCGGCTCCGCTACAACGGCCCCTTGGCCCTGGAAGATTGGTAATCATTCCAGAATGAACGATACCAGGATGGACCCATAGCCAAACTGCTTCAGCTTGGCTTGTTTGCATCTCGTCAGCTGTCTCTTGATGTTGATCGTTACTGTTGTGGCCCAGTCAAACAGTATAGGACTCGTGCACTCTGAAGCCAGTAAGAGTTGGGCTTTCGTCGCTTCGTGCAGTGCCTGCGATCCCGCAGCCCGCGTGATGGTATGCAGCACTACTCGTAGTGCCAGATCGGGGATAGTGTGGATATCCACCTTTTTACTCCCTAATCCCATTTGTGCTCGTGGGCACACTCGTGCCATCACTTCCTCCATTTTCTCACCCGACGGTCTGCTCCCTGTCAGTATGGGTACCGACCTCTACGCGACAGCCCAGTTATGAAGTACACATCAGAAACGTCCAGTTCTAACACCTGGTCTCGTAGCTTGAATACTTGTTCTTGTTCATCCCAAATGCTCACCAGGTACTGAAGTAGCTCAGGTTGAGCACGCAAACAAGGTGTCAGGAAGAATTTCTTGAGCCCACAGTTTCTGAGGGCATTCATGCAGGCCTCATTTTCCATGGCCATTTCGTCCTCTTCCCCATGCTCTCTTTATTTCCACTCAATCACCATTTTGCTCGGTTTCCTACATCAACATGTTCACAAACCTTTAATTAGATATCTTTTGAGCTTCAAAATCCATTCAAATTGATCAAAATGTTGAATTTTTAGGCGGAAAATTGGGGTCAGCCGCTGGCGCGGCTGTTTTAGGAACAGTCGCGCCAGTTGGCGCGAGCTTTTGCATATAAAAGCCCATTGGTGCGGGTCCGTGCCCGATACCCGCGCCAATGAGCAGAGCCCTAAAAATTCAAAAAGTTGCCACAGAAGTCTATTGCATGATGGAAAACTATTAAAAAATGGATTGAAATGAAGGATGAGGAAGCGCCTTTTACCTGGAACTGACGGAACTCTGAATGGTGGCCCGGATCGGTCGTAATCACCGCCAGAAGTTTGCACAGTAAATGGACCAATGTTGCTCTTCACTTAGGTAAAAAGTAAAAGTAATTGTATTTTTACCATTTAGAATTATTTATAACTTTTTGAGCTTTATTTAAGTTTAAAAAGTCATTTTTCATTAAGACTTCGTATGTTTTGTCGAAAATGGATTTTACACTTGCCTTTCTGTGCAGCAACAGGTTTTTATGCAACGTAAACGGCGAAACGAGTTGTATTTTATACTTTTTCGGACTCGGTAAAAACACGAAAAAGTCACTTTGGAGTCATCTTTCAGCTCTTTTCTGACTCTCTAAACATGAAAAGATTGCTGAGGCCCTTGTCGTTTCGATCTCATTAAATTGGCTGTGAAATGACATCTACCCAGTATACGTTTACCCCTTTTTCGGGCTAGGATGGATTATTTACGAAAAAGGAATACCCTAGCCTATCGCGACTAGGAGGTTTTCTCGGATATTGTTTTCTACCTTTTCGGATCTGAGAAACTATTTACGAAAAGGGACCTTTGGAGTTTTCTTTTCCGCTGTCTTTTCAAACTCTCTAAACATGAAAAGACGCCGAGTTCTCCCTTTGTCAGACTCGTTAAAACCTGATGACATCGGATCTAGTTGAAATGACGTTCTCCGAGTTCCTCCTTCCTAGGACTCGTTAAATGCACTAGGATGGATTCGCCCGAAGGGCGGACTTATATTACAAGCATATGCTATCCCCTTCAAGCTTGTTATAAAAAATAATTGGGGTACTCACCAGAAATGGTGGGGGAAAAAATGGAACCATCATCGTTGTCGTCGGCAGTATGTCGCTCTTGAACATGGCACTTGTCTGCATTCGTGTCGGGTTGGGGACATCTCATCTCGTTTCTTCACTTTGCCTCCGTGGGTTTGGATAATCCTTTTTGACCTCTCCTCTGCTCATTGCCTTGTCACCATGACCTCTGATCCATTGATGTCAAATACTGCCAAAACCACTTTTTTGTCGTTATATGTTCAAGAGAAGTTGACCTCTGCGAATATCAACCTTCCTCTGATTCTCATATGATCTTGATTCACAACAAAAACATCATGTTCCTCTGTCTCGTGTCGATGATGTGGGAAACATTATGGCCCACCTTCGATCAAGATCACTTCCTGTCGACTTCAGCTCATTATCCAGGAAGTTGATCTAGAGACTCCTTTATGGTACCTTGGAGCCTGCATGCCTCAATGGCAGGTTCGTCGCATTCGACGTGGGGTTTTCATCATTGGCCTCCGATTGAGTGATTCTACGGGTGTTCGACACCAGCTCATTGATTCACACGCCGTAGATTGTACCTGTAGTACCTTGAGGGCCATTGTCATTATTGGTGGTTCCTCTCGCGTCTGTTAACAACTCTCATCATTGGCTGGTAATCAAACGATGTTCTTGCATGTTCGACTTCAGCTCACATATTCGCATGCTTGAACTTGTACTTTGTTTGGGTCGGGATGGAGCGCAAGACCCTGGATTGTGTCTGTTGTAATCCAGGCTGCGATATTGTGGATTATTATGATTATTTACATGACTTATTCACTGGATGGCTGCGACCATACCTGAGTCTATTTATTGATCCTCACTGGATGGCTGCGTCCATACCCTGGATCTGGATTATAGTATACTCTGTTTCGGATGGCTGCGCCCATACCGCATATACATCATGTACTTGAGATATCAGTTGTATTTCTCCACGCAGGTTTTCCGACGGCGGAGCTTCAGTTGGACACGTTCTCGTAAAGCATTTCACCCCTCTCTCTCTCTCGGGCCTCATGCTTTAGGGGGCATCTGTTACACAGTAATTTGTCACCGTCCTTACCTTTTCCCGTCCCGCACATTGGAGGGCCCACTTTGTGACCTATGAGCAATGTCATGCCTTGAAACCATTATCATTGCATTCCTCTAAACATGAGCTTCAATTGCCCTAAAGACATCTCCTTGCAAAAAACCATAAAAATATCCCTTTTTGCATTGGCGCAGGTAGCAAGTTCAGAACTCGCGCCAATGAGGAAAATCCTACAAAGAGGCCGTGCCAACTGGCGCTCTGTCCCAGAGTCGCAGTCGCGCCAGCCAATTTAAGGAGTTTTTTTTAAATAAGAATGGCGGAAGTTTTGTTTCAACAGACTCAGAAACTGTTACCTATCTTGAGTTTGGTGGTTTGGCTCCGGGAGTTCCATGAAAGGGAAGTGGTTTGCCACCTCTCATGGAAGCTTCCTTGAAGATAGGGCCAATCCCACAATTATAGGGATCCCAACTCCCCTTCCTCCATCTGTAAAAGCTAGCTCATTGCCATTGCAAGCTAGTCTTGAAGTGCCTAAGCCTTGAATCTCCAATTTCTCAAATTCCCAAGAGCCTTCATGCTGCAAGAGCCCTCATTTTTCCCTTAAGGCCAAACTCGAGCAAGGAGACTATCGTCGAGAGACTCTAAGAGAGGCTTGTCCCATCCCTGGCAGGCTTTGCGAGACGTGCACGATTGGAGACCCTTCCGAAGGAGACCTCAGCGTTAGAACATTGGTTGTACTCTCTTTCGATTGCTTATTAATGAATGACTACTGGTTATGGTTCCACTCTGTTTTTCACTTATGATATGATGAGTTATATCCTTTCTGACTGATATATAGTTGCGTATTCTGGATTTTATGCTTGTATTCGTGTTGTTTCTTGCATGTGCAGGTGTCCATTCACGGAGATCGTGGGGATCGTGATCTACCGAGGCTGAGGAACAGGAACGCTGCCTCTTCTACGAATCATAGCATTGGACTCCAAGTAGGCCACCATCGTTGGTCTGTTTATTCGCAATTAGGAACTTGCGCTGTAGCATTTGATGATTGTTGCTAGACCCGTTCTGGGCTAGTAGGGATCGCCTCTGTCCGCAGAGGGGATTCACCTCTTCAACAATGATGATGATGATGATGAAGGAGAAGGAGGTTTATCAGGTTTTCCTTTTCCCTTTTCCTTCTTTTATTCCTTCGAAGGTGAAGTTGCATCTCTCACCTTCTTATCTTCATAGATTTCTCCCAACATCCACTGCATGCTCAAAAACATTTGTTGAACTTGTTCATCACTCATGACCTTCACTTCAGGAGTTTCACCTGCATCAAATCCTCCCATTGTCGATTGTTGAGAAACTTTCCGCTTTCCAACTTCTGGGGTCTATCTCCTCAAGCGTTCCTTCTCCACGTCGCAACTTGGACCTGGTTAACATTCACTGGAAAAAATCCTACAAAACACAACCTGCTATGATACCAAAACATATGATCTAAAATAGATCTGAAATAATACTGAAGTAGAACTGAATATTTTCCAACAGTGAATTGATTGTTAACTTGATCGCTTAGTGTGGAAGTATGAAGGAAATCAAATGATTTAATGACTTAATCCAGAACTTAAGAAGCACATTTAAACATGAATTTGCATCAAAGAACAGAGATAGAAGACAACAAACATTGATTACGGAGTTTGTCCCTGGTGGACTACGTCTCTGGGTCTGCTTTCAATATGGGCGTCCATTTTATTGAGGATTGATCCAAGGAAGTATTTACACAGAATTACACCAAATTGAACATGCTCGTAGGCACCTTTGGTCTCTATCAACAGAAAGCTCTCTATCCTAGCTTTCCAACGCCTATCTCGGTTCTCAATTCTGCCTCCGGAGGACCAAGTGACACCTAAAAGAAAATTTTTCTCTCTTCAGAATTCTAACTACAAGTCTTCAAAACCACTCTTCCTCTCCATCATGAGAAATGGCGGTTTTATAATTACATTCAGGTTCAATCTTGACCTATTCATGGCAAGTGGTTGAATGAATTAGGAGGATTAGGTTCTCGATGCAATTGAGGTGAAGCACCTAATACATTGTTACATGGTGGACTAAAATAACATAGCGCATATTTAATAAAAAACCAAAATATAAATCATATTATAAAAATAGACCCTGGCGGTCTTGGCTATCGACGGAGGTTTGAAAACTGCACGTGACAGCTCCCAATGGTTAATACACTGGCTGCCACCTAGGCGACCATTCTCTGGCAGTTCTGCAAACGGTCTACCTCATCCGCATGTGACAGCTTCACATCCAGGCAGTTGCGGTCTTCCCAACGATCTGCCTGCAACTGAGTGTTAACATTTCAACTGCACGATGATATTTGTAAACCCTGACTGCATTCAAATGATTTGTGTTGCGGCAGTTAAGTCAGCCCCTTCGTGCGGTTTAACTGTATGGTTTATTACATAGGTTTAAAACCATAGTTTTAAAATTTGAACCATTACATAGTTCTGAAAGGGATTTAACATAGTTTAAAATTTTGTTACCGAACATTTGCGCTAGGTCTTTAACATAGGCTTGAGACCATGTAGTTTAGAACTTAGGTCCTTTCATGACTTTAGCTTAGGTTCCATTTAGCTTAGGTTTAGGACTTAGGTCTTTTTAACATGGATTTAGCACCATTTTCACCACTTACTTAGGAAAGACACGATAAGTTTTCACCAGATCATTACACCATGACATGTTCCATAACATAAAAATTTAACCATGACTGAAGGACTCTCTTTCATCCCGAATATCACTGAAGAAACTGAAGACTGAACTAGACTTCCCTGTCGATTTGAACTGATGCAAGATCCTCCTGGATCATCTACACTAACAGTAACAATAAGGGGGATACCGTAGTATTATAGTGACCCAACACCACTTTACCATGGGGATCCTTGTAAATATACTTTTTTATAATACCATGGGCTAATACCATGGCTTATCAATACCACATACCCAAAAAACATAACTCATTCCATATGGCACTTATTCATATCACAATTTTTAATTAATTAATTTAATTAAAAGGGTAAACAAAACATGTCTACTTTGAAGATAAATCTAAACCATTGATTTGTGTATACTACTATGAATATTATAGAATATTCCATAGATATTAAATCCCTACCACCCGTTTAATAATTATTGATAATTAAATTAAAATTCTGGAAGCTTTATGAAAAAATAGACATGCCTATCGACATAACAAGTTGAGTGTTAAAATCTCAAGCTAAAATGTAGGATTCATCTTCAAACCATAAGCTACAACATCAACTTCCCTAATTAACATATAATAATTCAAAGGAAACATAAATATCCATGGAAATAATTGACAACACCATTACACCTTACTGATAAATTTGAAGTCTAGCTACTAAGTTCTTGTCTAATTTTTTAGCCTTTCCCACTCATATTTGACCAACCAATTTCCACCCTACCATATCCAATGAACACATGTTTCCCTTAAACTATGAGTTGTGTAGACACACTAAGGGGAAACATAACAAGCATCTACCAAGATATGTAGGGTGGTGGTGATTTCATCCACTAGCCTTGGTGAAAAAACACATCACCTCTACCAAGGAGATCAAATGATAATCTAGATTATCTCAACTCCTAAATAATAATGGCATAAGAAAGACTTCAAGCTATCTTCACTATCCAATCTTATACCTTAGGTCATAATTTTGGTATCATTAAGTTATCTTCACCAGTCCAAGCTTAGACCTTAGATCAAAATTTTGGAAACAATCAAGTAATTTTTAGATGGATCCTTAAGCCCATGGAATGCCTCAAAATGTATAGGAAAAAAAATGAGGTTTACCTAGGGTTGGAATTTGGATTTCTCTTTACCCATCTGTTGACGGTGTTGGACCCGCCAACATTCAGGGGATCTCCCCGATATGAAGTCCCAAATATACCTCACATTGTTTGGAGTAGGAGTCCCAACAATGGGGTGTTTAATGATATGCCTTGGATTACAAAACACATAGAGCGGTGCACGATGTATTTGGTTAAAGCAAGTGTGTGACCCTGTGGAAATACAATATGATGCATGAGTAGTTCTAACAGCGAAGGGAAAATGAAGTGTGCCCCTTGGAAGCTTGTAATATTACGCAGCTTGAAAGGAACACATGAGCTGAAAATAAATCAAACAAAGTAACAAGCATAATAGTCCACAAGTTAAAGGTGATGGGTTAAAACATGAGCACACATTCAACAAGATTCGTAAAAATTCAAATGAAATAGTTCAAATTAAAAAAAAAAAAAATACATCACAAACATAACTATAATAGTCCTACTACATTTACAATATATCCATGAAGATGTGCCAACCCTGATTTTAAAGTTCCATTCATACATACAACATGACAAACCACTTTCCCCAATAGTGGAACATGAAGCCAACAACACCTTCTCCTCCCAAGGAAGTATACTCCCTCTAAGCTACAGAGAAACCAAGGCTAATACAAAACTCCCAAGCCTTTTCTAAGCCTAAGCCTAGCCAAAAGCTTGGCTCCCAAAATCCATTTACAAGAGTTATGCGGATGTATTTATAACCATAGGGGGTGACTCTTGGCATGCCCCCTTAGTGACTCTTGGAATTCGCTCATGACTCCTCACATTACATACGATTATTCACATTCCATCATGGACACATGGAATTTCACTTACACAATAATTACAAATAATATTACAATTTCCACTCATACCCATATAAGACAAAATAAGGTAGAGACAACTTGACAACCTAACAAGGCAAAACACTATGATGTTGGAGTTGGTGTGAACTCAACCTTGGCATCCTGGACTTGGTGTCTCTCGGTCACATACTCATCCCAAGCTTGGTAATGTGCAATGGTCTCCACAAATTGTGAGATAGTGTCAAGCTAGAATCAGACTCTTGCCTCCATAGAATCCAGGTATAATCTCTTGGAACCAGTCTTAACCTCTTTCTCAATCAGGACAAACATTGTTCTGATCTGAACTGGGCCACTGATGTAGTTCTAAAAGTTCTGTCTATTGATTTCCATGTCCTCTTGGGTGGCCATTTACTCTAGCTACTCCAAGTACTAATCAATCTCCTACTGAACTTACCGTTTGTGTTTAGTCTCGGTTTTTTGGTCAATAATTGTCATTGATGTCAAAATGAGCTATTTTGAAGGTCATTACACTTGATAACATGGGTTGATGACATGAATGATTTTTGGATACCACGCTTGGATTTATAATGAAGGTGACCTAACGCTTATCCTTGTCCCCTTGACCTTATACATGAAAAATCCAAAAAAACCCCAAGGTTTGGACTCTGTACTACATTTCTTGAACAATTATAAACAAAATTGCTTTATAACGTTTTGAAGACATCATTTCACAATGACTCCTTCATCAGCTTATATATGACTCTTTCCCCTTTCTAATGATACCTCACTCGCCCTCTAACTCCCATTAGTCTAAGAGACTTTTTTTTAAGGTAATACATCCTATTTTCTACCCTATCCGACCTAATCCTAGCTACTCTAGTCGACCTCAGCTCTAAAAGTCATGTCCCTTCAAACACACTCCAAAAACTATAAATTCAAGTCTAATACTTCACTTTCCAATCATTAATTCGGTAAAGGTAATTCAGAGCGTAACGCAGCAAGGAGTTCACAACTCATGAATTGAAGAAGGTCGAGGAGAAGGAGCTCAAGGAAAATTTTGAAGATATGTTTGGGTTAAAATCTATGATTGAACTATTCTCTCGAACCTGTGAACTACTCTCTCGGACCTGTGACAAGGGGCAATACCCTTGACCTGTGATAAGGAACTATAACTCTTAGAATGGAGGACTCGGACCTATTTGGAGGCTCAGATCAGAATTAGTTCAGATAATATACCACAATTAGTTCATATCTTCTATTATGGGACTGAAATATATCACAATTGGCTCGATTATATTGATATATTACAGTTTTGACCTTCCACACTTGCAGTCATACAACAGCGCCTTGAATTGAGGCTTGTTCAACCTTCAGACCTATTGTAGCCTAGGTTGGAGCTCAAATATATGGTGTATTTCCTTTGACCTGTGGTATATTACCTCGTACCTGTGAAGTATTTCCTCATAACTGTTTTACCTTTCACCTGTCTGTTGGGTGCCTCCGTGAAGCTCGGATTAGTGAAGACTTTATAAGAACATTAACATATTAAGATTCAAATTTGTGAATTGTCTTCAACTTGTGACAACATTTATAAAGCTCAGACCTATGGTGACTTATAACCTCTGGAAAATAAATAAATCATGAAGAATTTAAGACTTGATCATTGATGAGTTGGAGACATGAAATATTAAAAAAATATATGATTTTGAATAATGAAGTGGAAAACCCTAGATAGAGGAGTCTTCGAGCATTTTTTGGACAAGTGAAGCATTGGACAGTGAATAATATTCAGTGAAAAGTTCAAAAGTCCGAGACATACTTGTGGAGCAATTAAAGTAAGTCACTTATTCATTTTATTAAAAAGGTTGAAGGGTTGGTGCCCTAGGGGTTGGAGCCTCTAAAACAAGGTTGGAGCCTTGAGAAGGATAGGGTTGGAGCCTCATAAAAGCCCAAGTTGGAACTTGGTAGATCGAAGGGTTGGAGCCCTCAAACATCATTGTACTCAAAATTTTGTAAAAAGAGGATTGGTGTCCTCACTTGTTCCTAATAAAATTCTTATTACTTATTTTTCTAATTATAATTGTGAAGAATCTTAACTAGTAAACATAACAATTGAAAAGAAATATTAATTCATCACTTTCTCAGTATTTCCAATAATTGGTATCAGAGCCAACTTCTTCATAATCATCCTAACAGCTGGAAGAAGGATTCTTAAATCACAATGAAGAATTAGGATTCAGGAAAAATCCCTCAATTTGATGGAACAAATTTTGGCTTTTGGAAGCATGGGATGACATTCTATTTAGTGTCTCTTGGACCTAAAGTATGGCAATAAGTTCTAGATGGATACAAATTTCCACCTACTCCTCCAACAGATCAAGACGAAAGGAAATTTTATATAGCAAATGCCAAAGCACAAAATTCCATAACAAGTAGAATTTTCGATTCAGAATTTTAAAAAGTTATGAAATGTGATTCTGCCAAGGAAATGTGGGACACGCTTATCGCTATCTATGATGGAAACTCCAAGGTCAAGAATTAAAAACTCCAAACTCATAGAAGACAATTTTAGGGTCTTAATAAAGATGATGAAGAAGATATTGCAGCCTTTTTCCTCTAAGTGGATGAAGTTGTCAACTCACTCAAGGGTCTAGGTGAAAACATTGAAGAAAGCAAAATTGTCCAAAAAGTCTTGAGATCACTTCCAAAACGATTTGATTCCAAGGTAAGTGCCATAGAAGAAATAAAAGACCTAGATACTCTAAAGATAGATTAACTTCATGGGATTCTCATTGCATATGAAATGAGAAAAGGAAACCCAAACTCCAAGGAAGCTACATTCAAGGCTTCAAAATCATCAAAGAAAGGGAAAAATTATAATTATAACGGTGATGACTCTAATAATGAAACTGAACTAGCACAATTCATAAGGAAACTAAAGAAAGGATCCAAGCTCAAAGGTAATTAACATCTCATTTGTTTTAAGTGTGGAAGAATAGGACATTATGTTGCAAAATGTCCTCATAAACATGATAACGATGATGAAGACGAAAATAAAAAGAGGATGTTCAAGAAGAAAGGGTCAAATAAGAATAATTTATTCTCCAAAAAAGATGACTCCAATGAAGAATAATTCATGATTACAAAGAAAAAACCATCTAAGAATACCTTTCTACTCAAAAGGGATAATGATGAGTCCGATGAAGAAGATGACTATGCTGGAAGCAGTGAAGTATTGTTCATGGAATTTACAAATGATGATGATTCTGAAAAAGAAGATGAAGTAAATGTGGATGAATTAATTATGAGTTCCATTGAAGAAAATGAGAAGTTAAGGAAGAAGGTCATTTCTCTCAAAGTAGAAAAGGAAGAAGAAAAAAGGAATGAAGAATTCTTGAGCAACAAACTAAAATAAAGAGAATAAATATGTGAAAAACGAGAAGTTGAAATTTTATCTCTAAGGAAGGAGTTGAATAATGTTAATAAGGGTTGGAAAAGCTCTCAAACTATTGATAACATCCTTAATACTCAAATACCTCAACATAATAAGACTTGAATTAGTTTCAAAGGAGAATCATCAAGTTCAAAGAAGAATGCCAATGAAAAATTCCAAAGAAGTTATGTTGACATCCTTTGCAATCAACCAAAAGAGGAAAAGTTGTTTCACCAAGAACAAAGGTTCACCTACAACAACCCAAGGAATGAAGGAAGCTATTCCCAAGGAATAATATTGCATCAATTCAAGGCTATCCTAACAGGTATTAAACTATCTTTCATGGTTGTTGTTTCCATTGTAAAAACTTTGATCATCAAGCTAAGCATTGCAAGGCTTATACGGATAATAGCTCAAGATATAGGACCAATTATCAAAGAAATACATATAGATTAAAAGAAAAAGGTAAAATCAAGACCTACAATTCATTTGATCCTTTGGCTAAGTATGAACTAATATGCTCAAAATGCAATGATGATGAGCATGATGCACAAAATTTTCCATTTATATAAAAAAGGGAAGAGTTAAAGGAGGAACCCACTATAGATAAATGTGGCCTATATTTATGTGCACATAGTGATGAAAATCAATGGTTTCTGGAAATTGGATGCTCAAGACACATCATAGGTGACCAAAATAAGTTTATCTCATTAAACAAAAAGGATGGAAATGTATCCTTTGGAAGTGGATCTACTAAAATTGTTGGAAAGGGGACAATTTCTCTTGTTAATGGAAAGGGAAAAACACAAAACACATTGCTGGTGGAAGGGCTCAAACACAATCTTCTAAGTGTTAGCCAAATTTGTGACCAAAGACATAATGTTATCTTTAGTACTAAAAACTGTGAGATAAGAAAATCCTCTTTAGTAGAACTTGTGGGAAAAGGAGTAAGAACACTTGATAATGTATACATTTTGAGTAAAATTCAAGAAGAAAAATGTTATATGAGTCGAACGATGAAAGTTGGTTATGGCACAAATGATTAGGACATATAAACTTCTACAACTTGGTTAATATCAGCAAAACACATGCACTGAGGTATATTCCAAAAATTATAAAGCTAGAGCAGCTTGTGTGTGGCCCATGTCAAAATGGAAAGAAAACTAGAACTTGCTTCAAGACTAAGGAGTTCTCAACATCAAAACCTTTGGAGACCATACATGCAAATTTATGTGGACCAACCAAAACTACAATTCATCAAGTAGAAAGGTACTTTTCTCTTTTTGTAGATGAATATACTAGAATGATGTGAGTATTCTTTATAAAATTCAAATCCAAAGCTTTTGAATGTTTTAAGAATTTCAAATCCCTTGTAGAAAATGAAAAATAATAAAAAATCAAGTGTCTTAGAACATATAGAGGAGGATAATTCACTTCAAAGGAATTCAATGATTCCTGTAAAACACATGGAATCAAAAGAGAACTATGTAGCTATAACTCCTAAAAAAAATGGAGTTGTAGAAAGAAGAAACAAAAATGTTCAAGAAATGGTAAGAACGATGTTACTAGCAGCTGATTTATAGGCCAAGTTTTGGAAAGAAGCGGTCGGGATAAAAGTATATACCTTGAATAGAGCTCAACGAAGACCAAATATGATAAGAATCCATATGAATTATGGAAAGGACAACTTGCTTCAGTGAAATATTTTAGAATTTTTGGAAGCAAATGCTTTATGAAGATCAATGATGAATCACTAGGCATGTTTGATTCTCGTGTTGATGAAGGAATATTTATTGGATATTCTACAAGGAGAAAGCATACAAATGCTACAATAATCGACTACGAAAGGTAGTATAAAGCATTGATGTAAATATTTCCGAAGCACTTCCAAAAAAGGGAATTGAAGTCCATGAAGAAGATTCTATTTTTGAAGAATTCGAAGAAGATTCAACAAAGGAAGAAAAGGATCAAAAAATAAAAAGGAACCATCTCAAACTCCATCAAAGGTAAAATTCCTCCAAAAACACCATCTGGAAGAACAAATTATTGGCAATGTAGATGATGGAATACAAACCCGAAGAAAGATGACAAGTACACCAAGAAAAGATGATATTGCCTTACTATCCATGGTAGGACCAAAAAACTTTGCTCAAGCTAGTAAGGACCCTCATTGGGTGGAATTTATGGAAGAAGAAATGTTTCAAATAAGAAAGAATGAAACATGGGAACTTGTACCTCGTCCAAAAAATAGAAATATAATTGGAACCAAGTGGGTGTTCAAGAACAAAATGAATGAGGATTGAAAAATCATCAGAAATAAGGCAAGGCTTGTTTGTAAAGGATATTCACATATTGAAGGAATTGACTTTGAAGAAACCTTTGCACCGATAGCTCGTTTGGAAGCTATAAGAATGTTTTTCACATTTTCTTGTTCAAAGGGATTGAAAGTTTATAAAATGGATGTGAAATCAACATTTCTAAATGTTGACCTAAAGGAAGAAGTTTACATTGAGCAACCAGAAGGATTTGATCTAGCAGAAGGAAAAGACTTTGTACGTGAGTTGAAAAAGGCATTATATGGATTAAAAAAATATCCTAGAGCTTGGTATGCTAGATTGGATCATTATCTACAACAACAAGGCTTCAAAAAATGGGTGGTAGGAAGTAATCTCTACATGGATATGGACAAGGATAAATTGCTAGTCACTCTTGTATACATAGATGATATCATTTTTGCCAGCAACAATGATGAGAGGAGTCAAGAATTTTCTCAAACTATGTCTAAGGAGTTTGAAATGTTATGATTGGTTAACTATCTTACTTCCTTGGACTACAAGTAACTCAAACTAAAGTAGGTATGTTTGTACCCCAAGTAAAATATCTTAAAGACATGCTTAAGAGATATAGGATGGAAGAATGTGCTCCTATGAGCACACCGATTACTACATATTGAAAATTAAGCAAAGATGATGAATCCCCTTTGGTGGATGCAACTCTTTACAGGTCAATAATTGGAGCTATTCTATACTAAACTACTTCACGACCCGATATTATGCAAGTAGTAGGAATGGTGGAAAGATTTCAATCAGCCCCTAAGGAATCCCATTTGCTGATTGTGAAAAGAATTCTCAGATATTTGAAAGGTACTCCTAATTTTCGCCTATGGTATCCCAAAAGCACAACTTTTACTGTGAAAACTTACACCGATGCTAATTGGGTTGGAAGCGTCTGTTAGTATGAATTTTCGTCAGAGCGTACGAAAAGAACCACTTTAGCTACGCATAACTAATAGCCCTAACAACAATAATGGCCGCAAAACATCTTCAGATCTGCAATTAGTAGTTAAAGTGCTGCAACAAACAGATCTATAAATGGAAAGATATTAAGCAGTGAAGTAAAGAGTTTGCTCCATGCATCCAACAGACAAGACAAGAACATGATTTTTGAATGAATTTTTATATTACAGGGCACCTGGGAGGAAACAAGAAGGTGTATCCAGATCTCCTCAATGGGATGGGTTCTTTGTAGTCCTCAGGACTTCAGATCTAAGCTTTCTCTCTCTTGTAGATGTAGAAAACCCAATGTAGAAGGTAGAGCTCAATGGGAGCAAAATGGCAGAAATGAGACCAAGTGTATAGATCCAGAGTGATCTAATATGCAACACAAAAGGTGAAGAATGATGGGGAAAACCCTCCTATTTATAACAAAATATTGGGTCCTTCTAGATCTTCGTGCATGATTAAAATAATGTTAATCACATCTAGATCCACCTCTATGGAATATTTTATTATTATTTGTTGGAGGGAAAGGGTGTTTGACTTGGGTCAAATCCCTTGATTAGTGAAAAATAAATAAATAAATGATTTATTTATCTTTTTAAGGAAGTGGTTGGGATATAATCAAATAAATAATGATTTAGTTGATTAATGGTGGTTGATTTGTTCATATTTAACAAGGAATATTATTTAAATAATTATTCCTAGAAAATAATAAGATAACTATGGGTTTATCTCATTAATTTCTTTGTTTTTGGGTTAAACATGACCGGGAATAATAATTAAATTATGGTTTAATTAATTATTCCTTTTGGGGTTTCCTAATTAACATAGTGAAAGCAGTTTTACTTGGGGTAAAACTGGTCTTACATGGTGTACTTGGGTCCATCTAATGATGAAGAGTTAGATGACCAAAAATTGGTGTAACAGATTGCCCCCCAGCGTGCGAGTGTCAGGAGCAAATCGTATGACCGAAGTACGTTGTAAGAAGACAATCACTAGACAACAAAAGGGTATGTCGGAGAGAGAAATATGAGGTAGATAGTGTGCTGAAGGACTAGACCCTGAGGAGACGAGACTCGCAGGTGCAACAAGTCTCTGTTATGAGAGGGTACCTGTGCTGAAGGCGGCGGGGGAGGCATACCTATGCCCGCCATGACAAAGTACAAAAGAATAGTGTGTCCAGTGAACAAGGGACCGAACCATAGAGTACAGCTGGCATAATCAAGAGCCAGATAAAAATACAATGAATAGTCTCACATACATGCCGTGCCTGGGATAACAGCCAGGACTAGTACAATATCATCTGAGTACATGAGATAAATACAACCCAAATGCCCCCTGTAAATGGGGAAGGGCTCACAAAATATGACTGATACATGCAAATCATAGAGGTGCTGCAAGTGGCTAAGGCCAACATCATCAAAATCTGGAGCGGCATCAAAGGCTGCAATGAAGAGGTCATCCGGGCATGTGGGGGGCTACCTGCAGGGCCACCCCCTCATGAGGGCCGAGACATCTCACACACGCCCGGGAATCATCAAGAGCTGCTGCTGGGTCACTGGACTGTCCAGTATACGAATCTCGATCATGCTGAAAGGAGTTGGAGAAGCAACCAAGTCAAAGGGAAGTGAGAAATCCCCCTGCCTGATCCGAGGCACCGAAAAAAGTGGAAGTTGGAACCAAGGTACACCGCCCTCTAGACCTTGCTTCTGGAATAAATGTGCTGAGGTCGACAGAAGGAGGTCCGCCGTAGGTGAGGCAATGAGAGAACCTCAACTAAGGCACGAGAGAAGAGCAATAGAGCGACGGACAGACCGACACTAATGATGATGGTGGAAATGGGAAGGATGGAGTGGTGAATGGACAACTTCCCTTGCTAGAGCATAAAGGGCATGAATGACATGGCAGCAACTGACACGATATCGAAGGGGACAGGGGACAGTGGGGCTGAAGGTCATGAGATGCGACACAAGAGAGGAACCAAGCAAAAAGAATGGAGGGCTATAGCAGGGTGTAAAAGGATGCAGGATAGACTCCATGAATGCAATGATGACTCAACTCGGATGCTCTAAGAAAGGGGGACTAGATAATGCTGCCACATGGTAAAGGCCCCAATGGGGGGGGTCGTAGAAACATGAGTACAAGGTGGGCACTCATGACGAAAATCAACACGAACATGGACAAGTAAGGGGGCGATATGGTGCCCCCAGTACAAGTGTTGTAAGCGAGGAAATTTGATTTTGAATGGAAGTGAGGTAACTGCATGTTGGACGAAGATGGGTCCTGGTGCAGTAGAAAAAATGAAACAACAGATGCTGGCTATCTAAAAGAAAAATAAAACATGCATTTCCGAGGGGAAATGCTAAGGGTAATATTTCTTAAGATAGAGTGCATTGCGAGGGTTAGGCAGGGGATGGCCTTCGAAATCCTCTAAGAGGTATGCCCCCTTTCCAAGGTCCTTACTAATGATGTAAGGTCCTAGCCATAATGAGTCAAACTTCCCATGACCCAGGACATCATGGGCCTGGTCATAGACTAGAACAAGGTCGCCTTCGTGAAGAGTGCGAGGCTGGACTTTTCGGTCATACTGAGCTTTGGTGCGTTTTTTGGCCGCTTCCATGGTTTGTAATGCAATACGGCGGTCTTCGGAGGCACGCTCAAGCATGATAAGTCGTTGTTCTAGCGGTTGGGTATCAGGGAGAAGTTCAATGGCTAGTTGCAGAGAAGGAATTTCACACTCGATCGGTAAAACTGCCTCCTCTCCAAAGACGAGGTGGAAAGGGGTGAACCCGGTGGCGGTTTTGACAGAGGTTCGATACGCCCATAAGGCAAGAAAGAGCATGAGATGCCAGTTGGTTTTGTGCTTATTCACTGTTCGTTGAAGCATAGTCTTGAGGGTTTTGTTGACTGCTTCGACTTGGCCATTACCTTGGGGGTAATAGGAGGAGGAATATTGGTGCTCAAAACCCAATAGTGAGGATAGCTCACGCCATATCTCATCTTCAAAATGTCTGCCATGATCAGAGACCAGTTGCTTGGGAACCTCGAAGCGAGCTATAACATGGTTAAAGAAAAAGAGGGCCGCGGTAGCTGCCGTGTTGTTGAACGTTGGCATGGCCTCGGCCCATTTGGTGAAATAGTCGACTGCCACGATGATATACTTGTGGCTACCAGAGGATGGCGGGCGACACTCCATAAAGTCGATGGCCCATTTACAAAAGGGACCAGTGGAAACGACCGGATGGAGGGGAGCTGGTGGAGCTCTCACCTTAGGGGCGAAATGTTGGCAACTGGGACAGTGTTTGATTGCCTCGATGCAATCACCGAAGAGGGAAGGCCAAAAATACCCGGCGCGCATTATTTTTTGGGCAGTAGCGAGACCGGAGAGGTGGCCACCGCAAGCGCCGCTATGGTAGGCATTAAGGACCTGTTCAGCTTCAGCGTGTGTGAGGCAACGACGAAGGACCGTATCAACCCCGCGACGATAGAGGTCGTCACCAATAAGAAGGTATCGGGGGGCTTGGTGTCGGATACGTCGACGAGCCTCACGGTCAAGGTGGAGGGCGAACTTTTGGGTTCGCAAATAAGTAAGAATATCGCCATACCACGGGTCATCGAAAGTAATGGCAAACAGGTGTTCATCAGGGAAATCGTCATTAACGGGAGGGTCTTGCGATCCGGTAGGTAATTCAGAAATGAGCTCAGCGAGGGCTAAGCCTTTCTTACTTTTTGGGGTGACAAATTCAAGGTCGAATTCCTGAAGAATAACGACCCAACGGGCGTACTTCCCAGTAAGTATACGACGACTCAATAGGAAGGCCATAGGGTTGGAATTTGTCACAACCTTGGTGGAGCGCAAGAGGATATAATGACGAAGTTTTTGGACTGAGAACACGACAGCCAGCGCTAATTTCTCGTCATAGGAGTATGAGACAGGGGGTCCCACAAGGTTCTTACTAACATAGTAGATCACATGCTCGATGCCATGGTCATCCTCTTGGATAAGGACTCCAGCGACCGAATAGGTGGAAGCGGAGATATATAGGATGAAGTCCCGATTAAAGTCAGGAGGGCGAAGTAAGGGAGCAGATGTGAGAGCTTGTTTGAGGGCATCGAAAGACTCGTGAGCATGGGTATCCCAAACAAAGGGGATATGGGAGCGTAGGAGTCTAAGGAACCCGTGCGCGGTGGTGGCATAGTCAGGGACGAACCGACGAAGGAAATTAGCTTTGCCTTGGAGGCTTTGGAGCTGGCGGAGGGTACGCGGGATGGGGAGTTCAAGAATGGCTTGAACTTTCAAAGGGTCAAGAGTGATACCGTCCTTAGACACGATGAAGCCTAGGAGGCGGTCGGCAGGAACGCAAAAGACACATTTCAACGGGCTAAGTCGGATATTATACTTGCGACATCGGAGAAAAATGGTGCGCAAATCGTGTATGTGTTGCGCCCGATGCTTAGAACGTGCCGTGAGGTCGTCTAAGTAGGCAAGGATAATATGAGCTAAGTCATGGAAGCAATAAGACATGGCCCGTTAAAAGGTGGCGCCGGCGTTTTTTAGGCCGAAAGGCATGACCCGGTAAGCGAAAGTTCCCCACGGACTAATGAACGCGGTTTTTAATTGATCAGCAGGACGGATAGCAATTTGGTTGTATCCGGAGAAACCATCCATGAAGGATAGGATCTCATGCCCCGCACACTCGTCAATGATTTGGTCGATGAACGGTGTGGGGAAGTTGTCTTTGGGACAAGCTTTGTTCAGGTCGTGAAAGTCCGTGCAGACACGAATGGTGCCTTGTTTCTTGAGAACAGGAACGGGGTTAGAAACCCAAGTGGTGTATTCGATGGGGTAAATGAAACCAGCCTGCTTGAGCTTATCGATTTCGGCTTTAATAGCGTCACGTTGGGAAGGATGAATGGGTCTCATCTTTTGGCGGACTGGTTTGGCGTCAGGCCAGGTGTCGATATGATGCTCGACAATGGCAGGATCGAGTCTGGGCATTTCAGAATAGGACCAGGCGAAGATATCGCGGAATTCTTTGAAAAGCTTGGTGTAAGTTTCAATTTCTTCCGGGGTGCATTGGGCACCCAATGTGATGTATTCTTCGATTCCTGGTGTGGCCGCAATGTTAACTTTGATGGTAGACGAGATATTGGCCATGTTTCCTTCTTCGAAAGCGTCTGGTGCAGGAATGGGGTTTTTGAACCAATCAACTGCATGGGGGATGAAGTCTTTGGTTTCCACAGCGTATTGGTCGTGGGATTGCTGTGGGAGGAAATATGCGCGATGGTGCATATCATCCCAGGGAAAGTCGGGGTTGGTCATGGCTTCCATGATGTCTTCATCAGATTGGAAGATGGGAAGATTGGAGGCAGAAGGGACACCCGAGGGAGTAGTGGTGGGGAACGGTTCATCATGAGGAGAAGGGCTCATATGGGCGATATCAACAGACCCAAGGTCGGCTGAGAAGCTGAGGGGATCAGTAGGTTGAGTGGCTGGTGAAGTAGGTCGCAAGGATGATGACAGATACAAAATGGTGACGGAGGGCTCCGTTGGCTTAAAAGCGGGGGGCGGAATGTGAATGTCCTTTGGTCCGAGCGAAGCGGCCTTGAATTGGCGGTACAAGTCCCAGGAGGAACGGTACTCGTCAAGGCGGGGACAGAGGTGGGTGTAATGGCCGTGAAAATCGCACAAGGCACAAGGGTGGTTTGTGCGCAAGTGTTTGAGTTTTGGGAGGGAGTCGGGGATAGTGACATAGACTTCTGGGAGATCAGAGTCAGGGAATGTCTCGTTGACCAGAAGTTTGAGGTGGGGCAATTCAGGACACATGTGAGTGGCGTGACCGACGACATCACACAAAGCGCATCGAATGGCGGGCTTTGGTGGTCGTGGGGGGTTACGGGATGTCGGGGGGGCTGGATCGTTATGGGTTGCCCCCCTGCGGGCTTTGCCTGTCTTCTCGGGAGCCGGCACAACAGGAGAAGGGTCCGGTGGAGGTGCTGGGGGCACAGTGGCTATGGAGGAAGCGAGGGGGATTGGTTGAACCGGTGTCAAAGCCATATAAGGTTTGGGGGGACCAGGGGGGGTGGCGGCTGGGGGGTCAAGGTACCAGACCGGAATGCCCAAGGTCAAGTTAGGGGGAGAGAGGGTGGCCATGACGGGGACAGAAGATACTCCAGGAGGGGGAGCCAAGAAGGGGATCTGTCCAGCGGGGTAATGACCAGGAGGTACGGCTCCGAGATGGGCAAGGCCAGGGGGAACCGAGACGGGAGGATGAAGAGGTTCGGGGATACCAGTTGTGGGGGGAGGGCCAGAAGGAGAAGGTCCGGCTGGCTGAGATGAATGGCTAGAAGCGGGTCGCGGAGGGCGGGGAGGAGGTTGCGGACTAGCCGAGGCAGGCTGCTTACGGGTGGCCTGAGACGATTGCATCATGCAAACATTTGACAAGCTGGGATCGGTAACAGGAGGGGGAGGAAGGCGAGGAAAAGTACCCAGCAGGGTAGAATCTTTATAGACGCCGGGGGAGACACTGGTCAAGGAATCGACGGTTTGCTTGTTGGCTACGGAAGAGATTTTCGTCTCGGAGGGGGTCGGAGACGGCGGCTCATGATAAGATAGCTGGTCAATGGTGACTATCTTCTCATTATGTGGAAAAGACATCTTGCGGAAGACCGCGGAGGGGACAGCAGACATGGCATAGGTGTAGCTTCGCCCCAATAGAATGTTGTAGTCTAAAGGGGCGTCAATGATTTCGACATCAACGCAAACGGTCTTACCGGCGAGAGTGATGGGACAGTTATGGAACAGGCCAATAGGCTGGGAGGCATGACCGTCCCACGCTCGAAGGGTGATCGTGGAAGGGGCCAGCTCAGGGGATCCGAGTTGCTTCCAAACCGAAGCGGACATCACACAGGTGGATGCCCCCTCATCAATTATACACCGGGATACCGTGGCATTCCGGATTTTGACAAGGAGTTGGAAAGCAACGGAAGGAGGAAGAGGGGGATGGTCCGATTGGGTGGCGTCAAAAACAATCATTTGGTTGTCAGCAGGAGCGACGGAAGGGGAAGGATCGGAGCGCATCATAAGGATCTGGTAATCAGAGGAACCAGAAATGGACGAGGGTGTGGTTGCATGGCTGTCAGAGGGTTGGGTAGCCACGAATCCCTGTTGAGGGAAAGGATCAGTGAACACAGCTGGCTGGGTGGTGGCCACATTAGGAGGAGCGTGAGGGGAGGCGTGTTGTCCGCGCAATGTGGCTTGAGACTCCCACATCTGTCGCATCTGGGGTAAGAGAGGACAATCGGGAGTGTAGTGACCGTAAACACCGCAACACGAACAGGGCTTGTTTGTGCGAAGCGGCCTGTCCGGCCTGGGCGGAATGCCCTGAGGCTGGTTGCTAGTGTTAGGGTCCATACCAGAATTGGGTCCTCGGTTACCGGGGGCAGATGGGTTCTGGTTGCCTCTCCGCCTTCTTTGAGAAGAAGGGGGATTAAACGCACCCTGCTGCGCAAATACTTGCCCTGGAGGGGGTTGTAAGGGCTGTTGCAGGTGGTGAGGAGGCAAGGGAGGCGGAAACGCATATGTTGGGGGAGCTGGCGCACCAGGCTGCGGATAAAAGTAAGGGTTGGGTTGGGCAGCATTGAGGTAAGCAGGAGGTTGGGCAAAAGGAGGAGGCATGCCGTATCCTGGATACATGTTGCCGGGAGGGGGCAGAGTGCTAGAGGTGTTGGCCCCCCCCTGAGGAAGGCCATGGCTCATAGGAGGGTGAGCAGAGGGGTGGGAAAGAGATCCAACAATACCGTCGGCGGAATGAGATGCCCCCGGGGCGTTAGCGCCACCGGGCCTGGGGATGTCAGGAAGAACGGTATAAACATAACCAGATTGAGCGTAGATCAGGTCATATTTTAAAGCTATTTGGAGGGCGGCTTCTTCAGATTGAGGAAAGTGAGAGGCGACATCTTTGCCGATGGGAGACGGGAGGGTGCGAAGGAACCAATCCATGTAAACCCGATCTTCAAAGGGAGGGGCTCGACATAAGCTCCGTCTTCGTCGCCATTCCTGAACATGGGCAGAAAGGCGTGTGGAAGAGGATTGCTTAAATGAAGTCAAGAGCTCCGTACCAGTGTCGTATCGAAGAGGGAGCTGGAAGTACGACAAGAAGGCTTGGGCAAGAGTCTCGAACGTGGTATGGGAGGAAGTGGCCTGTTCGACATACCATTTAGAAGCTTCGCCGGTAAGCGTGCGTTGGAACAAACGAAGACGGATGGAGTCATCGGTAATGGAGTTGGAGGAACACCACATGTGGAAAGACCGGACGTGATTGGTTGGGTCTGCGCCATTAAGGCCCTCGAACTTAGGGATATCGGAGGGTAACTTGGTAGGCATAGTGGGCCAGGTAGTATTATGGTGAATGGGGTCGTTAATCAACTGATGGAAATCGGGGAGGCTGAGGCCTGCAATGTACGGCAGCACAGGGGTGGCCGGAGTAGTGGTTGTGACGGTTCCGCTAGAAGGAGGGCCGGTATTGGGGCCGCTAGCATTGGGCCCTGATCCATACATGGTGAAGGTAAAAGGGGGAGAACCGGGAGGAGAAGGGGGACCTGAGGAATCAGGAGAGGAGTCGGAGTGCGGACTCGAAGGTGGACTGGCTCGACGACGACGGTGCGGAGCAGGTCGATCAACCGGGAACTGAGGATGAAGGCCAAGAAGTCTCCGGGAAAGGCGCCTTGGGGGCGCAATGATGACAGGAAGAAGGAAACTGACAAGGGCAGAAAGGGACAAAATCAAGAAGGTCAAGGGCAGATAAGGTGCAGTGACGATTGATTTTAGAGTCTTTGTCAGGCGGTGTAAACCAGGCGCTTCTTCACTTAAGGTCAGTGTGTGGTGTGCGTTAATTTTAATTTTTAAACCCTTTCCGTTGTTGAGAGCAAAAAGTGTGCAACGTAGCTGAAAATAAACCTACAGAGAACAGAATAAAAATGCTGAAATAACAGAAAAATAACAGCTACATATGCATCTATCAAACCCAAGAAAGTGGGTCTCTCAAAACTATGCTGAAAAGAAAGGGAAAAACTATGGAAACACACACAAACGAAGCTCACCAGATCTAGGGTCAAAGGGGACAGAGATCCGGAGGATAAAGCTGCAGATAAGGGGTGCAGATCACAGCCAAGAGACAGGGGCAAGGTGGCTGGAAAAAAACGGAAATCAGCAAAAAGCCGGGAGGGGCAAGGCAGAGGCCTTTAGGGGAGAAGCCTTTAGGGGAGGTCCAAACAAAACGACAAGAGGTGATTTGAAAGGAAAAGAGGCTGATTTCGATGGATCCGGAAGTGAGGTCACAGATCTGGAAAAAGAAAGGGTCAAGCTCGAAACCGACTATCAAACAAATCCTTCCACAAAAAGTGGAGGGTACCAAAGCCCCAGGGGGCCGGGTTCTCACTCTCAGATGAGTAAAAAACGCATCGACCAACAAGGCGGCCGAGAGCGTAGGCCGGAAAACCCCGCAGGGCCGGCAGTAACCCGTAAAAATTACAGAAACATGCCGGAAAAAGGTGTCCTTTCAGCGACTCGATTTTGCTGAGGTGTTTTTCGTGTGCATAAAGCTGAAAGGGCGGAGTCGCCTGCCTCGTGTGTTTTGGGCCAAAAGGTGCGACCCCCCCGTTCCGGCTGTTTCGGCGGCAGATTTTCTGAAAAATTGCCGTCTCAGGTGCGGCTGGTGTCGCTTACCCGCGCAATAGGGCCAGAAACACACGGAAGTTAGAAATTTTAGGTTTTTAGGGTTTTATGTGAGAAAAATGACATGAAAAGAGAAAAACTAAGCAGCTAAAAAAAGAAGCCCTAGGGCCTGAAGTAGCTGGATATGCAGGAATATGAAAAACGACAGCGGTCGTAATTTAAAACCCGTGTGGAGTCGCCATTTGTTAGTATGAATTCTTTGTCGAAGCGTACGAAAAAGAACCACTTTAGCTACGCATAACTAATAGCCCCAACAACAATAATGGCTGCAAAACATCTTCAGATCTGCAATTAGTAGTTAAAGTGCTGCAACAAACAGATCTATAAATGGAAAGATATTAAGCAGTGAAGTAAAGAGTTTGCTCCATGCATCCAACAGACAAGGCAAGAACACGATTTTTGAATGAATTTTTATATTACAGGGCACCTGGGAGGAAACAAGAAGGTGTATCCAGATCTCCTCAATGGGATGGGTTCTTTGCAGTCCTCAGCACTTCAGATCTAAGCTTTCTCTCTCTTGTAGATGTAGAAAACCCAATGTAGAAGGTAGAGCTCAATGGGAGCAACAATGGCAGAAAATGAGACCGAGTGTATAGATCCAGAGTGATCTAGTATGCAACAAAAGGTCAAGAATGAAGGGGAAAACCCTCCTATTTATAACAAAATATTGGGTCATTCTAGATCTTGGTGCATGATTAAAATAATGTTAACCAAATCTATGGAATATTTTATTATTATTTGTTGGAGGGAAAGGGTGTTTGACTTGGGTCAAATCCCTTGATTAGTGAAAAATAAATAAATAAATGATTTATTTATCTTTTTAAGGAAGTGGTTGGGATATAATCAAATAAATAATGATTTAGTTGATTAATGGTGGTTGATTTGGTCATATTTAACAAGGAATATTATTTAAATAGTTATTCCTAGAAAATAATAAGATAACTATGGGTTTATCTTATTAATTTCTTTGTTTTTGGGTTAAACATGACTGGGAATAATAATTAAATTATGGTTTAATTAATTATTCCTTTTGGGGTTTCCTAATTAACATAGTGAAAGCAGTTTTACTTGGGGTAAAACTGGTCTTACATGGTGTACTTGGGTCCATCTAATGATGAAGAGTTAGATGACCAAAATAACAACAGACTACCTAAAAAGTACTAGCAAACATTAGGGGAATTTTAAGGTCTAGAATGGGCCTCCTAAGCAAAATGTACAACCAAAATATACTTTATAAGAACCAATAGGATTCAAGATGATGATGTCAATCATGGGGGATGATTCACCATTTTTTAAGTAAAAAGGTAAAAATTTTAAAAAATAATAAAATAATAAAACTACTTTTTCAACTTATCTCTCAAATTGTCTACTCAAATTTTGAGCGAGTACTGTTGACGTGTGGCCTTAATTCTCATCCAAGGAGGCATGGCTGGGTTTCACGGTAACCTCGCTATTATTGAAAATGAGAAATACATGAAAAATGTGATTGAAATCACGTTTTTCATGTATTTCTCATTTTTTGTGTAGCAGGGTCCATTGAAAGTATGCAACATGGGTACTCCTTGGATGAGGAATTAAATTTTGCATCCAACGAGTACTCCCGCTCGAAAATTAAGTAAAAACTTTGGGAGATAAGTTGAAAATACTAGTTGAAAAAGTAGTTTTTTCTTTTTTCCCTCTAAAGTTTGATGATGTAATGTAATATTATTTTATTATTTCCACTATTATTTTATAATTTCCTTAGGAGGCCCATTTTAGACCTCAAATTTCCCCTAATGAATGCATTCTTCATGGGATATTGTCTAGTATCTTGGCTCAACAAAAACTGATCTTCTATATTTCTCTCCATAGCTGAAGCTGAATATATAGTTGTTGCATATTTTTGTACACACATATGGTGGATGAAGGAAGCATTGAAATTTGTCAACATAGAGACTAATAAACCAATCATTATCTATTGTGACAACACAAGTGACATCAATCTTTCAAATATTATGGTAATGCACTCGAAGATAAAACATATTCCAATCAAATACCACTTTCTCCGAGAAAAATATGCTAAACAAAATATTAGATTGGAATATGTCAATACAAAGGAACAAATTTCAGATATCTTCACAAAACCGCTACCACGAGAAGCATTTGAATATCTTCGGAAAAATATGGGGGTCCTTGCTCTTGCATTACATTAAGAAAACACATCAACAGGGGTAGGACCAACATGACAGGAGGAGCAACATGACAAAGAAGTAGTTTGATAGGGGGAGTACTTGGACACCCCATTTTCCATTGATGTCAGAGGGGGAGAAAATGTTGGAAGAGAGAATATTTCCATCAATGGTAAAGTGGGAGACTGTTGGTCAATAATTGTCATTGATGTCACTATGAGCTCTGTTGAAGGTCATTACACTTGATGACATGGATTGATGACATGAATGATTTTTGTAGACTACTCTTGGAGATCTAATGAAGGTTACCTAACCCTTATCCTTGTCTCATTGACCTTATACATGAAAAATCCAAAAAAACCCAAGGTATGTACTACATTTCTTGAACAATTATAAACAAAATTGTTTTATAACATTTTTAAGACACCATTTCACAATGACTCCTTCAATAGCTTATAGAGGACTCTTTCCCCTTTCTAATGATCCATCACTCACCCTCTAACTCCCAGTAGTATAAGAGAAAACAAAATTTTAAGGTAATATATCTTATTTTCTACCCTAGCCGACCTAAGCTTAATTATTCTAGTTGGCCTCACCTCCAAAATTCATGTCCCTTCAAACACACACCACCAACTATAAATTCAAGGCAAATACTTCACTTTCCAGTCATCAATTTGGTCAAGGTAATTTAGAGAATATCACAACAAGGATTTCACAACTCGTGAACTAAAGAAGGCCGAGGAGAAGGAGCTTAAGGACAATTTTGAAGATCTGTTTGGGTGAAAATATATGATTGAACTATTGTCTCGGACCTGTGACAAGGGGAAGTACCCTTGACCTGTGACAAGGAACTATAACTCTATGATTGGATAAATAAAAACTATTTGGAGGCTCAGATCAAAATTAGTTCAGATACTATACCATAGTTAGTTTGAATCTTTAGTTATGGGTCTAAACTATATCACAGTTGGATCAGTTGTATTGATAGAGTATAGTTCAAACCTTCTACACTTGTGGTCATACAATAGTGCCTTGAATTGAGGCTCGTTCAACCTTCAGACCTGTTGCAACCTAGGTTGGAGCTCAAACCAGTGGTGTATTGCCTCGGACATGTGGTGTATTTCCTCGTACCTTTCAAGTATTGTCTCATAACTGTTTTACCTTTCACCTCTCTATTCGGTGCCTCCGTGAAGCTCGAATCAATGAATACTTTAGAAGAACATTCACCTATTATGATTCGGATTTGTGACTTGATTTGAACCTGTGCCAATATTCATAAAGCTCGGATCTGTGGTGACTTATAACCTCTGGACAGTAAAGAACTCATGAAGAATTGAAGGCTTGATTAGTTGGAGACATGAAATATTAAATAATTTATGATTTTGAATAGTGAAGTGAAAAACCTTGGACAAAGGAGTCTTGGAGCATTTTTTGGACAAGTGAAGCATTGGACAGTGAAGGGTATTCAGTGAACAAATCAAAATTTCGGGACAAACTTGTGGAGCAATTAAATTAAGTAACTTATTCATTTTATTAAAAAGGTTGAAGGGTTGGTGCCCTAGGGGTTGGAGCCTTGATAAGGATAGGGTTGGATCCCTAGAGGTCGGAGCCTCATAAAAGCCCAATTTGGAGATTGGCAACATGTTGGATCCTGGTAGAATGAAGGGTTGGAGCCCTCGAACATCATTGTACTCAAAATTTTGTAAAAAGAGGATTGGTGTCCTCACTTGTTCCTAATAAAATTCTTATTACTTATTTTTCTTATTACAATTGTGAATAATATTAACTGGTAAACATAACAATTTAAAATAAATACTAATTAACTTCCCTCTCAGTATTTCCAATAGAGTGTACCAATTGATATGGTCTGGTGGGTTCTCACCATGAAATCCAAAACATTGTATATTCGTACATATGAGGCCTGAATGTTTCTGATGAATGAGGCGAGTTGTTTGCTATTATGGATCAACATCCAAACCCTAGCTTTCTCTAACTCTTCTTGTGGCTTCATCTTCTTCACCAGTGTAAGCAGTGTGACCTTGTATCACATTGTCCACTCATGCACGACAGTGATGGCAACTTGTACATTCTTAAGGATCCTGGAAAACTCTCTGCTCTACCGTTGCAATTCATTTAAGCGGAAAACCGCCTAATGTACGATCAAAAACTTCTCATAAAGGTCCCACATAGTGTCTCCAAGTGTGGATACTTCAGCAAGTATCGCTGCTCTTATCTCCTCACGGTAGACTTGTGCGGAAGGTGTGTTCTGCACTGATGCACAAAGTTGTTCATTCTCTTGCTGAAGTGCATGTAGATTCTGTGCCAACTGGTTATTTTTTGCCACCAAGCACTGAGTGTTAGATCTAGTTGCTCCTATGAAAGCCAAGCTGGCATCCGTCATGGAATTTGGATTCTTACTGGTGTCTGCCATTATCACCCTTTCTCTCATGAATGCATGTGATGCATGATCATCCAAGAAGTGTGTTCTCCGCGCTTTTACAATCTTCTTCTATAGTTCATCAAATGATAGATTGTATACATCCATCATCGTATCATCATCAAGGGGAAATATTTCCCCTTCCTCGCTCAGGGCTTGCTCGACGGCTGAAGGTGGTGGAGTCTGAAAGGTGGCCTAAGGTGCATTGGGCATCAAGTCCACATCTTCATCTTGTGACTTTGGTCCCACTACCATGTCCGTGACTTTAATCAACTGTTCAATCTCTTTAGCAAACTCTCATTCCTACATTTGTTCGCTCACTCCTTTTGTTTGTTGATCCTGTATATGATATTCAACCTGTAAGGGTGTCGTCTCTTTTGCCGTGGCACCTTGCATTTCTTCATATTTTTGCTTTTGTCTCTCCCCTTATTCTCTTCTTCTAAGCTCTCGTTCTTCCTTAACCTCTTGTTCTGCTCTCTGCGCTCTCTACATTGCTTCTTCTAAGAATTGCTTCTCTCTCTTTCTCTGCTTTGTGCTTTTCTGCCTCTATCCCCTTTTTGCTTAGATTTTCAAAGCTAATTTATGAGTGAGAGGATATGCTTTCATTTTCTAGCTGTGTTCCTCTTCTGCATTGTCAGATACCTTCCTCTTTCCTTTTTCCTGCACCAAACTGCTGCATGTTGCTGCTTCTTTCAGAATTGTTGTTGTCTGCGGAACAATTTGAGAAGTCCCAGTCGTACATATCATCTCATGAGATCGGGAGGAGTTATAAAAATTCTTCCATGGTTCCTCCTCTGGTCATTGATATATCCCTTTGACCCAACTAAAGTATACTCTCGCATAGTGGTCTTTGAAAACTCCCTTTGGATAATACAAATTGCAACCCTTTTTGTCGAACTCGAATCTGACTATGCCTTTCCCTTCGACATTCGCGACTTTGAGATTTTTAATCTCGTATAATTCGACCCTCAAAGGAAGAGTTAGTCATGGTGCATTATTCATCCTATGTAGTGTTGCTAACAACCCTATGGAGATATGATAATATACCTCTTGCATGATAAGTTTTTCAGTGGCATATCTTAACAAAAGATGTGGAAACTTCTGCCTGTTGAATACTCTGATCGATGTGACATACAGTAAGGCGAACCAATATGCAATCTATGATATCGCCTCCATAGCTGCTCATGACATGAAAGGTGGGTCCTCTTGAAAGATGAGCCTATAAAGCGAGATGATGAAGTGATCAGTAAGATTCTCCATGACTCCGCGATGTCTGCAATATGAAAGTAGCTTACAATAGATATGTGTGACAATTTCTCTCAGTTTCCATGTCCAGTTCATGCCAGGGAACTCATTCTATGCACAGATTGCATCCAATAAGAATTCAAACATGTAGAAGTGTGCTTTCTCGCCCTTGGGTGGATTTTGAGCTTGTGTCACATGGATTCCAACTGATGAGCCAACATATTTAACTAGTTGAATGACTTCCCTCATTCACTACCTGGTTCAAAAAGATAACCCACCACTAAGGAAAGGTCTCTGTGTTTGGTTGGCCATATATTCTACAAGTGAGTATGACCAGAAGCAGATTAGATTTCCTGAGTTCTTTTGTATTGTACATGTGGGTGGGTGTATGTATAAACTTTGTTGGCTCTTTCCCTGAGCTCTTGATGATATCTCTTGTGTTCCTGTAGCTGTGAGTGGCATAGAACAGTGATTCCATGTTCTTCACTGGCCCAGGAAGATGATACATCTGCGTGAAATCTGCTGCCAGGAATGTAGCAAGGTTATTCTTGTTGGTGTTGCTCAATGTCATAGTTTTCACATTAGTGTTTGCGACAACCCAACTGATCACATCTGCACATGGGAAGGTTGGATACTTGCATGCAACCTTGTAAATCCATGACTGCATGATGTTAAGATACACCTGTCGGTCCTCTATGTCTGCCTAAAAGTCATTTGTAAAATCATCTTTGACCTGATCCCATGTCAGTTCTGATCCCTTCTCTATAAACAACCGAGTGTCCGCATAAACTGGTAAGTTCAATAGAAATTGTTCAATTTCTTCCCCAATACTATTTTCAATGGTTTCGTTTGAGGCGTCTCTCTTGGATGCCATTGTGAAAGTGACTGCTGGAGAGATGCTCAACAATTGTTGTACTTGTTGGACAAAAAATACATTAACGACAAGAAAATATTAGTTATAAGTAAAACTACTTTCAAGACATGTTCATGCATCACATCGGGAAACTAAATGGAAGGATTGCACAATTCATGGTGGGAAGAGGGCCCGATTTGCTAAGGAAATTTTGAACTACGGATTCCTAATAATCAGGGTCGAAGCTTGAGGCCTTAGACTGCGCAATGTGTAGTTCAGCCTGGGAAGTAAGCTGGGAGAGACTGTGCATTACACAGTCTCAATGGAAAAAGATGCAGGATGAGGCCTGAACTATGCAATGAGCAGTGAACCTAGCCTGTACCACGTATTACACAGTTCCAGAGGAAAAGCAATGAGCTTGGGCCTCCAGATTTCACAATGCCCAACTGGGAAACATGAATTATGGCCAAGGGAAAGGCATATATGCCCAAGGGAAGTGTGAAAAATGAAAAGATATGAGAGATGGTGAAGGCTTGAGTGCATATCTGACTAAGTGTGATTGCAACAAGAAAAATCAAGTGCAGAAGCTGAACAAATGTGAAGTGAATGAGATCGGTGAGGAGAGTCGCCGCATCATTGACCACCGGTGAAAAATGAAGAAACTGATGCGAAACTTATAAAAGGAAAACAATAACTTGAAACAACACTTCTACAAGCTAAATCAAGTGAAAATTCCAACATGCATGCAAAGAAACAAATAAAACAACACTCATGCAAGCCAAATGACAGAAAAAATGACTAAAGGCTATAAATGCAAAACTCATTCAGAAAAGTGACGACAATCGTACCGAAGGTTCCTTGATCTCCTCAGGAATGCTAGAGCTCTAATATCGAATGTGAGAATGATATTTAGGGGCGTCGATTGAATAGATTTGAGAAATTAAGGTTTATGATGCGCATGAAACAAATCAAAGGAAAAGAGACACATGGCAACAATTTCCAAAAATAGCAAGTGTGCTTCCTTCAAGTTACTGAAATTAGATCCCTAATTTTTAGGGATGTTTTTTGCTTTTTCTGATTTTTCCGCAAAAACTTTCCATGCACATCACTGGGAAGGATTTCACAGTTCCGGAGAACTGACAGCTCACAGCACAATGCACTATGCAGTTCTTGAGCTTAGTGAGGGATTGCACAGTTTATGGGCTCAATGCTAGGCTTCCTATCATAACTGCGCAGTTTTTTAGCTCAAGGCTGACTGCCAGTCATGACTGTGCAATTCTGAACATGAAGATCAAGTTTGGCTCCATGAATTGCGTAGTTTCTACAGAATTTATGAGCACGACTTAGATAGGAGGTTAGCTTGTGACTTAGAAAATATTTGCTAAGTGAAAAGCAAGTGAGCACAAGAAAAACTAAAAGATAAACATCAGTCAAAGCATAGATACCTGATAGCAGTGCAAGGTAAGCTCTTGTGAAAAGAAAGTTAGGCTCCAAAATCTAAGCAATGGAGAAATTTTGGAGGGTGGTTATAGCCGTTGCAACACTGTCATACCATTTTTTTTTACATTTTGGGTCCTTATGTTTCCCGTCAAGAAACATTGTGTTTAAAAATTTTCCTTCAATAGTGATGTTCTCATAATAAATTAATCCTTCACCAATAAATGTTTGATTAAAAAATTACCCTTATGTTAAAAAAATTCATATATTTATCCTAAAGAAGAAAAACCAAAATGACCATAACACAAATGACTTGTTAAATCTTGAATTCTGGTTTGAAATTATAGGAACACTCACAATAAAATATTTGGAACGTGAAATAAAATGTCGTTGACCAGAACATGCCATAACATTTGTGTATGTGAGATATGATTAAAGAGATCTTATCAGTCATATAAAATGCCTAAAATAGTAAAACTATTGAATGTTATCAATAAAAAATCAAAATTAGATTAATCAATATGGTTTATGTTATGATTTAAATGATCTAATATATATTATTGAACCTAAAGATAAAGTATACATTTTACCGTATTTATATTAACATGTTTTGGATCATGGGATATACATTAATATAACAAGATTGAGTCCGTAGTATTTGAACCTTTAGACAAAAGAATTTCATTGTAAATTGAAAAATATTTTTCACTTTGGTGTATTATTTAGAGACTATACTTTTAATCTAACATGTAGACATATCGACTAAAAGTTAAATATATTTAAATTATAATACTTTGAAAACTCAATTGTGGAGATTTCAACAAAAAGTGTTGAACATTTGAAATGTCTTTATTTTGCTTATTGAAAGTATATAATCAGTCCTAGGTAAAATACTTGATGGTTATCCATTGCATATATTTAAATTATCATTTAAAACCAACAATATATATTATGCCACCTAAATATTTAGATGCCTAATAAAACTAAGTTCCACGCAAATTCAAAGATAATTTCTGAAATTATATTATATAAATTTTGATACAAAATATAAATATATGGCACCCTAAAAAGGAACAAGAACATACCACCATCACCCAAACATCCAATAAGAGAAAAAAAATTGGAAACAAGTTATTAATTGATACATATACATACTATTCTAAATGATGGTTTACTCAAACATCCAATTACACCAAACTAATGTCACAACTTACAAATTTCTAAATTCCATTGCGCCAATGATAATGAAAGTAATGAAATGCCTCAAGTTGCATGAAAGTTGCGCACTAAAGCCAAAAAAACAGGGAGTCAGATATATGTGAGTCTTGTTGTATTTAAATGCATCTTGAGAAGCATAAAGGGAGAAAAGCTATGCCATAGTACCAAAATGATCCAATCCAAATGCATCACATATTTTACTGCATTTTCTAAAAGGTTGGTAAGATGTGGGCATTTTTCAACCCTGATGACATTTTTCATGTGCCATAAACCTATAACAACAACACATGAGAAAACTTTCAAAAGATATTTTCATTTTCTTCTTACATCAACCATCATCCATATAACTATTCATACTTGTATTCCACATTCCATCAATACACAAAGAAAATTAGAAGTTCATATCAAAAATATAAATATAGTAGAGGACAACAAAAGTCATGTATATATATATAAACTTTGTGCAAAGTAAAAAACCATATAACTTAATAATTCTCACCTTTCAAAAAGCCTTATTTCCTTTGCAGCTTGTCAAATCTCATAAACTCGTTCCCATTCCACATTTGTCGTGTTAAGACCTATTAATGATATGCACATCAATGCATCAAGTGTGTTAATTGATAGTCATGTTCTTCTTATATATTTGATCAAATTTTTCTTAGAGAACCCCCATTCACATGTGACGATGCTCGTTGGTATGACAAGCATTTTTTGCCATAATTTTAACATATTTGGATACCTAAAGTGCCAATATTTTGTTTGAGATAATACTTTCCATACATCTTTCATTTGGAATCTTTCTTCATTTAAATAAACCACATCAATAAATTGATATAATTCCCTTGTACAAGTTGTAATATCAAACATTGATACATTTTCAACTTCATTACATGTTTTATGTTGCAAATGTGAAAAAAAATATTTTAAGTTAATGCTTTGCATTATTTTCTCTGACAAAGATTTGACGAATAATGACAAAGACTACACAAACTTGTTGTGTTAAAAAAATGAAGATTTAGAAATCTTGAATTCAAACTCTCAATCAATGCTTGGACATAATTTCTTGTAAATTGTATGCAACTCTCAAGGGAGCCATCAATGCAATATGCCACTAGTTGTGACATTTTTTCATCATGGATTAGAGTATACAACAAATCATGTCTATGGGTATTCCCCTTTTTGTCAACATTTTCAAGGAAACTATCTTTAGAGTCTTTCAAAAATTTAGTAAGATGTACAACACCTTCTACAAAAGAATTTGGTCTGCAGAAATATCTTTTAAGAGTATTTAATGCATGGTCAATAGTTATTCCAAGCGATGTGGCATCCACATTATCTTCTTGAAATTTTTTGTTTAGATTATTCAACTCCTTCAAAACATCAGCAAGCATATTCAAACAAAACAGAACTGAAAAAATTATTGCCTTATAATACCATGAATTCTTTCTTTCTCCCTTCCACAAACTCAAAATAACAGGCATTAATGTAACTAGTCTTTCAACCACTTAACCCTAAAAGAGCCATCGAATCCCATGGATTTGAAGAACCTACAAGGATTCTAATTTCATTATCTCTAATAAATAAATGAGTTCATTATTTACCTTTGCCGAATTTCCAACCCATGAGTATAGCTTGTTTGTTATTTTCTCAACATACAAAAACTTTGGTATCTTTTTTGAAGCATCTGATGCTGCAAGTGTTTCACGATGTGCAATGCAATGAGTACTAATAAGATTTGGTAGATCATTCTTTAACAATATGACAAATCCATTTTCACATTCAACCATAGATGAAACACCATCAATCGAAACTGCTATTAGTTTCTCATTTTTGACCTGCCTCATTTCTTTTAAATTAATGATGGTATCATATATAGTCTTTCATTTTCCATCAGAAATAGTAATCATTTTCATAAATTGTGAGTCTGGAGGGCCTAAACCTTTCAAGTCTAGATATGTAGAATACACAACAAGTTGTTATTCCAAACCATTGCCTATACTTTCATCTAACATTATAGAGAAAAATGGACTCTCTAACATTTTTCTAGTTTTCACTTCTTTAATGTAATTTGATATAGAGTGAATAAATTCAATAGTTTCTTTTCTATTTATGTAGGAAGAATACTCCACTTGAGAAGACATGTTATGCATCTGCAGATGCATTTTAAGATAACAAAGATCTTCATAAGTAGCAATTGAAATGTCTTTTTGTGCAATAAAAGATGCCAACTTCATGATGGTTATGACCCTTTCCTTATTAGCCTCACTTATAGCCACTATGTGTTCTATAATGGCTTTTATCAATCTTTTAGTTTCATGCAAATTTCTTTGAGTTGATTTTTTATGAATAACAGATTTTGCATGAGTTGTCACAAAATCATGTTAAATGGTATTACATCCATCTCTAATACCCCATGGACATTGAGCCTTGTATTTCTATAAAAAAAATCAATTCGTATGAGTCTTCTCATCTTCAACATTGATACTATATACCCAAGGATGTTTTATCGTCCACTCTTCTCGAAATTCGTGTTTTGAGAAAACCTTCCTCCTCGAACTACTAGATCCACCATCTTGTCCTTCATTTTCATGGCCAAGAATTTCTAGATCAACAACAAACTCTTCATCCATATCTTCATTAGCATCATCATTCAAATCAGATATAGATGGAATATCTATAACATTAGAAGTCTTTGATGTTTTAGAATATCCATAAATTTTGTTTATAGTTGATTGACCCTTCTTTTTTGGAGGCATTTTTATTTAAATAATTTACCTACATGCAAAACAATTACAAAAAATTAATAATTTAAAAAACTTTAAAAAAATGAACTTAACAAAGTTAGCTTAAAATATATTATCTATAAATAGAAAATAAATATAAAGTAAAATTCAATTTAAATTTAAGAAATAAGTCATAGCTCCAGATAAATAGAAAACTAATTTAACATTTCATTGAACTCTAAAATAATAGTTTGAAGTTTAAATTGTCTTTAAGTTTTCAACAAATGGTTAAGTTTGATTTTTGCCTCCTCAAATTACTCCAACATTACTGATTCACTAATACACGGTATAGAAGTCCTTCAAACGTCATTCGCATCTACATAATTTTCTTTTTTAACTCCAACGTTACTCTTTCGCATCTAATTCTGAGTTAGAAACCTTCTCATGAAAATCCCTTGGAAACACATCAAAGAGACTAAAACTCTCTTACAATGGTTTTATATATCTACATGCTATATGTTTTATAGTACTCATATTCTTCAATGGGGCCATCAGAGCTTCTGAATTGGTTAGATAGATTATAAAGTTAATTGTGGGCAGTGTGGTTAAACCGATAATCTAAACTTACAATTGTCTATGGTTCAGGTCTCTATCCAAATCTTCAAACAGAAAAGTGAGACGAGCTTTATTTTTTTTTATCTTTTGAAGTTTTACGAAATAATTCTAAATAAATTAATCGGAATAATTCTAAACGGATAGGCATTGGAGTAAGCCTTCAAATCTTATTTTAATTTCATATATTATATTTAAACTCTACAAATGTTAACAAATATTTCTAAAAAAACTTGATTTATACAAGATTTAAAATTACATTACCAATCAGTTAAAAAATGTTTACTTAAATAAGGGTTAATAAAACAGTTTCTAATATATATTAAATTAAATGGACAATTTCTTTATCGAAATTTTATTAGCGAATTTATATAATTTAAATGGATCATAAATGTTGATAGGCATAAATTACTCCAACAGTACTTATTCACTAATTTGGGCCTTGCTCAAATTACTCCAAAATTATTGATTCACTAATTCGGGCCTCGCTCAAATTACTCCAACATTACTGTTAGTCATCAGTATTTTTCACCTATTGTTGATGACTAAATTCCTAGCTGAGTTTTCTAAAAGTTGATCTCCATATGTCAATTTTTCATCTAGAAAACCCCCATAAGCTTTTTTTGCCTTCTTACCTTTTCAGTTCACCCATGACGAGATAAAACCCCATTAATAAATCCTACCTAGCCTCAGCCATACTAGTCTGCCCATCAGCTCTAAAGAAACAATCCACATCTGTCCAAAGTCTCCCCTAAGTTAGGAAGTGGCGCTTTAGGCCTTTCTCCCTTGGCAAACTATCCTAAAGCCAAAGAACCTCCATCTGCTATAGACCAGTCATAACAAACCTTCCCATTCTGCTGATAAAGTTGGTTACAGCCCTAGGTCGCGCCACTAATACACCCTCGAGTCCCAGCAATACATAGACCATAAGTCAAGCTGATTTTAGGTGTTTTTAGAGTGTTTTGATGAATCCTTCAAGGACAAAGGCATACCAGCATCTCAAAAGACAATATTTTCCTCCACATGAGAAGACATCTGCTTCTCAATGTTATCTTGAGCCTGGGATGCAGCTACAAAGCAAAGAGTTCTTCATCAAGCTCTTGCGACCACATTCAAAGCCTGAAAGGACAGTGAAAGAAAAACAACACAGTCAAAAGGGCTGATGATACTTGAAGACTGAAGAACCTCCTTCATCTACAAGCAGAGGGTTGAAAGCACCTCCTTCATCTATAAGCAAAGGGCCAAAGGTAAAATCTGTTTTTAAGTTTTTCACTAACTGAGGACAAGATTTGAAGAACAGAGAAACAGCAAATGAAAACTTCTGCATGGAAATGATGATTAAGAGCAGGGGTAAAAAAGTAGGCTTTAAAGTTGGTTTGCATGAGTTCCATTATTATTTGAATAACAATGTGAAGCTAGTAGGTTTCTCATCAGCGAAGAAATATTATTAAACTGATGACCAGAGAAGTCAAAGAGGTCTTGGTCTGAAAGTAACGTTTGCTATTATATTCAAAAGGAAAACAAGCAGCTATCAAAGAAGGCTTCCTTCATAAGAAAATTCCAAAAAGAGTCAAAAAGAAGATCAAATAGCATAAGTGACAGCAGGAGAGCAATGCAAATACAAGAGATGGAAAAGGGGATATTGAATTTATAGTTAATTTTATTCCCCAGTAAAAAGGCAGTGCCACTCAAAAGACACATCAACAGCCCTTCATATGGCTCGGAGCAATTTTTCCTCCAAACAGTGCAGGTATCAGAAGGGAAAGCAGTTGTCTCTCCAATAGGAAACAGTGAAAGTTTTTTAAAGTCTTAAAGGGGCTTGTTTTGTTTCAAAGAGGAGGTCGGGTTTATAAGACAAGCGGTCATCATCACTGTGACATTTGTTTCAAATAAAGGGTATCATTTTGTGTTTTAAAGAAAGGGGATTCAAGTCTTGTTCAGAAAAGGTATTCTCAAACCTTTATTTCAAAACCTTCACCAATCAAATACAAAAGGGATTTTTGCTTGTTCGTTTTAAAAGAGGATGAGGACCGTTGCAAACCCCTTTTTGAATCTCTCAAAGCACGAGACAAACTCCCCTTGCTTTTTCCCTGGACCGAACAAAGAAGTTTGAACGAATGTCACAAATTTTTCAGGCTTATTAACCGTGCAGCGCGCCTGTACAACCACGCGGCGCATTTAGGCGCAGTTTTTACACTGTGATACAAGGCCGCGCGGCACGCCTGTAGGAGCGCGCGGCGCGCCTGTGGGTGTCGGTCCTGTCGGCCCGACAGTTGACCCGACAGCCCTTTTCTGCGCAGCGCTTTCTACAGCAAACGCGTCGCGCATGGTTTGAGCCTCCAAAATGCCTCCAAAAGTTTTTAAAGGCTGCTCAAACCCTCAAACAACAGCTGCCATCAAATTTTCAAGGTTTTCATGTGCCTTCTTGGTATGTTTAAAATTATAAAGGGTAATCATATGCCTCGTTTATCAAAGGACTAAGTAGTGGTGAAAACAATGAAACCCTTGGTGCAAGTCAAAGTGTATCAGTGTGAAAAGGTTTGAGGGTGGTTGTTACAGTTGGCTGAAGGAAGGATGATCATTCTTGTCTCAAAAAACCTAAACTACGCTCAAAGCTGAGTTAAAACAATACCTCTGTCAGCTGAAAATAGTGGGAACAAAACAAGTGGTGATAAGGGTTGATAGTTGTGCTCAAAAAACTCGGGGTTGCAGTGGTTTTGTTTGCCCAGCACTGGCATTAGTAAAAGTAATATATCTTGATGGATGACAAAGGACCCAATTAACTGTCCTCAAAGCAATATTAAAAGGTGAAGGCACTGTTTGAAGGCAGAAACACAGTATTAGAGCAAATGAAACAGGGAGCCTAAATTTCAGCTACAATGAGCATTATATAAGTGCTCTTTTATTCTAGGAGTCCTCCTTATGGTAAAGAACAGGGTCAAGGCTTCCAGATTTTATCCATAAACAAACTCTAGTATATAAAGCTGTAAATTGCCATTTGGAGGTACTGTCAAAGCCTGGTATGAGAAACAAAGAAGTATAAGGTGGGTATGATGATGGTGAGGAGTTTTGTTGTTTGACTGCTACAGGTCTTTTTGTGCTCACATCAAAACACCAAAGGCCCTGTGACCTTATTCAAGCTCAGAAATCATTTGACTATGTATTCTTTTTAAATTGACTGTGTGCTTATTCTTAAGATTGTTTGTTTGTTGGCATACAAAGAGAAAGGGGCAGCCTTATGAGACAGGGCAGCAGCATGAAGAACATCAGACTTATGATGAGGGTGAAACAGAGCAACAGTGGCAGCCACAGCATGTTACACATCAGCCACAGAAACCTCCTCAAGGACAGCAGTTTCAAGGAGAAAAAGGGCAAAGTGACAAAGATAAACAAGGCAACCCTCAAGCGAGCACTGATAAGGGCAAGAAAATACAAAACATGGATCATGAAGGGAATTATCCAAAGCATGTGCTAGCTGCCTCTCCTAGGCAAGGGGCCATGACTTCTTCACCAAAACTAGAATGCCAAGCAACAAAGAAGAAAACCAAGAAAAGCTCAAAACTGCCCAAAGAGGACGCCCGGTGAGAAAAAAGGAGAAAGACACCTTTAGGCTTGGAATTTCGGCCCGAGCTTCCAGACATATTTCTCAAAAGCCTTGAGGGACTTGCTCACCAAAATTGAGCAAAATTCAACATGTTTTGGTTTTTTGTCATTTTTTGGGTTTTTGGCCAAACTCATGGGCTTCGCCATTTCAGTTTGGGGCATCATCAAAAGATGAGGATGGTATCATTGGATGCCATAATTTCAGGAGCACACACTCAGCAATTTTCAGAACATTTGAAGATCATTTGCTCCCCCAAAATGGCGAAAAACACTCACTTTTTCAACATTCTGCCCCGTTTATCAGCAAGATTTATTTTCTGTGTTTTTACACACAGGTTCAGTTTTGAAGGACTTCCAGGCATCAGATTGGGAAAATTTTAGTTGCCCCAGAAAGCATACACTCAGAGCTTTCCAACGAGCTATCATGAGCCTCGTTTCGACATCGGGAAGGCTGCCAAATGTTGCCGGCAAGTCAGGGGACCTTTTGCTGATGTAAATTTTGAATATTTTTGTAAATTTTGAACCTTTAAAAACTGATATTTCCTCATGTGCGTTTAGCTATTTTTGCACATGAGAAGTTATGAAAAGTCAATTTAATTCCCTCTTTTAGCATTTTTTAGATATTTTATGAAATATTTTGTGCCTTGGGCTTTGCAAAGCCTCAAGGACAAGTTTAGATATTTTGATTAGGCCAATGGGATAGCAAGTTGAACCATGAGGTTTTCCTCACTTGAGCCTATATATTCCAAAGGCTTTCATTGTAAAACAAGGCTGAACTTGATGATAGAAGAAATATATGGTCATATAAGCTTTGGAAGAAATACTTGTCTCATGCTTTTGGATTGCCTCTTGGATGTTCTTGGATGATGAATAGAGGATTGTTGTTGGATTTCATGACTTGGTAGAATGGTATAGTGTCTCTTTCTTTGTTTTGTCTTCTAGTTTTCATTCATGAATACATGTTTCTTGCTTGCTATAGATTAGTAAATAACAAATTTGAGACATGCCCATGGAGGCACCTCAAATTTCATGTTTCTTCATAGCTTCTTTGTTTTCCTCTTCCTAAGTAACATTAAAGAATTCTTGACTGCTCTTTAATAATTTAGGATATTGTTGCTTGTTTCATTCATGGTTTTATACATGCTAAGTATGACTTACGGTACGCCCTGCTTACCTATGGCTAGCTATAGTTCCATCCATGAAATTTCTCTTTGACTGATTAGATTATCATTTTTTGGAACTAAGGAGGCCTAGTTCCGATCTAGCCCTTTGCCTAAAACTATGCAAATCTTGTTGTTAAAAGTGCCCATTAACTTGAAGTACTGTGTTTAGGAATTCCGGCACAGTAAGTTAAGTTGTTTGTCCGTCTTAAGTGTTTTCCCCAAAGTCTGATAGTCATTTCCCAAAGTTAGAGGGTCATATACCTCTATGTATGGCTTGAATGTTTATTTCTATGTATTGATTAGCTTATAGTTACATTTTGCATGATTAATGGTTTTCCCTACTATGTTTATGTTATCTATTGAACTAGTTATGCTTGAAACTCTTTGTTGTTCACAAACTTGATGTCCATTTACTCCATTTTTCCCAAAGATCCTTTCTACCTTGAATCAAATCGGCCCTTCAACAGCCTTGTATCACCATCTGATAGCTTTCTTAACCTTTTCGACCCCATAGCCCAGTTGATCTAACATCTTTTTACCTATCTTATATCTTTGATCAGTTTCATCCCTCACAATTAAAAAAACAAAAACCAAAAAACTTACTTCATAACTAGCCTAAAATCAGAACACAATAAGCAAACACACAGATATCCCTTACACACATAGAGAGAGCCCTCTCTGAGTCCAGGAAGGCTAGGTCCTTGGGCTCCAAAGCTTGGTTTGATGTTACACTGTCATTTGGCTTGCCAATCAGCCAAATCACAGGACCCTAACATAATGGCGATCACGGTGGGACTCTGAGTAATAAACAAACTTAGTTTCCCTAATCTTTAGAGGCCTTAAGAATACTATCTGATTGACTTATCCCACCGCTCACTAACATAATGGCGATCACGGTGGGACCTTCTGAGTTAGTGACAATCTAAGTACTCCTTAGTAACTCTCGAAGTCTCATTCAAACTTAGAAAACTTAAGTGTTGTCCGAAGAGTAGAAAATAGCTCCTTCACCATCTTAGCAAAATGATGAGTCAGTTATAGGAAACTCTTCCAAACCTCAGGACTACATAAAACTCAGAAAACCCCAAAAAAGCTCCCTTATATTGGTTTTTGACAGTATTGGTGGTGGACCATACACATATACCTCAAAACAACTAAAAATCCACCTGGCGACTCCACTAGCCTCCAGTAGGCCTTACTATTTTACCAAACTCTAGGCTAATATCCGATCGACCTATCCCACCGCTCACTAACATAATGGCGATCACGGTGGGACCTACTGAGTACATGACAGTCTAGCAAACTCTTATAGACTCTTTAGTCCTTCACACTAAACTCAGACTAGCAGTCCATAGAATCATTTAGAGTAAACTCTTTTTGTTATCACCACCCTAGCAAAGTGATGAAACAAGTTTAGAATAATTTAGTAAACCATAGGCTACACATAAAACTCAAAAAAACCACAAAAAACTCCCAGATTGGCTTTTTCCCTAGTTACTGGTGGTGGACCATAGCTACATCTTTTCAAAAACAACCAAGTTCCACCTGGCGACTCCACTAGCCTCCAATAGGCCTATTACTCTGCTAGTCCTTATAAAATCTTCTGGGAATGCATTAAGCAATCCCAATCATGCTGATGGTGGACTGCACAGTTCAAATCTTCCACCTGGCGACCCCACAACCTTCATTAGACCAAAAGACCCCACTGGTAGAGAACTTTAGTTTGGTTGAAAAGACATAGTGATCCTTTCTGATTAACAAAGATGGATCCAAGGATACAAAGGAGATATGCTCCAATGAGCAGAGAACATATCCCTGGATTCCCACACAAAATGCCTACAGATGTAAATTGGATAGGAAACCTACCTCTCTTTCGAGATGAAAATGTTGACAACCCATTTTTACACCTCATCAATTTTCATATACATATATGGAAATTAAAGGTTGAATGGCATGAGGAATGCCTCATGAAAATGTTCATGGGTACATTAGAAGAAGAGGCAAGAGAATGGTATGAAAGCCTAGAACCTTGCACCTTGTTTTCTTTGAAGGATTTCCACAAAGTATTTTGTAAACGCTATATAGGGCATTGTCCATCTCTATCATTGGCTGAAAATTGTTGTGATCACTCTGAAAACCTCATACAACACCTTATAAGCATTGAAGAACACTTAGGAAATTGGCATCCTGAGGATTTTTTAGAGGAGATCCATAATTTTCTTACCCAAGCTAACCATCAAGATGACCAAGAAAAGTTGATCCTAGATGACATCCACCAAAAAATAAGAGAAGATCCACAAGAACTCTTTGAAAAGGTTGAAACAGATAACAATCCATCTGCCCTTCCCTGTAAAATACAAGAGGACATTCAGCCACAAGATCAACTTCCACAAAAAATGGAAAGAAATTGTTGCCCACTTCAAAGAAAACAGAAAATACCTCCTCCTTTAACTGAAGAAGAAATAGATCGACTTATAAACATCCAGACAACCTCTGAAACTTCATATAACCAAAACTTCTCTGACCTTTCTCTTACTAATCTTGCATATCATAAGTCAGAAAATATATTTGTAAATCAAGTTGAAGAAAAGCAATCTGATAGTCTAATATACATGGCTAGTGACATTACTTATGTTAATGATTCTCCAATGTTTGATCAATATGTTGATGATTATGATTTCCAAACAGAAGCTAACTTTGCAAAAGACTCAGTTTTTTATTTTCGGGAGGAAGCTCAGTTTCATAAACTTGAGAAAAGTGAACAACCATTACAGGTCATCTATGACACTGATGAGAAGAGCCTTGAGAGTTTAGAAGTAAGTGAAGAGTCTCGGACCTTTTGCTCTACTTCACTTCAGTCCATCAGAGATAACATTCACATAATTGGAAATCAACAGTTTTTCAGTTTTGATGATGAGGTTGAGGAGGATGATGAAATTCTCGAGCATGTTGTAAATAAGAAGCCTTTGCCTAAAATGGTTGAGGAAATCATTTTGGACATAGAATCTTCCTTAACTCCAGATTTGCAGCCACCAAGTTCCATTGAGTTACAAATTTCAGATGAAGAAATAGAGGTTGATAAACACATGAGAGTTGTCACACTATCCTTTCAAGATAATTTACTGTCAAAGTGTATCCCTGCTCATAAACCGGATGACCTTCACACAGTTTTCAGTCCACTTAATCAGAACACATCAGCTTGGAAAGAAAACTACACTGCAATATATGATGAGCCTGACAGTTCAAGTGATCATGAGCAAGAGGAAGAGTTGTTTTACCCGGGGAGTCCCAAATATAGCCAAGTGGAAGAAAGAGTAGTCCTGAATGAAGCCTATATATCAAATCCTCTAGATCAGGTATTATTCCAAGATCCATTTGTTGTTTTCCTTGAGAAATCTGAAGGAGTAGTGGGTTCTATCATAAACAAGTTGCTACCAAGAATGAGAAAAAACTTAAGCACTATTGTCCTAAAACAAACCAAATGGGAGTGGCCCTTTCATTATTTTTGCATCATGAAAGAACTAACCCAGAGTCACCCATGTAATCATCTACTTGACTGGTTACATTGGAAAGAAGAGTTCACCAAATGTGTATGTTGTGTATAGTTTAGGCTAGGATAGGTAGATAGTTAAAATAAGCTCAGCCTTGTGAGCATCTTTCCAGTTTTAGATTGTTCGAAGAAAAGTGAAAAAGTAGAAAATACAAAAACAGTAAAAAGTAGAAAAAGAGGGCAGTTTCTAACAAGCAATGGTAAAGCCCCGTACCCAAAAAATAGTCATGCTGAAAGCGAGCAAGTCTAAATGCCGCTACTAGTACTCAAATGTCTTGTTCAGTTATCTAGCCTAATCATAGTTGAACATGTTTAAATTTAATTGCTGATAAGTTAGTGAGTGAAAAAGATGGTCAACATTGTGTAAGCTTGACTTATCAAAGAGAGTAGATTAGGAGAAGATACTGGTTCCACACGCCCAAAACAGAACCAAAGAGGGAAGCAGGGATGAAAAACAAATTGTGCATCTTAGCCCTGTTTTTCCTAGTTTCCATTTTATGCAAAATAATATTTGTGTGCAACTTGTATTTATGCTGCAAATGCATGACAAATCAGACTGTCTAATCCTAATTTGATCATCTTTTAAATTTCATGTTTTAGATTAGAGAAAAAAATCCTGTCAAACAGCTTAATCTTGACAGTTGATCTAGCATAGGTAGAGTAATGAAGGAGTTCATCAGTTTAATCTGAACTCCCGGCAGATATAAGTGTAGAATTAGATAGGTTCATTTTTCAAAAAGAAAAATATATATTCAAAAGGATGCTAGTTCAAATGCGCCAAAAAGAAGAAAAAAATGTTAGGAAACATCGCAGTAGGTAGAAATATCATCGATGTTAATCATATTGTCACTTTAGTGTCACTTTTCGTATAGCATCAATAAGGTGAAATTTTGCTAATGGGTAAGGCAACGTCTTCATAAGCCAAAGATTCGAAATTCTCGACACCTCCTCAAACAGTCGCTTCTCCTCAAATGAACAACGTTAGTCACCTATTTTCACCTCGTTGTTGATGACCAAATCTAAAATAGTTTTCAAAAGTTGATTCCACATGTCAATTTGTCATCTAGAAAACTCTACAAACTTTTTTTTGCTCTCTTATATGTATTTACCATGACGAGATAAAACCCCATTAATAACTTACTTAGCCTCAAAATGCATAGCCATTCATCACTTTAAAGAAACAATCTAATATCCGTCTAAAGCTCCTGGGTTAGGAAGTGACGCGAGCTCTTTCTCCCTTGGCAAATTATCCTAAATCCAAAGAACCTTCATCTGCTATAAGACCAATCATAACAGACCTTCTCATTCTACAAACAAAGTTGGTTACAAGCCCTAGGTCGCGCCACTAATACACCCTCAGGTCTCAGCAACACATAGACCATAAGTCAAGCTGATTTTAGGTGTTTTTACAGTTTTTGATGGATCTTTCAAAGAAAAAGGCATACCAGCATCTCAGAAGACAATATTTGGCTCCACATGAGAAGACAGCTACTTCTCAATGTTATCTTGAGCCTGGGATGCAGCTACAAAGCAAAGAGTTCTTCATCAAGCTCTTGCGACCACATTCAAAGCCTGAAGGACACAGCAAAACAACACAACAAAAGAGGTCAACATGCATTTAAGACCGAAGAACTCTTCATCTACAAGCAGAGAAGAAAGCGCTCATTCATAAGCAAAGGACAAAGGTAAAAAGGATGTTTTCATTAACCGAGAACAAAACAGTTAACAAAGTGAAACAGCAAATGAAAACTTCTGCATGGAAATGATGATTAAGAGCAGGGGTAAAAAAGTAGGCTTTAAAGTTGGTTTGCATGAGTTCCATTATTATTTGAATAACAATGTGAAGCTAGTAGGTTTCTCATCAGCGAAGAAATATTATTAAACTGATGACCAGAGAAGTCAAAGAGGTCTTGGTCTGAAAGTAACGTTTGCCATTATATTCAAAAGGAAAACAGGTTGCTGTCAAAGAAAGCTTCCTTCATAAGCAAATTCAAAAAAGAGTCAAAAAGAAGATCAAATAGCACAAGTGACAGCAGGAGAGCAATGCAAATACAAGAGATGGAAAAGGGGATACTGAATTTATAGTTAAGTTTATTCCCTAGTAAAAAGGCAGTGCCACTCAAAAGACACATCAACAGCCCTTCATATGGCTCAGAGAAATTTTTCCTCCAAACAGTGCAGGTATCAGAAGGGAAAGCAGTTGTCTCTCCAATAGGAAACAGTGAAAAAATTTTAAAGTCTTAAAGGGGCTTGTTTTGTTTCAAAGAGGAGGTCGGGTTTATAAGACAAGCGGTCATCATCACTGTGACATTTGTTTCAAATAAAGGGTATCAGTTTGTGTTTTAAAGAAAGGGGATTCAAGTCTTGTTCAGAAAAGGAATTCTCAAACCTTTCTTTCAAAACCTTCACCAATCAAATACAAAAGGGATTTTTGCTTGTTCGTTTTAAAAGAGGATGAGGACCGTTGCAAACCCCTTTTTGAATCTCTCAAAGCACGAGACAAACTCCCCTTGCTTTTTCCCTAGACCGAAGAAAGAAGTTTAAACGAATGTCACAAAGTTTTCAGGCTTATTAACCGCGTGGCACGCTTGTACAACCGCGCGGCGCATTCAGGCGCAGTTTTTACACTGTGATACAAGGCTGCGCGGCACGCCTATGGGTGTCGGTCCTGTCGGCCCGACAGTTGACCCGACAGCCCTTTTCTACGCGGCGCTTTCTACAGCAAACGCATCGCGCATGGTTTGAGCCTCCAAAATGCCTCCAAAAGTTTTTAAAGGCTGCTCAAACCCTCAAACAATAGCTGCCATCAAATTTTCAAGTTTTTCATGTGCCTTCTTGGTATGTTTAAAATTCTAAAGGGTAATCATATGCCTCGTTTATCAAAGGACTAAGTAATGGTGAAAACAATGAAACCCTTGGTGCAAGTCAAAGTGTATCAGTGTGAAAAGGTTTGAGGGTGGTTGTTACAATTGGCTGAAGGAAGGATGATCATTCTTGTCTCAAAAAACCTAAACTGCGCTCGAAGCTGAGTTAAAACAATACCTCTGTCAGCTAAAAATAGTGGGAACAAAACAAGTGGTGATAAGGGTTGATAGTTGTGCTCAAAAAACTCGAGGTTGCAATGGTTTTTTTTGCCCAGCACTGGCATTAGTAAAAGTAATATATCTTGATGGATGACAAAGGACCCAATTAACTGTCCTCAAAGCAATATTAAAAGGTGAAGGCACTGTTTGAAGGCAGAAACACAGTATTAGAGAAAATGAAACAAGGAGCCTAAATTTCATCTACAATGAGCATTATATAAGTGCTATTTTATTCTAGGAGTCCTCCTTATGGTAAAGAACAGGGTCAAGGCTTCCAGCTTTTATCCATAAACAAACTCTAGTATATAAAGTTGTAAATTACCATTTGGAGGTATTGTCAAAGCCTGGTATGAGAAACAAAGAAGTATAAGGTGGGTATGATGATGGTGAGGAGTTTTGTTGTTTGACTGCTACAGGTCTTTTTGTGCTCACATCAAAACACCAAAGGCCCTATGACCTTATTCAGGCTCAGAAATCATTTGACTGTGTATGTATTTTTAAATTGACTGTGTGCTTATTCTTAAGATTGTTTGTTGGTTGGCATGCAAAGAGAAAGGGGCAGCCTTATGAGACAGGGCAGCAGCATGAAGAACATCAGACTTATGATGAGGGTGAAACAAAGCAACAGGAGCAGCCACATCATGTTACACATCAGCCACAGAAACCTCCTCAAGGACGGAAGTTTCAAAAAGAAAAAGGGCAAAGTGACAAAGATAAACAAGGCAACCCTCAAGCGAGCACTGATAAGGGCAAGAAAATACAAAACATGGATCGTGAAGGGCATTCTCCAAAGCATGTGCTAGCTGCCTCTCCTAGGCAAGGGGCCATGACTTCTTCACCAAAGCTAGAATGCCAAGCAACAAAGAAGAAAACCAAGAAAAGCTTAAAATTGCCCAAAGAGGACGCCTGGTGAGAAAAAAGGAGAAAGACACCTTTAGGCTTGGAATTTCGGCCCGAGCTTCCAGACATATTTATAAGAAGCCTTGAGGGACTTGCTCACCAAAATTGAGCAAAATTCAACATGTTTTGGTTTTTTGTCATTTTTTGGGTTTTTGGCCAAACTCATGGGCTTCGCCATTTCAGTTTGGGGCATCATCAAAAGATGAGGATGGTATCATTGGATGCCATAATTTCAGGATCACACACTCAGCAATTTTCAGAACATTTGAAGATCATTTGCTCCCCCAAAATGGCGAAAAACACTCACTTTTTCAACATTCTGCCCCGTTTACCAGCAAGGTTTATTTTCTGGGTTTTTACACACAGGTTCAGTTTTGAAGGACTTCCAGGCATCAGATTGGGAAAATTTCAATTGTCCCAGAAATTAGACACTCAGATATTTCCAACGAGCTATCATGAGCCTCGTTTCAACATCAAGAAGGCTGCCAAATGTTGTTGGCAAGTCAGGGGACCTTTTGCTGATGTAAATTTTGAATATTTTTGTAAATTTTGAACCTTTAAAAACTGATATTTTCTCATGTGCGTTTAGCTATTTTTGCACATGAGAAGTTATGAAAAGTCAATTTAATTCCCTCTTTTAGCATTTTTTAGATATTTTATGACATATTTTGTGCCTTGGGCTTTGCAAAGCCTCAAGGACAAGTTTAGATATTTTGATTAGGCCAATGGGATAGCAAGTTGAACCATGAGGTTTTCCTCACTTTGGCCTATTTATTCCAAAGGCTTTCATTGTAAACAAGGCTGAACTTGATGATAGAAGCAATATATGGTCATATAAGCTTTGGAAGAAATACTTGTCTCATGCTTTTGGATTGCCTCTTGGATGTTCTTGGATGGTGAAAGAGGATTGTTGTTGGATTCCACGACTTGGTAGAATGGTATAGTGTCTCTTTATTTTTTTTGTCTTCTAGTTTCCATTCATGAATACATGTTTCTTGCTTGCTATAGATCAGTAGAGAACAAATTTGAGACATGCCCATGGAGGCACCTCAAATTTCCTGTTTCTTCATAGCTTCTTTGTTTTCCTCTTCCTAAGTAACATTAAAGAATTCTTGACTGCTCTTTAATAATTTAGGATATTGTTTCTTGTTTCATTCATGGTTTTATACATGCTAAGTATGAATTATGGTACGCCCTGCTTACCTATGGCTAGCTATAGTTCCATCCATGAAATTTCTCTTTGACTGATTAGATTATCATTTTGTTGAACCAAGGAGGCCTAGTTCCGATCTAGCCCTTTGCCTAAAACTATGCAAATCTTGTTGTTCAAAGTGCCCAATAAATTGAAGTACTATGTTTAGGCATTCCAGCATAGTATGTTAAGTTGTTTGTCCGTCTTAAGTGTTTTCCCCAAAGTTTGATAGTCATTTCCCAAAGTTAGAGGGTCATATACCTCTATGTATGGCTTGAATGTTTATTTCTATGTATTGTTTAGCTTATAGTTACATTTTGCATGATTAATGGTTTTCCCTACCATGTTTATGTTATCTATTGAACTAGTTATGCTTGAAACTCTTTGTTGTTCACAAACTTGATGTCCATTTACTCCATTTTTCCCAAAGATCTTTCCTACCTTGAATCAAATCGGCCCTTCAACAGCCTTGTATCACCGTTTGATAGCTTTCTTGAACTTTTCAACCCCATAGCCTAGTTGATCTGACATCTTTTTACCTATCTTATATCTTTGATTAGTTTCATCCCTCACAACTTAAAAACCAAAACCAAAAAACTTACTTCATAACTAGCCTAAAATCAGAACACAATAAGCAAACACACAGATATCCCTTACACATATAGAGAGAGCCCTCTCTGAGTCCAGGAAGGCTAGGTCCTTGGGCTCCAAAGCTTGGTTTGATGTTACACTGTCATTTGGCTTGCTAATCAGCCAAATCACGGTACCCTAACAATTACCAATTCATAATGTCTTAAAAAAAAAAAAAAAAAAACATAGCCACACACACTTGGTCCCTTCTGTCTACCAAATCAAAAGCACGGATTTTTAGTGTGAACATGCAAATAATTGTGAATATAAATATAATTCAAATACCCTCACAGTTGTGACACTATCTCACATTTCCATTTTTTTTTCAAACAATATATCACATTGCCATTGCCTCTCACTTGACTGTGATTTTGGGTCTAAGATATGATGCAACATATAGCTGATCTTTAAAATCGCAATTGGACTAAAGAGGCAAATGAATTCCATAAAGATGTAATACAAAGAGAGATCAACCTCGGGGATACTAATATATATATGTTATGTAATACCAGACTCGCGATGTGAATTTTGGCGAGTATTTGAGTAACGCCTGACAAGGAATGCAAGCCACAGACAAGCATACAGGCATGGAAATGCTAGAGTAATTCCTAGGGAATAAATTATCATGATTTCTCATAAGAAAATCAGATAAGGGTAAATATGATGGGTATTTTAACAAGACTGTGTTTGATACCATTGTTGGAAACACATCAAAATAGACAACAAATTTATAAGTGTTCCTGACATAAGATGCATCTATATCTGGTTCTACTATTTTATCTATATATTAAAATTACATCAAAATAAATTATACTGAGTCAAACTCAAATTTTCCTACCCAACAGTTCGAACCTACCTTATGAAATCAAAAAACTAAAAGCTTGTAGCAAAAAAAAAAAATCAATGCCTACCCTGAGGCGCCAATTCGTAGTTTCCTGACAGTTTCCTCGGAGCCAATCTTGAGCTGTGCGTAAGTCTGAATGGGAATATTCCTTGAGAGTGTGAGTTTTAGGGAAATAGATAACCCAAATCTCCTCTTCTGCGCCTGTGCAGTTTGACAATGAAGCCATGCCACCAACAATATTAACACAACTTCACATTGGTGCTGATTGACATACTTTCTATAAAAGGGTAGTGGAAAGCAAGATTGATTGTGGTTGCAGACTTGCTAAGAAAGGTAACTTTCACTTAAAATTTTTAATCCAGTGGTGAATCGATTGTGGTTGCAGACTCGCAGTTACGAACTTGGGTCGTTAGTGAGGATTCAACTTGCAAAAAAACACACTGTTAGATGGAAAATAAATGGGCGTAAGAACGTTTTCAAAAAAAAATTAAACATCAAAAATACATGTTCCACTGTTCCAAGCACGTCACGAAAAAAGGGCACCCAAAAATTCCAACAGTCAAATACGGGCAAAATGCCATCAAATTCCATCTATGGGTTTACCATCCATTCTGATCCAAAATTTTTCATTTTTTAAATTCCAAATATAATGCAATATCACCCGTCGCCCACTTAGGTCAAGGTGAAAAACTAGTTATTTTTTCTTATTTATTAAACATTGATTATTCACCACTAGTCCAATGTCATCGTGGTGCTTTTACTCTATTTTTAATTTCAATTAAAAGATATAATTTCAAATTTATTAAAATATGATTATTTTGTGTTATACCTCAAAGTGGTTAATCGTAGGTTCAACTATTGATGCGATGGGATCTCAAGACTTTTACCTAAGTCTAACCTTGGATTTTATGTAGGAATGTGACTCTTTAGGGAATAATGGCATTACACCCTTATTGTGCACCCCGCCCCCGCCCTACCCCTTATCGCATATCAAACATAACAATGAAGCATGTCTCCTCCTACCATAGCATAGACAACGTAGACATGTCTCCTTTATCACTAAATAGTCATGTTTCCTTTATCCAATTCCTTGGATCATGCATATCATGTATGAGACTTCACCTCTATCATTAGGATTAGGTAAGCACATCACCTCTACTATGCCCATCAAAAACATATTTCACAACCACCTGGTACATCTCATGCCCATAAGATGGTCGATTGACAAGGTTCAATGTTGTGTCTTACACATTGCATTAACATAGATTAAATAACATTGTTCAATACATCAACAATAACCATAAGAAAGTTGAAGAATAACATTTGATAACCAATCATAGGGCCCAAACATTGGCTCTCATCTCTATCTATATGTACATGTGTTCATGCTAGACGATTAATTCCCTATATCAGTCATAGTTCACATAGCGATATGTATCATTGCATATTATAATCATGCCATCCAACTCCAGTATATAGTTAAGCAAAGGTTCAAAATATTGCATGTCATACATCATGAAATCATGATTAAGCAATCAACATTAGCAAAGGGTCATCTAGCCTTAGGCTTTCTTCCTAGACCTCATATCATCAAGAAGTGTGCATTGCCTCATCCTTGCTTATCATGGCAGAACTTGACACATTATTAACACTATCTTCTTGATCCAAATATCATAATCAATGTGGTGTTGTATATATGCATAAATAAATGTGCCAAACAATTTAAGTCTCATAAGATATCATGCTATCACATCATTTTTTATAAGCACAATATATGAGTTCCACAAGCCAAAAATCACTAGTTAGGACATACACAACCATTCCATTGCAACATAATAGGTTTTTATATACAATCAACATCACATAGCATTTCAACCTTCATCAAAATCAAAATAACAAATGGGTTGCCTCCAAATGAGTAACATCTGAATACATAGTCAATGTCAAGAAAGGAGGGAAACAATACATATAGTCCATGTCAATAAATTCTAATATTATAGAGAATGAATTGTGTTGCTATGCATCTAACCAAATTTATTCAACAAGATGAACATAATTGTGCAATATGTGGCCCACAAAAAACATGATGAAAATGCATTCTCCGAAAACATGATGTCGACGCATTCACTGGGATGAGAATGCACGACTGAGAAGGCAATTGTTTTGTGGAAGACACTCTATGAGAGACTTCTACTAACATTTAATTAGTTCAAGATCAACAACCATGATACCTTTTTTTTTATTTTTATTTTTTTTAGTTATAAACACAATTCTAAGATATGGGAAATCATTGTATAATCACATTGGAAAAAACTTAATATAATGCACTAGGAAAAATGTATTATAAGATTTAGCAAGTATAATATTTTTTTTAAATGTTCAACTGAATATTTGTCATACTAAATTAAGGGATGGGCAGCCTAAACATTAGACTCATTCTCTATAAACCCTTGAAAAACTTGCACTCTTCTATATCAGAATGGAAAATATACTATTTATTTACAGAAGAAATGGCTTCATGTGTTACTGCTTATACTTGTGCAACTCTTTTTTCTTAGCTCATCTCTAGTGTCATTGGCCTTGGGTTACAAGTCTCATTTCGTATTTCAAATTATCCTTTTATTATGAAATTCTATTATGCTCCAAATAATATTAATAGTTACAATGACTACAAGTTTCCGATAATGCTATGTACTTCTTTTTATACTTGATAGAAAGTTTTTCCACGTGATTGATAATCTTAATTATTGATTATTTTTTATAAAAACAATTATTTAAAATTGAAAAAAAAAATAGTGATAACAAGTTCCAATTGATAATCATCGAATTGGGACTACATTAACTGGATAGAACATGATATCAAGTATCAACAAATACAAAGTATTTTAGTGATGTACCATAACCTAGAAATGGTTCTCATCACAACAATAAATCTAACATACAAAAAATATTTCAAATGTCATTTTATCTTTATTCTTAGGCTTAGCCCAAGCCAATATAGTTGTATTTGGCAATTACATTTCCACTTCACATGTTTAATATCACTCATTTGTGATTTCTCCATGTTGTTCGAGCTTTTACTCGATGTTATATTAAGTGCCTTAACAAGAGCTTGCTTAGTAAGATTTAAACCTAAGTCATCGTTATAATAAGTGCTCCAACTTATCAGTAGATCCATGTGAGGTTTCTATGCTCATTGCCAACCCAACTCACTAATCGATCTATGGCTTCAATCAAATTCTTAAATCAAGTCGCCAATAAAATATTTTTCACCTTACCAATGCTTGCAAGCCAATATTGGCATGCTCATCAATCATGATCATGGATGGAATTTGATGGGCATTTTGCCCGTATTTGATTGTTGGAATTTATAGATGTTTGTTTATTGTGATGTGCTTGGAACGATGGAACACATATTTTTGACGTTTAAAACTTTTACAAAAATGTTCTTACGCCCATTTATTTTCCATCTAACAATGTGTTTTTTTGCAAGTTGACTCACTGAACGACGCAAGTTTGCAACTGCAAGTCTGCAACCACAATCGATTTGCCACTGGATTAAAAACTGTAAGGGAAAGTTACCTTTCTTGGAAAGTATGCAACCACAATCCATCTTGCTTTCCGCTACCCTTTTACAGGAAGTATGTCAATCAACGCCATGTTGAAGTCGTGTTAATATTGTTGGAGGCGTGGCTTCATCATCAAACTGCGCAAGCGCATAAGAGGAGCTTTAGGCGGTCTACTTCCCTAACACTCACACTCTCAAGGCATATGGCCATTCGGACTTATGCCCAACTCAAGATTGGCTCTGAGGAAACTGCCAAGAAAATGCGAATTGGCACCTCAGGTTAGGCATTGATTTTTTTTTGCGAGCTTTTAATTTTTTGATTTCATTAGGAAGGTTCGAACTGTTGGGCAGGAAAATTTGAGTTTGATTTTGTATAATTTATTTTGTTTTAATTTGAATATATAGATAAAATAGCAGAACCAGATATATATGCATCTTGTGTCAGACACACTTATCAATCTGTTGTCTATTTTGATGTGTTTATAATAGTGGTATCAGACACAATCTTATTAAGATACCCATAAGATCTGCCCTTGTCTGATTTTCTTCTAAGAAATCCTGACTATTTATTCCCTAGCAATTACTCTACCCTTTCCACCCCCTTTTCCTTGTTTGTGGTTTGCATTCCTTGTCAGGTGTTACTCAGATACTCTGCAAAACGCAGAAGCCAAAATTCACATCGCGAGTCTAGTATTACATAACCCATCTTTCTCAATATCCCCAAGACTGAGATCTCTTTATATCACACCTTTATGACATTGCTTTGCCACGTCAGTCAAATTGTGATTTTAAAGACCAACTATATGTTGCATCATATCTCACACCCAAACTCACGGTGGAGTGAGAGAGGCAATGACAATGTGAGATATTGTTTGAAAAAAAATGGCAATGTGATATAGTGTCATGACTACCAGGGGATTTGAATTATATTTATCTTCACAGCTATTTGCATATTCACACTAAAAATCCTTGCTTTTGATTTGATAGACATAAGAGACCAAGTGTGGATGGCTCTGTTTCTTTCATTCCTTTTTCTTAAAGCATGGTGAATTGGTAATGTTGGAGTAATTTGAGCGAGACCCAAATTAGTGAATCAGTAATGTTGGAGTAATTTATTTCTATCAACATTTATGAGTCATTTAAATTATATAAATCTGCTAATAAAATTTTGATAAAGAAATTGTCCATTTAATCTAATATATGTTAGAAAACTATTTTATTAACCCTCATTTAAGTAAACATTTTTTTATTAATTGGTAACGTAATTTTAAATCTTGTATAACGCCAAGTTTCTTTTAGAAATATTTGTTAACATTTGCAGATTTTAATTATAATATATGAAAGTAAAATAAGATTTGAAGGTTTACTCTAATGCCTGTGCGTTTAAAATTATTCTGATCAATTTATTTAGAATTATTTCGTAAAACTTCAAGATATTAAAAAAAAAAAAAAAAAAAAAAAAAATTGGTCTCACTTTTCTGTTTGAATATTTGGAAAGAGACTTGGACCATAGATAATTGTAGGTTTAGATTATCGACTTAACCACACCGCCCACAATTAACTTTACAATCTATCTAACCATTGTAAGAGATTTTTACTCTCTTCGATATGTTTCAAAGGGATTTTCATGAGAAGGCTTCTAACTCATAATTAGATGAAAAAGAGTAACATTGGAGTCAAAAAAAAATATTTAGATGTCAACAACGTTTGAAGGATTTCTATATCGTGTATTAGTGAATCGCTAATGTTAGAGTAATTTGGGGAGACTAAATTCAAACTTAGCCATTTGTTAAAAACTTAAAGACAAATTAAACTTCAAACCATTATTTTAGAGCTCAATGAAACATTAAATTAGTTTTTTTATTTATTTAGAGCTATGACTTATTTCTTAAATTTAAATTGATTTTTTTCTTTATATTTATTTTCTATTTGTAAATAATATCTTTTAAGCTAACTATGTTAGGGTTTTTTTTATAAGTTTTTAAAAAAATTAATTTATTTTAATTGGTTTGCATATAAGAAAACTATTTAAATAGAAATGTCTCCAAAAAAGAAAGGTCAATCAACGATAAAAATAAAAAATAAAATAAAATTATGGATATTCTAAAACATCAAAAACTTCTAATGTTAAATATATTACATCTATACCTGATTTGAATGATGATGTTAATGAAAATATGGATGAAGAGTTTGTTGTCGATCTAGAAATGCTTGGCAATGAAAATGAATGACAAGATGGTGGATCTAGTAGTTTGAGGAGGAAAGTTTTTTCAAAACGTGAATTTCGAGAAGAGTGGAAGACAAAACATCATTGGGTGTATAATATCAATGTTGAAGATGGCAAGACTCGTATGAAGTGCAAAATTTGCGAGAAATACAAGGCTCAAGGTTCGTGGGGTATTGAAGATGGTTGTAATACCATTCAATATGATATTGAGACAACTCAAACAAAATCTAGTATTCATCAAACATCAACTCAGAAAAATTTATATGAAACTGAAAGGTTGACAAAGCCCATTACATAAAACATATTGGCTATAAGTGAGACCAATAAGAAAAGGGTCACAACCACCATGAAGTTAACATAATTTATTGCACAAAAGGATAATTCAATTGATACTTACGAAGATCATTGTCATCTTCAAATGCATCTGCAGACCCCTAATGTGTTTTCTCGAGTGGAGTATTCTTCCTACATACATAAAAAAACACCTACTGAATTTATTCACTCTATATCAAATTATATTGAAGGGGTGCAAACTAGAAAAATAAGTTCATTTTTCTCTATAATGTTAAATGAAAGTATAGACAATGGTTTGGAACAACATTTTGTTGTATATTCTACATATCTATACTTAAAAGGTTTGGGCCCTCTAGTCTCATTAATTTAAAGAAAACAAAATAGTTGAAAATGAGAAACTAATAACACTTTTGACTAATGGTGCTTCATCGACGATTGGATGTGAAAACGGATTTGTTACATTGCCAAAGAATGATCTACCAAATCTTATTGGTACTCATTGCATTGCACATCGTGAAGCACTTGCTGCATCAAATGCTTCAAAAAAAATATCAAAACTTTTGTATGTTGAGAAAAGAGCAAACAAGGCATATTCATGGGTTGGAAATTCTATAAAGAGAAATAATGAACTCGTTATTTATTAAAGATAATGGAATTAGAATCCTTGTAGGTTCTTCAAATCCATGGGATTTGATAGCTCTAGGGGTCAAGTGGTTGAAAAACTAGTTACATTAATGTTTGTCATTTTGAGCTTGTGAAAGAAAGAAAGAAAAAATTCATGGTATCATGATGCAAGAATTTTTTCAGTTGAATTTTGTTTAAATATGTTTGTTGATGTTTTGAAAGAGTTAAATAATCAAAACAAAAAATTTCAAAAAGATAATGTGGTTGTCACATCGCTTGGAATAACTATTAACCATGCATTAAATACTTGTAAAAGATATTTCCGCACACCAGATTCGTTTGCAAAAAGTGTTGTACATCTTACTAAATTTTTGAAATACTATAAAGACGATTTCCTTGAAAATGTTGGCAAATACTAGAATACCCATAGACATGACTTGTTGTATATTCCAATCCATGATGAGCAGTTGTAACAACCAATGGCAGCTTGCATTGATGGCTCCCTTGAAAGTTACATACAACTTACAAGAAATTATGTTCAATCATTGATTGAGAGTTTCAATTCAAGATTTCCAGATCTTCATCTTTTTAATGCAACAAGGTTGTTTAGTCCTTGTCATTATCCATCAGATCTTTATGTAAGAGAAAATAATGCAAAACATTGGCTTGAAATATTTTTTTCATATTTGCAACATAAAACATGTAATGAAGGTGAAAATGTACCAACATTTGATATTACAACTTGTAAAAGATAATTGTATCAATTATTGATGTGGTTTATTTGAATGGAGAAATATTCCCAATGAAAAATGCATGGAAAATATTTTCCTAAACAAAATATTAGCACTTTGGATATCCAAATATGCTAAAATTATAGCAATCAATGTTTGTCATACCAAAGAGCACTGTCACATGTGAACGAGAATTCTCTAAGCAAAATATGATCAAAGATATAAGAAGAACAAGACTATCAATTAACACACTTGATGCATTGATGCGCATAACATTAATAGGTCCTAACACAACAGAGGTGGAAAAGAAACAGGTTTATAAGATTTGGCCAGCTGCAAAAGAAACAAAACTTTTTGACAAGAGAGAACTATATGGTTTTTTACTTCGCAGAAAGTTTATATATATATATATATATATATATATATATATATATATATCACTTGTGTTGTCCTCTACTATATTTATATTTTTGGTATGAAATTTTAATGTTCTATGTATTGATGGAATGTGGAATACAAGCATGAATAGTTACATGGATGAAAATTTTTATAAGAAAAAATTGAATATATCATTTGAAAGTTTTTTCATGTGTTGTTATTATAGGTTGATGGCACATAAAAAATGTCATCAAGGTTTAAAAATGTCCACGTTTTACCAACCTTTCAGAAAATGCAGTAAAAAATGTGATGCATTTGGATTGGATCATTTTGGTATTAGAGCATATCTTTTCTCCCTTTATGCTTCTCAAGATGCATTTAAATACACTGATATTATTTTGCACATGCATGTGATTCCCCTCTTTCTTTGGCTTTAATGCATAACTTTCATGCAACTTAAGGCATTTCAATGCTTTCATTATTATTGGAGCAATAGAATTTAGATAATTTAGAAACTTGTAAATTGTGACACTAGTTTCGTGTAACTAGATTTTTGAGTAAACCATCATTTAGAATAGAATGTATATATATCAATTAATAATTTGTTTCAAAATGTCTTCCTCTTATTGGATGGTTGGACGTTGGTGGTATGTTCTTGTGCTTTTTTAGGGTGTCATATATTTATATTTTGTATCAAACCTTATATTAGATAATGTGAGAAATTATCTCCAAATTTGTGTGGAACTTAGTCTTATTAGGCATCTAAATATTCAGATGGTTTAATATAAATTGTTGGTTTTAAATGATAATTTAAAAATATGCAATGGATAACCATCAAGTATTTTTCTTAACACTGATTATATACTTTCAATAAGAAAAATAAAAATGTTTCAAATGTTCAACATTTTTTTTAAACTTCCACAATTGAGTTATCAAAGTAATATAATTTAAATATATTTAACTTCTAGTCGATATGTCTACAAGTTAGATTAAAGGTATAGTCACTAAATAATACACCAAGGCGAATTTTTTTTTTCAATTTTCAATGAAATTATTTTGTAAGTATCAAATATTATGCACCAATCTTGTTAATATTAGTGTATATCCCATGATCCAAAACATTTTTAAATAAGTACGTTAAAATCTTTAGATTCAATAATATATATTAGATTATATAAATCATAACATAAATCATATTGATTAATTTACTTTTGAGTTTTTATTGATAACATTCAATAATTTTACTATGTTAGTCATCTTATATGTATGATAAAATCTCTTTAGTCATATTTCAAATATACAAAAGCATTCGGGCCAACCACATTTGATTGATTTCACGTTCTAAATATTTTATTGTGAGTGTTCTATGCAATTTCAAACCAAAATTCAAGATTAACAAGTCATTTGTGTGTTATGGTCATTTTGGTATTTTTCCTTAGGATAAATATATAAAAAATTTTAACATAATTATGTTATTGAAAGGTAATTTTTTAATCAAACATTCATTGGTGAAAGTTAATTTATTATGAGAACATCAGTCTTGAAGGGAAAAATTTTAAACATAACATTTTTTGACAGGAAACATAAGAACCCAAAACATCGGAAAACATTTATATGACGGGAAGCATAAGGACTCAAAGCATCAGAAAACATTTATATGACAAGTAAAAAAAATCCAAATTCCAACCCTGATCATAATTACTCAATGAGCTAACCATAATATAATCTTATCATGAAATTCATTAATATTCATTAATATGATGTTAGACCGATGAAAAATAAATAATAAATAAATCTCATGATAAATTAACAATAAGCGGAAAACAATTATTCCTAACTTCTGAAAAAAGAGAAGTAAACACCTACACTCTTTACAATATGATCGAGAATATTCATCAACGTTTATAGATACTGAACTTACTCTAGGGAACGTAAGCTCTGAGCTGGTAGTAACACCCTAAAGTCCCAACTCCCTTTTCAACTTGGCTAATGCAGCTTCAATTTCATCAATGTCAGCTTCTAGTTTATTTTGTTGACCATTTTTCTTAACAGAATAATCTTCAGTCAAACGAGAATTTATGTCTTCACTTCTATTTTTTTTCTCCTGCCCATCTGATGTTTCCTCTTCACTGATTTGATCATTAATATTCAATTCCTTCTCGAGAAATTCAACGAAATCTTCTCCAAGCTCCTGCAAATAATAAATGGATTGTCAATTACTGAAGGAAAAATAAAAATGTTACATCGGAGTCACATGTCTATCATTAGCTACAATAGCATGTTATCTAAAATATGTTTGAAACCTTTAAATATGTATGAAACTGAATATGAAAGTTAACAGGATATAAAATTGAATATCTAAAATAAATGACATGCCACATTATAGTCACAACATATATATCAATGGATAGAAGGATGTTATTGAAAAAATATGAAACTTTTAAAATGTGTATGAACCTGCTGTTAATTTCTAAAAGCCAGATCTAATTTAATTACTAGTAATTTTTATAACCTAGAAAAATAATTTCTGCAATCACTGATTATAAAATAAACTGGAATTTTGAACTCGGAAAATTAGACAGCAGAAGCAAAACATAGGATATCAATCACACAGAAAATTCTCCTCCAACTAATCTTCACTTTTAATTATCAGAACAATGAGGCTCCCTTACAGGGAAACTAGCCCACAAAGAAAATTACAGAAATTATTACAGCAAATAAACCTAACAAATCTGCCCTAAGAAATCTGATCTACATCACATAAGTGTTAAACTGTCGAGGCACAGCTCAACCCATCACACATGCGACCCTGCACTAGCTCTGAGCCTCACTCACTCTCACACATGCAACTCCTGCAAAACTTGTGCTCAGAAATTGTACGACCTCCTTGCTGAGTGGCCTCCCTCAATCTCCTCTAAAATTTTCTTCATACTACTGCACACTGCTTTTTCTCACTCCCTCACTGTCAATTGTTGTCTTTCACCTTTCCTAGGGCTTTCTTTTATAATTTTTTAATCAACTAAATCCCTAACCCTAATCTCCAAAGTGATGGATGTCAAGGATTAAATCCTAATCCACCAGAATATTGAGATCAATAGTTTGAGATTAAAAGAAAATTTAACTAATGTAATTAAAAATTACTTTTTCTTTGTTTTGCCAGCTTAATAGCCAACATTTATTAATTAACATAATTAATGTGTTTTTCCTAAGTTAGGCTTAGGCTAAATCATAAAGACAACTTAATAAATTGAGCAAGTTTCATAAGGAGGCTTTGGACAATTCCTGCATGTTTGACACCTAGTCATTGGCAAAAATACCTATTTGCTACTACAAACATCAACATGCCCTAGCTAGGAAGGTATTTTGCACCAATACTAACTAATCTTTGTAGCAGACAAACTTTCTCTTCACCAAGGGCTTGGTTAGAATATATACAACCTGTTCATCTATGGAGATAGAACTGCTCCTCTTTGGACCCTATCTCTAATGAAGTGATATCCCATGTTAGCAAAACATGATTGTTCATTGAACTGGTAGGGCCCAAAAATGTGAACTAGACTGAACAAGAAAAAAAATGGACCCAAAAATACATAAATATACATATTTTGAAAAGAAACATATATATTCACATGTATCCATATGAATCCAAACCATTACACACAAATATGCAATTTTTTTCATCTATATAGAAAATAAGGGTGCATGAAACCAAAATAGCACCAATTGCTATACATCTCTCAACCAAAAATACATCAACAAAGAGGCTTTAGATGGCCTTTGCAGCGCAAAAAAATCATCCTACAACAAATACCTACATATCATCAAAATCATTTCCTGTATTGGGATCCTCATCATCAATATCACCCTCTCAGCATTAAAATAATATAAAAAAATCCTAACATGTCAAATCAAGTTTTTGTTTGAGTGACGAGCACATTTTGACTAGAGTCATGAAAAAGTAGTTCAACAATCAGTGCCACCAACTTTGAGGTACATAGAGGGCTTGGTGTTCTTCATTCAATGGTAGTTCCATACCCTCATACATTGACAAACTCTAACTAGAAATGTTGCAATCCCCCCAATCTCAAAATCCTGAAAATTGAAACTCTTAAACATCCTAAAACAATTAATAATAATGTTAAAAGTATAAGTAAAAAGATGAAAATGAAAGAATTTGCATTACCATTAATTACATAGCATTAGTAGGGCCCTATGGTTGAATATTACGTTGTCCACTCATAAATTATTGTTTAAAAAAATTGCATTCCAAGGGTCTTTAGTCACATTGTATGAAGTTGCCAAGTTTGGTGGAAAAAGGGTTGGTTGGTACCAAACCATCTTTTCCCAATCCATGGCACTAGTTCGGACTGGGTTTTGCTCAAAAATGTTCGGACTGGTTGATTCAATCCTATCCAATCGAGTTCTTATAACACTGCTGATATTTGATCTCAATATGCTTGGACCTATTGTTAAACACTAGATTCTCTAAGAAATTGAAGTAAATACGATTATCATAGTATATCATGGTAGGCTCCAACTTCTGACAAAATAAACATGTGAGAAATTTGTGAAGTCAAATAGCCTCATAACTTGCCAAACTCACTACCATATACTCTACCTCCATTGAAGTAATTGCCACATGAGCTTGCTTCTTGCTACCATGAAATCATTGCTAATCCCAAGTTAAAACAACACCTTGAGGTTCTTTTCATATCCACTGCATTCCCTGCCCAATATGAATTTGTATACTCCTCCACTTCACTCCATCACTCTTGACATATCTCAATCCATACTCCATTGTACCACTCAAGTACGGGAGGACATGCTTCACTACAATCCAATGCACCTGCCTTGATTCTGCCATGAACTGGCTAAAGTTGTTTACAACAAAGCAGATATATGGCCTAGTGTTGACCAAATATTTCAAGGAACCAATCCAATGCCTATACAACATGGGATCCACCAACTCTGAATCCAAAGCACTCAGCTTCTTTAGATTGGTGATCATCGCTGTAGTCATAAGCCTACAATCCACCATCACGGACCTCCTAAAAATATCAATTGCATACTTTCCTTGTCCAAGGAAGATCTAGCCTGGCTACTGCCATACTGCCAACCCCAAGAAGTAAAGCATCCAGTTGATGCCCTCCATCTTAAAATTTGAAGCCAAATCATGTTTGCACATAGCAATGTGCTTCTCCACACCCATAAGAAACAAGTCATCAACATATGGCACCGAGATGAGTAGATCATCTCCAAGTATAAAGTACAAGTTGGGATTTGCATCATTCTTGGTGATGCACATGCTCAAAAAGTATCCTCAGTGCCTGCTTGACTTCGTACAAGGCTTTCCTAAGCTTACATACATAAGAATCCTTCCCATGAGTCTCAAATCCCTAACCTTTCTCAATGTACAACTCCTCCTCCATAACACCAATTTCACATCCATCTGATGTATCTTCCACCCCATGAGTGAAGCAATACATATGACAACCCAAATGGAAGTATAGATGGCGGCTAGAACATTAGTATCCTCATAGGCTCCCTCTTTCCGGGAGAACCCTCTTGCCACAAACCTCGCTTTGTACTTATATATGCTACCATCCATAGCATGCTTGATCTTAAAGATCCACCTTGAGCTCACCACATATTTCCCCTCTAGCCTTGGAACTATGTCCCACACATCATTCTTCATAATGGAGTGACACTCCATCATAGCATCCCTTCAAACTTGTTGGTTAGGCTCTAAATCAATGATGCTACTCATGAGAGCTACATAACTAGGAAATTACCTTGGTGATCTACTCTCCTTGAATGTGTTCTATGAGCCTCCACATGCTCCTGAGCATCCCTTAATGTCTGCTCTAGCATCAAAGCCTCCTCCTGATAAAACTGAAAGGAGCCTCCAACTCATCATCTTGCCCTGAAGACAAAGTCCTAGTTGTGGGTGGCGAGGAACAATTTTCAATCTTAGAGGCTATTCCTTTTTGTCTTCTATCTTTGTTGGAAGGGGCTCATGTGACTTCCTAAATGTTTGCCCCTCCTCAAACCTGAAATAGCTAGTTATGGTCTTCCTTTACCCTGGAATGAAAACCGTGTATGTCTTTGAAGTCTCGTTACATCCCAAAAAATTGCCCTAAACTGTTGAGGGTTCCAACTTTGTTCTCTTCTCCATTAGCAAATTGGCATATACTGCACAACCAAAAATGTGAAAGTGGCCAATCTCCAACTTCACTTCAAATAATGCTTCCTTTGGAGTCATGTACCCCAAGACCTTATGAGGATTCTTGTTTTGTGCATACATTGTCATATGGCATGTATCTGCCCAAAGGAACCTAGGTTGATCTCAATCATGAATCATTGCCTTGGCAACCCCAACTATGGCCCAATTTTTCATTTCAGCGACCCCATTCAGGGTATGTTACCCACCAAAATCAGTACCCCCATAGGAGAAAACGTTTCTCCTAAGTTTGACAACTAGAGAGCCAACAACCCCTGACAACTACTATTTGAAAATGATATGCCATGTGCCCCCACCATTTGCATCAACCATATGCCTCTCACCATTCGACATCAACACTTGGATGAAGGTGAGCTACTATTCAAAAGGTGGTTTTATCATTTTATAATGAGGTGCTTATATGTAAATTTATGTAGATGTTCTATGCTTGATGCAACTTTACTTTCTCTTCAATATTAGACAACAATCACATAAACAATAAAGTAAAACGCTAATAGAACATACCAGTAGATTGATAGAAGACAAGCCAAAAATATATAAGTGTGTTGGTGCGTTATGGCGGTCAACAGGATGCTTCAACCAGCAAAGTCTCAATATGGTAAGCTAACCAGCAATGTCACACAACCCTCTAGGACAGCAAAACGGTCAACTCAAAAGTCAACCCAAAAAAGTCAACGGTCAACACAAGCAGCAGCAGCAACTAGGTCAACACTGAAAATTCAAAGTCAACGTTTTGCCTCAAGAATAGTGCCAAAAAATGCAAATTAGGGAAATCAAAATTTTGGGAGAGTTTCCGGTTGATTTGACCTTGCGTTGACCAAAGTCAACGCTAGTCAAAGTTTGTTGCAGAAACCCTAGACCAAAATCAGAAATGTGCTGCTGCTGGAAATTTCCCACGTGTGGAGAGAAGAGCCACCAAGGACATCGAACCAATTAGATGAGGAGAGAGAAATGTGTGAGGATGAGATGAGGGAAAATGTCCTCCAACGTTGACCAATATATATCCATTAGTGAGGGTGTGTGACACAACTGTCGGGGCACAAAACCTTAAGGCCGACCTCCATATATCTTGAATAGATTCAAAATAAATGTTCTACTCATGGGATCAAGATGATCTTTAGATCAATATTGCACCTCTCCGAAAGAGGAACCCAATAAAAATATTGGTATCTTCATCTGAGCATCACAACATGGAGTTTGGACCTAGTTTTCCAAAATTAACACTCCCTCTCAACTAGGGAGAACTCCATCCACCTATGCAATCCAAACATCGTGCGTCATCTCGTCGTAATTTGCTTTGTTGGCTTCTTTATTTCAGAACAGAAGTGGGTCAGTCACAAAGACATCATTACCGGCTGATAGATTCAGCCCAGAGGTCTGAAACCTCTATAAAACTCACAAAGAGTCTCATACCAACCCGAAGTCAGTAGGAAGTCTGAAACCTCACTAGACTTGATCCCAGATCAAGTGGTTGGACCGTGCCATCCTAGATAGAGAGTACGACCATCTTTGATGCGTCCATCAGTCTTTGCTACTAGTCTCTAACTTTTCCCACCTCACTGGCCAAATGAGAGGTACTTCCCATGAACCCTGAACTCAATAGGTAGGATGCATACGGGGCATAGATAATGAGAGTTAAACCAACTCAATCATCACAATGGTGGGGCAGAAGCACACCAACAAGGTTCAACAAGCCTAGCCCTGTGGTTGCTTATAGCTCCGAGAAGCTATCCCCAAAGCCCCCCAGAGCTCCCAGAGCTCATCGTCCAATAGTTCCTCAGCATAGGGTCATTCCACGATACCAAGACTCTCACGGAAGGTTAGGAACTTGACCTTCCCCAGGGGCTTTGTGATAATATCCGCAACCTGCTCATGAGTTCCTATATGATCGAGCCTTACGATGCCTCGTTGTACCATATCCCGGATAAAGTGGTACCTGATATCAATATGCTTGGATTGATCGTGGAACACGGGATTCTCGAACAACCGAATCCCACTGTGGTTATCATAGAGTATCACAGTGGTATCTAGCACATGCCCAAACAGCTCAATGAAGAGCTTTCGCAACCAAACTGCTTCACAACAGGTTATACTTGCTGCAATGTATTCAGCCTCTGTGGTGCTCAAAACCACCGACTTCTGCTTCTTGCTCATCCATGATATCAAAGCAAATCCAAGTGTGAAGCAGCATCCCGATGTGCTTTTACCATCCACCACACTGCTAGCCCAATCGGCATCAGTATATCCAAGGAGTGTCACGCTCTCGACAGTGTATCTCAACCCATGGTTTATCGTGCCCCGAAGATATCTTAGAAGATTCTTGGCACCAACCCAGTGAGACTCAAAGTGTTCACTGCAAAACATATGTCCGGACGGGTGTTCACTAAGAACATCAGGGCCCCTACGAGTCGACGATACTCAGTAGGATTTTCTAACACGAGCCCAGCAGCGCTGCCACTCAACTTCTTAAAGTTGAGCTCCATCGGTGTCGACACAGACTTACAATCCACCATACCAAATCTTTCTAGAAGCTTCACAATGTATTTTCCTTGAGAAAGGAAAATCTCGCCAAGTCTCTGCCAGACCTCTAGGCCTAGGAAGTAATGCATCAGTCCTGGGTCCTTCATCTCGAACTCAGCAGCGAGCCCCCTCTTGCACTGATGAATGAGAGGGTCAGCCCCTGTCAGGAAAAGTTCGTCCACATACAGTACCAGAATGAGAGGCTTCTCCCTATCAACCTTGAAGTAAAGGTTCAAATCAGCATTACTACGAGTGAAGCCCAGCTTCATCAGGGAGTTATCTATCCTCTCATACCAAGCTCTGGGTGCTTGCTTCAACCCATAGAGGGCTTTCTTCAACCTTTGTGTCCCGATCCTGGACTTTGAACCCCAGAGGTTGCTCCACATACACCTCTTCCTTTATCGCACCATGCAAAAAAGTGGTCTTCACATCCATCTGATGAAGACTCCATCCTTGCGTATCAGCAAGGGCTATGATAGATCGGATGGTGGTATATCGGGCCACAAGTGCAAATATATCATCATAGTATATGCCTTCCTTTTGAGAGAAGCCACGAGCAACGAATCTTGCCTTGAACTTTTCAGCACTTCCATCAGATCCATGCTTGATCTTGTAGAGCCATTTCGAGGTGATAACTGCTTTGTCCTCCGGTCTTGAAACCACATCCTAGACATCATTCTTCAATATGGACTCATACTCTTTGTGTATAGCATCCTTCCAAACTTGATGCTTTACAGCTTCCTTAAAAGATCCAGGCTCAGATTGTACGATAGTACTCATGGCTGCTAGATACCCTTGGTATCTATTCGGCTTCTTGCTTTCACGGAATGTCCCCCTTGGGGCCATATGTCCCTCGGCATCCTCGAGAGTGTCCCTGAGCCATAATGGTCTCTTCCCTAGTGAAGGAGGTGGATCAATCGGGTCCATCGGTCCTTCAGCATTGGGCATCGTCTCATCCTTCGGCTCTTCTTGATTTCCAGGCCTTGCTTCATGATCTTCCTCAGATCTCGGAAGATTGACTACTTTCCTCAAGGAAGCATCTACGTCAAAGGTGACATCGTGGCATATCTCCACTTCCCTTTGACCAGGCACATAGACTCTATAGGCCTTGGAAGTTTCGTTGTAGCCCACAAACAATTCCTTTCTTCCCAGAAGCATCTAGCTTACTCCTCTTCTCTTTTGACACATGAAAATAAACAGGACATCCAAAAACTCTAAAATGTGAGACGTCGGGTTTCTTACCAGTGAAAACCTCTTCAGGAGTTTTGGTGTCCAGAGCGGAATACGGTTATCGGTTTTGTATGTACACAGCAGAGTTCGCAGCTTCTCCCCACAGAAACTTCGGTAGACCCTGATCACATAGCATGGCACAGGCAGCTTCCACAATGGTCTCGTTCTTTCGTTTAGCAATGCCATTTTGCTCAGGAGTATAGACAGTTGTGGTCTCCCTCTTGATGCCAGCTTCTCTGCAAAAGTTCTTGAACTCGTTTGTCTCATATTTAGTGCCATTATCGGTCCTCAATATCTTGATCTTCTTCCCTGACAGATTTTCCACAAAGGCTTTGAAGGTACGGAACCACAAAAAAGTCTCATCCTTCTTCTTCAAAAAGTATGTCCTACTTTTGCGAGAGAAGTCATCTATGAATCTCATATAATAAGAACATCCTCCCAAGGATGTCACAGGCAGCATCCCAGACCGATCAGAATGTATTAACTGCAAGACATCAGATGTCTTTGTAACACTTGAGGGAAAAGGTACCCTTGTATTATTTCCTTCGGCACAACCCTGACATACACCTTCATGATTATTTGAAAACTCAGGCATCCCTGTCACCACCTTCCTTACATCGGGAAGGGCCTTGTAGTGAAGGTGTCCAAGCCTTCGGTGCCATAGTTCTGTATGTCGTATAGTATCACATGTCATGGCTCCCAGTGGACTTCCTCCAACTTGGTAGAGTGTATCAACTTTAAACCCAATCCTGATAGCTTCCTTGAAGCTCTTCTTCCAGATGTGCACCTTCCCAGCAATGAATGCCACATTTAAATTTTTGTCTTCCATGGTCGATATAGACACAAGGTTATTCTTCAAATTAGGTACATAGAGTACATCCTGCGAGCAGAGGACTTGACCTTGAGAGAAGTGGAGGGTCGCAGTCCCTATCCCTTTCATGGGATATGTGGCATTGTCTCCAAGGATAATTTCCAGATTAGTATCCTTCTCAATCATATCAGAAAGTGCTTCCTTGAACCCAGTGATGTGATTTGAGGCACCACTATCTATCAACCAGACATCCATGGTGTCAGGTGGAGATGCAGCAAAAGGGCAGATACAAAAATGAATTCATTTCTTTTATCAACAACATTTGATTCCTCAAACCTGGAGTTTCTTGACCTTTTGAAAGGTTGACCATTTCCGCCGGAGGGAGCTTTCCTCTTTCCCTTGAACCTGTTGTTCCTTTGATTTCCATTCCTCCGGTTGTTGTTGTTGTCATCATCATCGGGAGAATCCTTCTTGAAAGGGCATTCTCTAACATAGTGACCTAGCCTATGACAAGTGTAACACTTGCCCTTCTTTCCTTGGGTCCCTGCTCTTCCTTTGTTCTTTGGACCACCAAAGTTCTTCTTTCTAGAATGAGCAGCATAGGCAGCATTTCCTTTATTTTCATACTCATTCATTCTTGTCTCTTCTTGTACGCATCTTGATAGTACTTCGTCAAAGTCAAGTATCACATTATTATTGAGAATGGTAGTGTTGAACACATGCCATTCAGATGAGAGCCCTCCAAGTGTGGTGAATACCATCTCTCGATCAGCTATTGTCTCCCCAATAGCCAGCAAATTGTTCCTGATCTTGGTCAGCTTCAGAAAATATGATTGAACAGACTCATCCTTGCCTTTCTTCAGATTTTTCAATTGATTCTTGAAGAATAAGACGTGATTCGCATTGTTGGCCTTGAACATGTGGACCAACTTATCATACATCTCTTTGGATGTGCCCAACTCGAAGATGTAGGCAACTAGACTCTTGTGAATTGAGTCCCTGATCATCAGCTTTGCTTTGATCTCCCCCTTCTTATACTTTGTTTTGGTAGCAGCAGTAGCAGTGGATGGAGGCTCTTGGATTTTACCCTGCACATAGTCCATGACATCTTGGTCTTCCAACTTAAGATCCAATGTCATCTTCCAAGCATGGATGTCATCCTTCCCAGTCAATTTGTCATCAGCCTTAAAGCCATTATAATTTGAGGAACCCATCCTCTTCTTCGGTGATTGCTACAAATTAGGGCTTTGTCTTCGCCTCACCTCTAAGACCATGTAAATTTATGTAGATGTTCTATGCTTGATGCAACTTTACTTTCTCTTCAATATTAGACAACAATCACATAAAAAATAAAGTAAAATGATGATAGAACATACCAGTAGATTGATAGAAGACAAGCCAGAAATATATAAGTGTGTTGGTGCGTTACGGCGGCTAACAAGATGCTTCAACCAGGAAAGTCTCAATATGGTTAGCCAACCAGCAATGTCACACAACCCTCTAGGACAACCAAACAAACAACTCAAAAGTCAACCCAAAAAAGTCAATGGTCAACACAAGTCGCAGCAGCAGCAGATAGGTTAACGCTGAAAAGTCAAAGTCAACATTTTGCCTCAGGAATAGTGCCAAAAAATGTGGATTAGGAAAATCAAAATTTTGGGAGAGTTTCGAGTCGATTTGACCTTGCGTTAACCAAAGTCAACGCTGGTCAAAGTTTGCTGCAGAAACCCTATACCAAAATCAGAAATGTGCTGCTACTGGAAATTTCCCACGTGTGGAGAGAAGAGCCACCAAGGACATCGAACCAATCAGATTAGAAGAGAGAAATGTGTGAGGATGAGATGAGTGAAATGTCCTCCAACGTTGACCAATATATATCCATCAGTGAGGGTGTGTGACACAACTGTTGGGGCACAAAACCTTAAGGCTAACCTGCACATATCTTGAATAAATTCAAAATAAATGTTCTGCTCATCGGATCAAGATGATCTTTAGATCAATCTTGCACCTCTCCGAAAGAGGAACCCAATAAAAATATTGGTATCTTCATCTGAGCATCACAACATGGAGTTTGGACCTAGTTGTCCAAAGTTAACATTATACTTGCTTGTTTTGGGCATTTAGTATGAATAAAGGGGTGATCTGGAAGATTGACTGATCTTGACTATAGATATGTTCTCTCACCTTACCAGGGGGGTTCATCTTTAACCCTAGTCCAATGGGACCTCCCTTGATGCCTTACGGTTACAGGAGGGGCACTACTTGGAAAACCCAAATTGAGATAACATGTTCATTATCTCCTACACCATACTTGACACTTTCCATGCCACATTACAAGCCCCATATCCCACATCCATTCTTTGGATCTAACTTGTCATTAGTTCTTTGGGATTTGGCAACCATATGTCCACACTCCTTGAGTAGGGTTGAAAAACAATGCCTCGGAGGTTGATGCGACTAAAAGAATGAAAAAGCATATCATGACCACAAAAAAAAGAAAAAGAAGAATATTAAAGTGAAAAAGATGGATGAGTCATAAGTTAGCACGTGGGAAAAATCCCTGCATGAGCTCCACCCTCCTCATTAGTCATCACTCGGTTCCTGAGCACATAATGCTCCTTCACATCAAAAGGAACCCTTGCATATCCCAACCCTGATTAGCAATGAATTCGGTCATCTTAAGGGGTAATAAAAATGCTACGACATATAGAGGAAGCTCTACCCCTTGAGATATATGTGGTAATAAAAATCATTATCAAGAAGTAAAAGGCGCACAAGAGGGGTGGAAAAAGCAGGTCAAGTAGGGTAATTCGTCCGTCCATGATTGCTCCCTCCTTTACATTCATACACGATGTGAACTCCCCATCAATTGGCCCCTTTGACCATGGTACTTGGCCATGAAGCATTTTCCCCTCCATTGTCATACATTTACACTAACACTTACATTGAGGGGTTGACCTTGGAATTGTCACCTCCCCTTGAGTGTTGGAAACACCTAATAAGGTTGACCATTAGCCACCTTTATCAAGGTAGAGAACACCTTTATGGGACTTGGACTAGTTAGATATCATAAGGTAATCCTTGTTTGAACTAATATGCCCTTACCATTCAAGTTTGGTCCACTTAGATACATATATGATTTTAGTCTCCAATGGACGGTTGCTTTCACTTGAGTTCATGCTGTTTTTGTTAGGCACACCATAACAGCCCAAGCCTTGAAGGCACCCACTCCATAGGTACCCATGACATTTCAAGAGATAAATGGCTTAGCCAATGCAACATTGAGAGAGTTGAACCTCTTGATGACTTGAACAAATCTTGGCCTACTTTGACTTATCATAGAGGATTCTTCATGACAACACCACTGGAACCAGTGTGTCCCCAGACTGGCCTTGACACAACTTGATGGGAATTCAAAGCCCAGAGGAGGATGGTCTACCATTGAGAGATTAGGGAGGACTTGTTGCACCTAAAGAAGTGCTATTGTTGGATAAAGGAGGCCCTATTTGGACAGTTGAAGACCCATGGAGCTAACATGATGGCACCCCAGTTGGACTTGGGCCCCGTAAATGAGGATTTGAGGGAATTTCCTCAAATTTTGGATGATCTAAGCACTTTGACACTTTTTCACACCTCATCATACCTTGGCATTGCATTTGGAGCAAGGTTACTTGGGAGTGAGATCAAAAACGGGGAGCGAAAGTGGGAGCAACATTTTCAGAAGCCCCCGATTCGAGAGCGAATTAGGGAGCGGTTTTTTATATAATACATATTTTTTAATATTTTTTATATTTTAATGCATATATGTCAACAAAAGCATGTAGAACGACGAATTAGATATAAAAAAACATAGATTGAACCATATAACATCAATCATCTAGAAGTTATAATCTTCATCAACCACGTCCAAAAGTTATAAACACACAACATATTGACTCTTGAGTCTCATGATTCACCAATCTCAAAGTTTCAAGCTTTCAAAATTCAATATATAACATTTATCATCACTGTTTCATTGATCACCAAAGTTGTACTTGTAAGCTAAGTGTAACCATTACAACAAAGAATATCTAACATGAAATGAAATGTTATAAAATGAAAAGAAATGAAACAACTTTCAACTTTCATGGAGCACCATATTCATAATTCATAATGAGTTATAAACTTATAACCGCCAACTTCAAAGTTTCAAACTTCAAACTTAAATTGTCATATCTTGTTTACAAAAAATATCATAATAAATATGAAAGAGTCAAGTTTCAACAGTTATAAAAAGTTAAAAACTACTAGAAACTAGAAAAGACTAGTAAATCTATTTTATCTATTGCTTGACGGTTGGCCCCTTGCCACGCCCACGAGAAATGTCTAATTTTTTAGCAAATCGTGGTAGTGGTGGTCTTCTAGCAGTCTCCTCCCGCATAGCAAAACGACTAGAACTAGAAGGCACATGCCCTCCACGTGAGGATGTAGGTGGAGGTGGCATCAGCAAAGGAACAATAGTTGGAACTCGAACGCTAGCACTGGCACTGCTACTGGATGGTGGGTGTGGCGGTGGCATGGCTGTTGTTGCTTCATCCTCATCTCTCAAAATTTTTGCTTCCAATTCTTCTAGATGTATAGTGCCATCCTCCAAATTATCGTCCTCTGGGTTGTTGTCCTAAATTTTATATGATAGATCATCATAAGACCGATCACAATAATGACTCAACAACCTCAAGTTGTAGTGCACATAAACCAAGCTTTCTGCTCGGTTTTCATCAAGTCTATTTCTTGTCACATTATGGATGAAGCTTTAGGTGCTCCAACACCTCTCTGCAGAAGAAGTATTTACAACCTGTGAGAGAACTTTTTCTGCCAATTTTGGCAAAAGTCCCATGCCGCCATATGCTTCCCACCATGTGAGAGCATCAAAATTGTCTATATCTTCCATTGCATGCAAAGAAACAAACAAACTAGTGCCACTGAAGTATCTGCCTAATTCAAGACGCATATTAGCACACTCCTCCCTGTTAGGGACCAACTTGTCTAATGCTTTCATATATCCCTATTGTACCTTTCAATCTGTATAGGGTTTGATCCTAATCCCACGCCCAGGTGCAAGTTGGCCCAACCAAGATGGAAAGTAGTATTTTGGCATAAGGATATACGCCAAGGCATGTAGTGGAACATTAATTTTATTCCACTGTGCACACACACAATTTTGAATCATTGAATACAAGTTGGGATCATTTTCCTTAACAACATCTTTTATTTGCCTCAACATGCTATCCATCTACTCATACACCTCCCTGGTCACTAGTTTATTTGTATCTACAAAGCGAATCATGTTATAAATGGGCTTGGAGAAATTCAAAATTTCCCTCACACGTGCCCAAAACAAACCATCAAGAGTTGTCTCCTCCACCCGTTCAAAACCTTGCCTATCAACTATTGTTGATGCCCTATCCTTTAATACCTACTAGTGTGGACTTGATACCATGCTAACCAATGACTCTCTTACCATCAAAAGGCACCTGAAGGTGAGGTAATAGCTACCAAATCTAGTCTTTGCAATCTTCAAGAGCTCCAATCTTGAGTGACTGCAAAAAATCCCATGGGTATTGCTATGATTTGTAATAAATCTTATCATTTTTTTGCCTCTCTTGTACAAATTACCAATCCATTTGTATTGAGGTTGTTTGTTTTTAATGATATCATGCATCAAAAGGTTCATTGTGTTAACCAAACACCCAGACCAAAATATGTTGGGGTATTTATCCTCAATAATTTCTCTCGTTGCCTTACAATTAGTAGCATTATCAGTGATGACTTGGACAACATTGTATGGCCCAATACATTCAATTGTTTCAAGTAATGGTTCTGCAATGTTGATGTCGGTCTTGAACTTTTCTGAGTAATCATATGATGAAAGGAAGATTGCAACACTAACTGACACAACAAGAACACTTATCAATGGTTTTCCTTTTACATTTTTCCATCCATCAGATACAATGGACACCCCATGCTCATTCCAAGAATTTGTCATTCTACTCAAAGAATGAGTTATTTTTGCTTTTTCATGATCAAGTCCCACGGTTCTAGCCTTGTCATACCCAGGGCTCTTGTATCCTTTGGGGGCATCATTAATGGCAGAAACCATTTCATGTCAATAAGGTGAGCGAATAACATTAAATGACACCCCACATGCATAGAGAAACCGGAAATTTTTTGAATCCACAACATTCCTACACCCTTCGTCAAGGAAATATGATATGCTTCTACGCCTTAAAGAGATGTTTGATCTTGTGCTAGGTGTGGCTCCATATCCACTTCCATGGGTGGAAGTTGATGGACTTCTTTGTGCATGATGTGATGGTGGATTAGGTTCTAAGAAACTCTTTGATCTTTTAGATTTGTATTGGGCTTCCTCCTCTTCCCTTATGTATTTGGCTCTATCTGTTGCTAACACACTTACACAAGTTTTGATTCCTATTTGTTTATCTCCATCCCATGGCCTTTTCCCACAAAGGTGCCTTCTGGCACGGGTGTATGACCCTGTGTATTGTTTATTGCAATGGTGGAGAAAAACTTTAGTGGCTCCACCCCTTTTCCCTGCTTCAGGCCGAGTAACATATTTCCACAATGGTGTTTGGTCAATTTTAGTTGGTGTGGCCTCATCATGTCCACTCTCACCTTTCTCGTCACCAAGGTACTCCTCTCCAAGATTTTCATCAAATCAACTATAACCCAATTCTTTATCCTCCTCTTCTTGAACAACCCTCTTTCTTCTACTCTCTAACACCATAATAACAAAAAAAGGAACCAACAACAAGAAAATGCATAGCCATACAGCCATGATGTTTCAAGTTTTTAGATTGCAAAAAAATGGAGGAATGCAAAATGGGAATGGGAAAGAGAGAAAAAAAAAAATTTCATTTTGCAAAAATTCAACATATAAAAAAAAAATCTAGATTAGAGTGTATATCCTACCTCTTTGGCCTTCAATCCCAAGCTCTAATATCCCTTGCAAGCTCCTCAATCTCCTCCCTCCCTCCAAGCTTCAACCTCTCCTCTCCCTTGCTCTCTTTATCTCTCTTGCTAAAAATGTCAAGTGATGATAATGAGGGCTTTTTATCTCCCCCCACCCCTCATTCCCTCCCCCTTTCCCCCCTATTGACCGCACGGCTTAATTCCAGTCGGGAGAAATTTTTTTGAGGGAGCAATCGCTCCCTGAAAACCAGGGAGCATTTTTTGGGCCTTGGGAGTGCGCTCCCGAAATTCACTTCAGACGGAAGCGCGCTCTCGAGGTCGATCCATATGCTCCTAAGGGGAACACAAATTGGGAGCGGGTTCGAGAGGGGGGGACGAGGGTGGCGCTCCCCCGCAACCCTAATTTGGAGCCCTAAAAGGGCATGACATCAACATTACTTGAGGCTACAACTCACACGTGTGGGTATTTATTGGTTATTTTGTCACTTAGCTAGTGGATTGGCTTGTAACCCAAGGTTTTCTTATGTCAAACTTGATTTAGGGGCTTCATTAGGCATAAATTGGTAGAGGTAGACCACATATAAATAAAGGAAACCTCATTTGTATTCTCATCATCACTAGTGGATCAATTTTACCTCTCTAAGAGATTTCAGTCGAGCTGAAATAGACTTGTTTCTTGTGGAGATGTAATCATTTGTGGAGTATTTGCTTATGGAGAGCTCTTTCTTTGGAGATGTCATCTTGGAACAATAAAAGATTGGTTCATGCATTTTCTTGTAAGTATACTAAGTATTTGAATGTCTTTATGGCTATTGCATGGAATGGATATTGTTAGGGTTTCTATGTGTTAGTTTTTATTGAATATTTTAAAATGAAATCTTAGCAACGATATTGTATACATTTCCCTTTTAATACATTTAACAATCCCTTGAGTGATCCTTCATGTTAAGCTCTCTTTAATGACTTTGTTCCCTCATAAAATGATAACTAGGGTATCAAACTGGGGTTTTTCATTATCCTTTACTCCATTCTAGGGTTTAATTTTTCACAAGTAGAACTCCCTCTAGACTCCATCACCCAAGATCAAGCATTGGCATTTCCACATAGTAGGTAATCACACCACAAACTTTCCATAAAACCTAATTTCTCTCACCTCTCTAAAAATTTTGTCCTTTTAAGGCAAGTCGCTATTCTCAGGTTAGGGTCGAAATTCAACTAGGGTGCATGTGTTGGCTTGTGGAAGGGTTTTGCAAATGGTTGGTAACACAATGCCTCAAAATCATCCTTTTCCCATGTCCAATTTGTCTATTTTAAGGCTAACGTCACAAGCCCTAGGAAATTTTTCCCTAGGTAAACACTAATCTAGCCTTAAGCTTCAACTTGAAGCTTCTTGAAGGCTTGTCCCTAAAATTGATCTTTATCTATTCAAGCCTTTTCTTGGCCTTGTGCACCTAGGTAGGCATGTTAACCTTGCATATTCACAACCCTAGGTCACATGTGCCCTAGATAGGCCTTTTGGAGAGTACGTTTTGCCTTATCTAAGCTGGTTTGAGCTTTGTCCTTGAGTTGAGTACCTATCCCGAGCCTATCATAGTCGCCTCCAAACCTTGGACTTGAATAATCATTAGGTACATAAGTAAACATCTCTTGTGGTGAAAATCCACTAAAGAGCATGAGGTGGTGGTTGTGGTGACATTGGGTCACACCTCATCGTGTTGTCACCTGGTCTAGCTCTTGTCTTGTGAATTCCCCTCACAAGACCTGCTATAGTTTGAGGCAACAGGTTATACAGGCACTATCAAATCCCTCTTGATCCCTTGCTTCTGCATAAATCATTGAAGTCATTAGAGGTATACTCACACCCATTTTCCAACCTCAATACTCTCATATCCTGCCTATCTAATCCTCCACGAGAGCCATAAACTCCTAAAATGGACTAAGACCTCATCCTTGGTCCCCATGAAGAAAATCCATGTCCTCCTACAAAAATCATCAATGAAGGTCACATAATAGTTGGAGCCCTTCATTGATGCTACTAACACCGAACCACACATGTCTGTATGCATTAGATCCAAGATCCCTTTGTATGCTCTTGCTTCTTGGAAAAGCAACATTTCTATACTTGCCAAGAGCACATCCCTTGCACACTCCCTGCTGCTCACACTGAACTCCAGAAGAACAGTGATAATCTCCTTCAATATGGGCAATGCTCAATGATGCAAGTGACCCATCCTTTTGTGCCAAAGCTCATACAAGTTGTCTCCCATGAACTATGGTTCATACAGGTTGAGCCTTCAACATGTATAGATTACTCGTTCTACCTCCAATAACTCGTCCTGATTAAGGCTAGAATCTCGACCAAATGAGAACCTATCCATCCCATCCATCCCATAAATAGACGTCATAACCCATATCCTCCAAGGATAAGATAGAGTAAATTCTTCATTAGCCCCAGAATAAACAACACATCCTTCAACTCTAGAGAACCTCCTGACTCTATCACTTATCACGTACCATAGTGATCTTAGTGAGATAATTGGATATAATATCTAATCTAATCATTTTGGTGTTTTTGGGTTTCTCTCTCAACGCCATCTTCTTATTTGTGTTAACACTCTGATATAGCTTTGTCAGGGCCTACCGCATCTCCATTCCTGTCTTTTTCTTGGATAGGTGAGGGATCACACGATCCTTTATCGCATCCAAAATTATCCTCTTGGTCTTTCACATCCTTCTAATTATGGATGACTTGTTCTACAACATTTGTAGGTGGGATGACTTTGGTGATAGCAAACTCCCATAGACCCTCACCTTCCAGGGAATGAAGCTTGATGTGTCCTCCAACTTGTCGTCAAATCTTAGCCCGGTTGCAACCATCTCCCAAATCAGAATTTGTACCATCACAAAATAAAACTGCTACTGGAAATATAGATCTATTGTAAACCTATATGGAATCTGATTTCCCCCTTTTCAGAGTTGATGCTCTGATACCATGTTAATTTCTAAATTCCAAATCTGATTTCAATTCCTAGAAATTTTTATAATCCAAGAAATCAATTTCTGCAATTACTAAATATAAAATACTTTCGAATTTTTAACTCACAAAATTAGATGACATATGCAAAACATAGGAAACCAATGACACAAAAAATTCTCCTCCAAATGGTTTTCACTCTTAATATTTTGAATAATGACGCACCTTACTGGAAAATTGGCCCATAGAAAAAATTTAAAAAAATTATTAAAGCAAATAGACCAAGTGAATTAGCAACTCAAAAATCTCACATGCACTACAAAAACATTGTACAACCTACACACATCTCAACTCATCACACATGTGGCCCTACGCTAGCTCCCGAGTCCCCCTCGCTCTCACACATACAGCTCCTACAAAACTTGTGCTTAGAAAATGATAAGGTCTCCTTGCTCAATAGCCTCCACTCACACCTCATAGTGTTGTCACCTAGTCTAGCTCTTGCCTTGTGGGTTCCCCTCACAAGACCTGCTAGATTTTTAGGCAACGTGTTGTACGGGCACTATCAACTCCCTCTTGATCCCTGCCTTCTTGTAGAAATCATTGAAGTCATTAGAGGTATACTCACACCCATTTTTCAACCTCAAACTCTCATATCCTGCCTATCTGATCCTCCACGAGAGCCTTAAACTCCTAAAATGGTCTAAGACCACATCCTTGGTCCTCATGAAGAAATCCATGTCCTCCTACAGAAATCATCAATGAAGGTCACACAATATTTGGAACCCTTCATTGATGCTACTGGCATCGAACCACATGTCTGTATGCATTAGATCCAAGATCCCTTTGTATGCTCTTGTTGCTTGGAAAAGCAACCTTGGTATACTTGCCAAGAGCACATCCCTTGCAAACTCCCTGCTGCTCACACTGAACTCCAAAAGAACAGTGACAATCTCCCTCAGTAAGGGCAATGCTCAATGATGCAAGTGACCCATCCTTTTGTTCCAAAGCTCATACAAGTTGTCTCTCATGAACTATGGTACATATAGCTTGAGCCTTCAACATGTATAGATTACTTGTTCTACCTCCAATCACTCATCCTGATTAAGGCTAGAATCTCGACTAAATGAGAACCTATCCATCCCATTCATCCCATAAATAGACGACATAACACCTTTCCTCCAAGGATAAGACAAAGTAAATTCTTCATTAGCCCCAGAATAAACAACACATCCTTCACCTCCAGAGAACCTCCCGACTCTATCATTTATCACGTACCATAGTGATCTTAGTGAGATAATTGGACACGATATCTAATCTAATCATTTTGGTGTTTTTGGGTTTCTCTCTCAACACCATCTTCTTGTTTATGCTATCACTCTGATATAGCTTTGTCAGAGCCTACCACATCTCCCTTCCTATCTTTTTCTTGGATAGGTGAGGGATCACACAATCCTTTATCGCATACAAAATTACCCTCTTGGTTTTTCATATCCTTCTAATTATGGATGACTAGTTCTCCTGTTGAAAAGTGTAACTAGGTCGGTCTTCATGTTGACTACGAAAATTATATATTTATGTAATAAAGAAGACAAACATTATAAATATATTAAAGAGTCATGTTTGTGATATTCAAAGATACATCTGTATGCTTAAGTTCAGCGTTGAAGACAGTAAACTAGTCGGCTTAAAAACTCCTACATAAATCGGCTAAAAAGCATCCAGTTATGTCGACTCCAATAAAGAGACATATTATGTATATATATAAAGTTATACTGCGACTCATTCAAGAATCAAGACTTACGATGAAAATGGAAAATGGAAACACAAAGACATCATATATCTTTGAAATAACACTGCATATAACAGAGACTGCATTGCGGATGAGAAAGAAGACAACTTTGCAGACTACATTGCAGACACATGGCAGTATATGAACGTGGGTTAGACAATAAATAAGTGCAGACTAAATTGCAGATATCACTGTAGAAATTGCGAAGATCTCTGACGAACTTAATGCGGGTTTCCTCTGAAATTGCGGATATGTCTGAGATAGTTTTGCGAACTGTTTTGAAAAGAGTAAATAGAACAATACACAGTGTGGATAATACAAAGTGCGATCAACACGCTGCAGTCAACACAATACATTATATTCAGTGGGGTCAAGCAGTCACAGTTTGCGGATAATCTAAGGGAGCTTCAGTGCAGATTTTGGAAAGATTGTTATGCGAGAAGTTTGAAGGACTATCTGTTTGATATAACGTTGATGTCGTGAGCATTAATCTGAGCCCGAATCATATTTGTATGCCTGAAGTTTACGTGGAAGACATTTTCTTATAACTGAAGTTTACGTGGAATAGATTTGTGTATATCTGAAGTTTACATTTGCGTATACCTGAAGTTTTCCTGAAAATAGCAAAGGTTGAGACAGTGATCATAAGGAGAAGCGACATTAATGGTGAGGAAGGTAAATCCTTGATTTACCTTCTCACAGTTCGAGCAATTCAAATACAAGAATATACAAAGTGAAGATCAAAGTCCTGGAAGCATATCTAGGTCTAGGGTCTACGTCTGGGTCATGGTACTTGTCATTTGAATATCTATATGAAGAATTCTTTGCGGGTTTTCCTCTCCAAGAGGGAGAGGCTTTGCCCTGGCTCTAGGAGCCTAACTTTTGTGTCTTGTGCTTTTTGATAATTGACTTGATGAAAGATTAACTAAACTAAAAGAAGAGAAGACATAAGTATTACAGGTAAGGTTGCAAGTAATTATCAAGAAGAGAATTTGTATTAACCTACAGCCCTCCAAATTCTCAACATCTCAAACATTTGTAGGTGGGGCGAGTTTGGTGATAGCAGACTCCCATAAACCCTCGCCTTCCAGGGAATGAAGCTTGATGTCTTCCCCAACTTGTCATCAAATCTTAACCCAGTTGCAACCATCTCACAAATCAGAAATTTTACCATAACAAAAGAAAATTGCTACTGGAAATATAGATCTATTGTAAACCTATATGGAATCTGATTTTTCCCTTTCAGTGTTGACGCTCCAATACCATGTTAATTTCTAAATTCCAAAACTGATTTTAATTCCTAGTAATTTTTATAATCCAAAAAATCAATTTCTGCAATTACTGAATATAAAATACTTTTGAATTTTTAATTCACAAAATTCGCTGACATAAGAAAAACATAGGAAATCAATCACACAAAAATTTTTCCTCCAATTGATCTTCACTCTTAATTATCTAAATAGTGAGGCTACCTTACTGGAAAATTAGCCCATAGAGAAAATTACAAAAATTATTAAAGCAAATAAACCAGGTGAATCTGTAACTCAGAAATCTCACTTGCACTACAAAAACATTGTACAACCTACACACATCTCAACTCATCACACATGTGGCCCTAAGCTGGCTCGTGAGCCCCCCTCGCTCTCACACATGCAGCTCCTGCAAAACTTGTGCTTAGAAATTAATAAGGTCCCCTTGCTTAGTAGCCTCCACTCACTCCATATTCCCCCCCCGTCGGTCGCGCTTCTCCGTCTGCCGGCCGCACGACTTAATTTCGTTCGGGAGCGATCGCTCCCTGAAATGCTCCCTGAAAACCAAGGAGAATTTTTTGGGCCTTGGGAGCGCACTCCCAAGGTCGCTCCCTATTGCTTGGAAGCAGGTTCGAGCAAGGAGGGGGGGGGCGCTCCCCCGCAACCCTGATTTGGAGCCCTAAAAGGGCACGATGTCAACATTATTCGAGGCTACAATGCACACATGTGGGTATTTATTGGTTATTTTGTCACTTAGCTAGTGGGTTGGCTTGTAACCCAAAGTTTTCTTATGTCAAACTTGATTTAGTGGCCTCATTAGGCATAAATTGGTAGAGATAGACCTCATATAAATAAAGGTCACCTCATTTGTATTCTCATCATCACTAGTGTATCAATTCTGCCTCTCTAAGAGATTTCAGTTGAGCTGAAATAGACTTGTTTCTTATGGAGATGTAATCTTTTATGGAGTATTTGCTTATGGAGAGCTCTTGCTTTGGATATGTCATTTTGGAACAATAAAAGATTGGTTCATGCATTTTCTTGTAAGTATTCTATGTATTTGAATGTCTTTATGGCTATTGCATGGAATGGATACTGTTAGGGTTTCTATGTGTTAGTTTTTATTGAATATTTTTCTATGAAATCTTGGCAATGATGTTGTATGCATTACCCTTTTAAGACGTGTGACAATCCCTTGAGTGATCCTTCATGTTAAGCTCTCTTTAATGACGTTTCCCTCATAAAATGATAACTAGGGTATGAAACTAGGGTTTTTCATTATCCTTTACTCCATTCTAGGGTTTGATTTTTCACAAGTAGAACTTTCCATAAAACCTAATTTCTCTCACCTCTCTAAAATTCTTGGCCTTTTAAGGCAAGTCGCTATGCTAGGGTTAGGGTCGAAATTCAACTAGGGTGCATGTGTTGGCTTGTGGAAGGGTTTTGCAATGGTTGTTAACACAATGCCTCAAAAACATCCTTTTCCCATGTCCAATTCGTCTATTTTAAGGCTAACATCACAAGCCCTAGGAAGCTTTTCCCTAGGTAAACCCTAATCTAGCCATAGGCTTCAACTTGAGGCTTCTTGAAGGCTTGTTGTCCCTAAAATTAATCTTATCTATTCAAGCCTTTTCTTGGCCTTGTGTAACTAGGAAAGCCTGTTAACCTTGCATATTCACAAACCCTAGGTCACGTGTGCCCAAGATAGGCCTTTTGGAGGGTACGCTTTGCCTTATTTAAGCTGGTTTGAGCTTTGTCCTTGAGTTGAGTACCTATCATTGTCACCTCTAAGCTTTAGACTTGAATATTCATTAGGTACATAGGTAAACATCTCTTGTGGTGAAAATTCACTAAAGAGCACAAGGTGGTAGTTGTGGTGACAGTGGGTCACACCTCATAGTGTTGTCACCTGGTCTAGCTCTTGCCTTGTGAGTTCCCCTCACAAGACCTGCTAGATTTTGAGGCAACATGTTGTACGGACACTATCAACTCCCTCTTGATCCCTGCCTTCTTGTAGACATCATTGAAGTCATTAGAGGTATACGCACACCCATTTTCCAACCTCAATACTCTCATATCATGCCTATTTGATCCTCCACGAGAGCCTTAAACTCCTAAAATGGACTAAGACCTCATCCTTGGTCCTCATGAAGAAAATCCATGTCCTCTTATAGAAATCATCAATGAAGGTCACACAATAGTTGGAACCCTTCATTGATGCTACTAGCATCGAACCAACACACATTTGTATGCATTAGATCCAAGATCCATTTGTATGCTCTTGCTGCTTGGAAAAGCAACCTTGGTATACTTGCCAAGAGCACATCCCTTGCACACTCCCTGCTGCTCACACTGAACTCCCGAAGAATAGTGGAAATATCCCTCTGTATGGGTAATGCTCAATGATGCAAGTGACCCATCCTTTTGCACCAAAGCTCATACAAGTTGTCTCTCATGAACTATGGTTCATACAGGTTGAGCCTTCAACATGTATAGATTACTTGTTCTATCTCCAATCACTCATCCTGATTAAGGCTAGAATCTCGACCATATGAGAACCTATCCATCCCATCCATCACATAAATAAACGACATAACCCATGTCCTCCAAGGATAAGACAAAGTAAATTCTTCATTAGCCCCAAAATAAACAACACATCCTTCACCTCCAGAGAACCTCTTGACTCTATCACTTATCACGTACCATAGTGATCTTAGTGAGATAATTGGACACGATATCTAATCTAATCATTTTAGTGTTTTTGGGTTTCTCTGTCAACACCATCTTCTTGTTTTTGTTATCATTCTGATATAGCTTTGTCAAAGCCTACCACATCTCCCTTCCTGTCTTTTTCTTGGATAGGTGAGGGATCACACAATCCTTTATCACATACAAAATTACCCTCTTGGTTTTTCACATCCTTCTAATTATGGATGACTAGTTCTACAACATTTGTAGGTGGGGCGAGTTTGGTGATAGAAAACTCCCATAAACCCTCGCCTTCCAAGGAATGAAGCTTGATGTGTTCTCCAACTTGTCGTCAAATCTTAACCCAGTTGCAACCATCTCCCAAATCAGAATTTTTACCATGACAAAATAAAACTGCTACTGGAAATATAGATCTATTGTAAACCTATACGGAATCTGATTTCGCCCTTTTCAAAGTTGACGCTCTGATACCATGTTAATTTCGAAATTCCAAATCTGATTTTAATTCCTGGTAATTTTTATAATCCAAAAAATAAATTTGTGCAATTACTAAATATAAAATACTTTCGAATTTTTAACTCACAAAATTAGACGGCATAAGCAAAACATAGGAAATCAATCACACAAAAAATTATCCTCCAATTGATCTTCACTCTTAATTATCTAAATAGTGAGGCTACCTTATTGGAAATTTGACCCATAGAGAAAATTACAAAAGTTATTAAAGCAAATAAACGTAGTGAATCTGTAACTCAGAAATCTCACTTGCACTACAAAAACATTGTACGACCTACACACATCTCAACTCATCACACATGTGGCCCTACACTAGCTCCTCATCCCCCCTTGCTCTCACACATGCAGCTCCTACAAAACTTGTGCTTAGAAATTAATAGAATGTCTCCTTGATCAGTGGCCTCCACTCACTCCGATGTTGCAGGAATCGTTGCTCGCACCCCCCTCCCCCCACACCACATGCACTGGACCCCGGAACCACACACCATGCAGAACCATAGCTGAAGCATCCTCAAAACTATAGTTCGGGCTCAATTCCACAGTGCCTACAAATTCAAAACCATCATGTGCTAAACTAAGCTCTTATCATGCTTCCTAGACACTCCCTAGGTGCTCGTCGAATTCTCCCTAGATGCTTTTTGGATGCTCCCTAATGGCAATGTTAAATTTTTAAAGTAAAAGTGACAGTCTCCTTTATCTTTCATTTTCATCCTTTTACTTAAATTTTTAACATTACCATTAATTGACGCAAAAGTTTGAGTGTGATTCTGACCTAATTGGTTTTCATATGGAGAAAGTAGAATTTTAGATCCGACTCAAAATCCAACAAACTTAACATTTTTAAAGATTTCAAGATTAATGGAATTGCGACATTTCATTGGATTCTATCACATATGAGCATATGTTATTGGCATTTAATCAAGAGGACCAAGCCATATTTGTACCCCAGTGTTGGCAGTGTTGATTATTGAACTCTATTATGGCCTTAGCAAAAATCTACCCTTCACTCAAAACCAAAATCATTGATCAGGCATGTTAAGATTTTTCTACCATATTTTAAGTCTTGGATTAGGTAGTTTGATCAAAATTGGATGGTGTTGATCAATGTCCCTAGCAAATAGAGGTAAAGACAAAGACTAGACAAGAAGAGAAGAATGAAGGGTGATACTAGTGACGAGGATCCAATATAAATGTGATATATGTGGGATACTTCACTTCTGATATATATATTGCACACTTCTTTTTCTCCTTGGCCCTTGAGAAAAATCACTCTCAAATCTCTGTCAATTGTTGTCTTTCACCTCTCCTTAGGATTTCTTTTATAATTTCTTATTGAGCTAAATCCCTAACACTAATCTCCAAAGTGATGAATGGCTAGGATTAAGTCCTAACCCACTTGAGATCAATGGTTGTGATTAAAACAAATTCACTAATGTAATTAAAATTATATTTCCTTAGTTTCCTAGCTCAATAGCTATAATTAAAATTATATTTCCTTAGTTTCCTAGTTCAATAACTGACATTAGTTAATTAAATTAATTAATCGGTTTTTCCAAAGTTAGATTTAGGTTAAATCATCAAGAAAACCAAATAAATTGAGCAAATTTCCTAAAGAGGCTTTGAACGATTCCTGCATGCTTAACACTTAGCGAGTACAGAAATACCTATCTGCTGCTACAAAATTCAAATATCACCAACTATACATAAAAGTTAACATGATATTAACATAAATTGAACATCTAAAATAAAATAAGAATATGAAATAACAGTTCAATATATTCTATAAATAGAACTGCTAAAATACAAGGACCAATAGCATTTTCATCTCTCCGAAAGGGCTTTATCAAGCTTATAATTCTCCATCCACTCTTGGTTTCCTTCTAACCTTCCATTTGTTTCTGAGCATCTAGCATCTTTCTATTACATTCCTTCTATATTCGTCTGCCCTCATTATGACGTGCGGAATTTTCACTTGTACTGTGCAAAACCGTTTCTATCATCTAACTATCCAAAAAGATTTGACATCTAGGGAGGCATTTTCCCTTTAAAAACAATTGATTTATTCGCTTAATCTCTGCTTTTCTTCACTCATTTGCAGATTGACAAGGAACATAGGAGTCATCTGGGAGCTTTCCAACATCTTGATCCTCTTAACTTTTTATTGGAGGGGGGAAATCACCTCACCGGACTCCTGTTTATCCTTCCCCTAGAAGCTATGCTGACCTGTAGTTTCTTTCTCTCAATCTCCAGATCTCTGACCCTAGCATCCAAGAACTGATTCTTCGTGGATATGGATTCCAACTATCTATGTCATTTTCACTGGAGGTGGAGGCTTTAAGATATTTATTATATACAATGCCACTAGTCCCTCGGGCCATTGTAATGTCATCCTCAGGAGGGATCTCTGTTGTTTCTAATGTGATATAAAGAGTCCTCCAATCTTGACAGGGAACATAGGAGTCATCTGGGAGCTTTCCAACATCTTGATCCTCTCAGCTTTTTATCAGAGGAGAGATATCACCTCACTGGACTCCTGTTTATCCTTCCGCGTAGAAGCTATGCTGACCTGTAGTTTCTTTCTCTCAGTCTCCAGATCTCTGACCCTAGATCCAAGAATTCATTCTTCGTGAATATGGATTCCAGCTACCTATTTTCATTTTCATTGTAGGCGGAGGCTTTAAGATATTTATTATATACAATGGCACTAGTCCCTCGGGACATTGAAATGTCATCCTCATGAGGGATCTCTGTTGTTTCTAACGTGATATGAAGAGTCCAATCTTGAGGTTGCATCTCTACATATGTTTTCTGTGCCAAAGGTTCTAGAGTGACCACCAGCTGCCCCTTCCCCATGTCCTCCGTAGGAAATATCCTAGCCTGAGCCTGTGCATCTGGGGCATCGATAGTAGTTATAGTCCCCTAGCTTTCTATTATTTTCCCCCTTTCCTCTTTTAATATTTCCAATGGATCACAAGTATCCATTTGTTTAAAAACATTAGCCCAAGGGATATATGGCCCTACTTCCTGGGAAGAACTAGCAGCGGGCATGCTAGGCATTTCGTGGAAGGATGTAATTGAAAATAATGGTGCTGGAGAGGATGATACTTGAGTAGATCTTTCTTTCTTCTGATGGGAATTTGTTACTTCTGGTATATTCTGTCCTCCTTCATTAATGGCTTCATGTTCAGGAAATCCAATCCTAGCTAAATTTGCTCCATGTTATTGCAAGTTAAGCTCATCCTCTCCCGGTGATCGAGTGATTTTTATTCCTCTATTCTCATTTTTGTCGGATGTATTTGAGAAGAGGCATCTGGGGGGATGGCAGCTTCTTCTGTTGCGGCGAGTTAACTGACCCCACAAAGGGACTAAGATACATTGAGCTCGACCCTCACCCAACTGAACTGATTCTTTAAACCGTTCCTTCGAATCGGAGCAAAGAAAGGGAAGCTTGTTTTCGCTTATAAATAATCACCTTTCTCAATTCCACCATCTATCTGGCAGAACCGAACAGCAGCTTCAGTGGGGCGTAGACCCATAGTCAGTTGAGTAGAGTCTTTCTTTTTATGCATTGAGGAGACCCATCTGCTCAAGTATGTATGAAAGGTAGGCAATCAACTGCGTTTGAAGCCGTATCTCCAGCTTTAGCGCAGACTCTACCTTAGAATATATGGGGGGTACGAAGGAAAGTGTTTGGTAGCTATTCCCCAGAGAGGAGAGGGTTTCAAGGCATTCTCTTATCTACACAATATCATTGTTTCTCTTCAGCTTCGATCAAGAACTCAAACAGGTGATGATGATCGCACTCTCCTCTCCTAGCCATGCAACCAAGCTACATCTGGAGCTGGTGATGGTCCAACGAGTGATGATGTTGAAAGGCCTGCCTTCCAAAGAGGTGAATTCACACCCTATGAAGACTGTGAGAGGCATTTTCCTTGTTGGAAAGAGCATTTCAAGCTTTATCCGACCGACTCAAATTGAGATGTTCTCCTTTTTCCAACCAGTTTGGAAGGGATGAAATCAAGGTTTTTGGACATATTATTTTCAATGGAAAAGGCATGGAGGAAGGCTTGGTCAAGGGTAGTGCTATCAAACATCGCTACTTCATTACAGAAAACAGTAATAAAACCATAATGAAATTTAAGCACAAGTACCTGTTCTAGATCTCTGATCTGAAGCTAAGAGAGAAAAAGCTGTTATGCAAGTCCATAATGCTCCCATATTTGATCCCTGACATACATGATTGACCTCATTGACCACTTTAGCACGAATGTTTCATGAATTTGTTTCTAGGAAAAGATATGTTTACATGCATGCTCAACTGCATAAAGCATAAAAAAATCGAATTATGTACACAAAGAATTATTGATTAGTTCAGTGTCCAGACCCATATAAACCCAGCCCTGATATTTTCCAATAGGGATCAATCCCAACTACCTAAGACTGCTCTACATATGCTGTGGACCGGATGGTTCATTAGTTCATTCAAATTGTGGCATCCTAACTTCATGAATGCTTTTGAACAAGAGGCTTCCCTAGGACTCATCTCCGCAATCAGTTTCAATTTCTCGCAATAATTTCAATCCAAATGTTTTATTCTGCAAAGTGTAGAGTGTTGAATTTGGTGGCTACAGTCAGTATTCCTTAATTGTATTAGCCCACAAAAGAAAAGGAAAATGAAAAATATAAATTTGAATTTAAGTTGGCTCCAAATAAAAGAGGTCAAATTTTGAAATTCAAAAATTTTGCCTCCAAAATTGATCAAATCGGCACAGCTAAGGGACACACCTATTCGGGCTCATTCATCTAATATATATTGCCATTCGTCCTCCTCCATTGGCACATAATTCAGATCACAAAAACATCAAATCTTTTGCTCATCCATGCAGAAGGAAAGAGAGGAGAAGTAGACTGAAAGTTGACCAAGTCTTTACAGCATTGTCCAAGCACCTTTTATTTATGTTTCGACTTTGCACGTGCGGGCCACAGTCTGAACATTTCTGGGCAGCAGACTGAAATTCTGTGGGAGGTGCAGGTGGCTGAAATTCGGCCTATTTGACCTGAGTTGACCAGCTGTTACAGGAGGTTGAAAATATTTCTGTTTGACCAGGTTTCACCTGGGCTTGTTTACTAGTCAGTTTGACTTTATTTGACTGGAAAAATAAGATTGTATCTCTTGTTGAATTGGAAAATCTCTAAGAAAAGGTTGTTGGGTTTTGCCTAGTTAGGGTTTTGCCAGGTTAAAATTTTGTGTCTCCTGTGTTTGGCTGTCTATTCATGATCCTACTGTCATTATTGTTTTACAGTTGAAATTTTCTATGTATAATTGCTTAAAGATGAATGTGACACAAGAAGGAATGATTAAGAAATCATTGGAAGTAATTATCATATTAAAAAGTCTTGAAAAACTCAACATGGTATCAGAGCCTAGGTTGAAGAGCAGCCTTGAAGAAGCCAAGATTGAGAAAGCTTGTTTCAAGTTATTCTACTAGGGTTTGCTGGCATTAGCCCTACTCGTTTCAAGCGTTGAATCACACAAGAAACCTCAGACCGTCAAGAAGGCTGCCCAAATTTTGTTGTTGGCTGTTTGAGGCCGAAGAAGGATGAAATTCTGCAACAGGAAGCTGAGAAGGCCTCAGTACTGCAGGTGGGCCAAGAAGGCCTCAAGGCTGGTCGCAGGGGGCCGAGAGGCCTCAGGGTTGACCCCAGGAGGGCCTTAGGGTGATTGAACAAGGCCGAAAGGCCTAAGGAGATGAGTAGACTAGGCAGAAGACCTAGAAAGGACCGGGAAGTATCAAACTCTTGGCAATACAGGACCGTGATGCCTCAAAAGGCCAACAATAATGGACAGAAGTTGCTGATGATTATTTTGAGGAGGTTTAGTTTGACAACTTGATTATTTCCCTATGAAAGTCAAGGAAGCTAGAACCAGAGGGAGAGAGAAAACCTCAAGTTCTTAATTCTCTGATCGAGATTCATTCTTTACACAAATCAGTGAGCTAATTCTCTGCCCATTCATCACAGATTTATTTATATTCTAAAGTGACATTCCAAAGGTGAATGTTATTTGTCATCGTTATTCGTGATGCATTAATAATGTATATTGTATGGCTAAAAGTTTGAAATTCCATTCAGCAATTATGTTGATGTAATCAAAGGGCTCTGTAGCATGAGGTTTCCACAACATGCAAACTGTTACTTTATCCTAAGCACAATGTCAATATGTTTGATTACAATGCTGAGGTATTTGAGTGCTGTAAATGATTAAGGATGGGGTCTATGTAACATGTTATGCAGACTCCATTCATCACTTAGATAAGTGGATGCCCAACCCCGAATGATGGAAACTATTCTTTGCACATCAAGGCAGTCAAAAAATGAAATGATGAGTGGGATCACTGTCATTAATGTATTCTAAAGACAGCACACATAACGCTTCGCTACCAGTACATTACAATGTTATATATGTTGAGGATCCGTTGATGGAGCAAGTTCATTGGAATGCCATGGTCTTATTCTCTCTTTTGGAAACATCCTACTGTCATGGAGTATTCCTTATTGAGATTTGTAAATATGGTTATTAAACCTGCAATATCTTTTTGTTGACATGATAGCTGGAGGGTATTGTTTCTTTACAGTGCTAAAGAGGCAGAATACAAGTCTTTCAAAGCCTATATTGATCACTGATCTTGATCCATTTACTTGGACTAGTATACCATAATGGATATTAGTAACTTGAACGAGATGGAACATCCTTGATATCATGATGAAATAGGGCAGTAGAGTAACAGGGCCAAGTTTAATCTTAAACGAGGGCTCACGTTTAGGCCTTGTTGGGAAGCTTCAAGGACAAAGTTGAAATTGTTGAGAAATCTAGGGCATAGTAATTATGTGATTTCTCTTCTATTAGTAACTGCTTTCGAGTGCTTTTTACTTCTTTAGATTAGGATCTTCTTTTACTTAGGTTATTAGCGTTCTTCTTCATCAAAAAACTACCAATGCATAAACAATAAGGAAACAAGAGACACAAAATATAGGATATCAGCCAGGGCCAAAACCTCTCACTCTTTGAGAGGAAAACCCAAATAAATTCTTCTTCTTATAGAGATTCCAATTGACAAATACCAAGACCAAAACCCTTGACCTATTTGCCACTCCAAGACCAAGCCACAAATCTTCTTCTTCCTTCAACGAAATTCAAACTTCGTCCTCCTTTATTGCTGCCTTCCAGACCTCGACTTCCTCTTCTCTGTTTCAGATCTGCAACTTCTTGGCTTCCTTCAGAAATCCTAACATGTGTGGATATTGTAACTTCTTGATACCCTTACTGTTGTTAGTGTAGCCCCCTTATGGTTACTGTTGTACCCCTGTAACCCCCACGTTGTTATTATTGTGCCCTTACATTATTATTGTTAGGTCGGCTAGGATTATATTGTGACCCCATGGACTCCTATATATAGAAAGGAGGTTTTATCATTTGTATCATCCAAGAATTGTTCATTTATTTCATGTAAAGGAAGTTGTCCCCTTGAAGTGGCTGATTTCTAAGGCGTTAATCTCTCTTTTCTTCTATTTTGGGAGCTGGTTTCATAACATTTGGTATCAAACCTTTGGATTCTAGGGTTTCGCCGCTTCAAACAGGTCATCGTGGCATTTTCGCCATAATTTTTTTTTCTACGAGGTTCAGATGCTAAAAAAAAAACCCATTTGGAAAGAAATCTAGAGGAAGTTCGTGTAAAAATTTCAGATCTTGGTTTGCAATATTTTCGGAGATATGATCTGTGGAAATTAGGGTTTTTGCAGGCTCCCGAATTTCATCTCAAAGAGATGACCTTGGGAAAATCATCACAACTCTCTCTTTGAGCATCGGATTGGAATTTTGTAAGTGGTCGAAAGTACATGAACTGTAGTTTTCTGTGTATCAATTTCAGAGCCGAAAGAGGGAACAGTGACACGTGGCACGCCGTACAAGTTTGCTCTACTGAACAAGTCCATAATTAGGTCATTGTGGGAGATTGGGCATAACTTTGCCTTGAAGAAACCAAAGGAGGTCAGAACTGTGGCATTGGAAAGAAGACTCAGAGGGCTATTACAGGACCAAAGCTTAAATCTAGCAGATCCGAAATTACAAAGATACATCAATTTCAATATCAAGCTCCTCAAAAGCAAGAAAAAGGTGTGTATTTTTTTTTCAAATTGCAACGAAATGACAAGAATTCAAAACTCATAATATAATCAAAGCAATACCAACTCTAGAGCAACTCCTCATTAATTTCTCGATGATCTATTACAAAGGCAGGCCATTCTTTTATAATGTTATTAGCCTGTCAACCGGTGAAAACTTTTACCGGTAGCTGGGAACCAAAGGAATCTACTTTCGACTAGGCTATCATGCAAGATGCCTATCATGAGGTGTAACAGTAAATGGTACTAAAAGTAAAGATTCAGGCAAGTGGGGACAACCGCTTGTTAACTCGTCCCTTGGAGGCTAGGCCATATGGGGACCGAATCTGACCAAATCTATAAAGTAAGATATACACAATCAAAATGAAGATGGCCAGAATCTAGGACATCGGCTCTCAATAATTACAAGGTGGATATTTTAAAGTAAAACCCACGAAAACTAAAATACAATATGTATATGATATCAGGAGAGTGATCATATACATCAATCACTATTATATTGCCATTCATCTGCAGCTGCATACTCTCTGTCAGCTTCATCCATTTCAAATAATTGCTCTATGTTAGGAGCAAATATGTCATGAGGCAAAGCATCATCAAGCCATGGAGGTGCTTCTTCCAAGAAACAACAATAGAATGGAAAATGAAATACATTGACTGGTCTGAATCTTGGATCTGTAGAAATTTCTCCATGAAAGCTGATCTTCAGACTAAACGATGGTTCAATTTGTTGCTCGTCATTTAAAACTACTATTGTTTCAGTATGAAGGAATTCAAACTCTACAGTGTAGTCATTTTGTGCTGCAATATGAATTTCCCAAGTTAAGGTGCTCATGGTTTCTTGGAAATTAAAATGACAAATCCATTCACCCCTAAGCATGTACTTAAACATGAATAACTTGAACCAAGGACTCCACCAATTATTAGCACTATCTAACTAAGTAGCATATGCAATGACTCTAACATACCCATGTATTCTGGCTTTTTGATGGATAGTGAAATAATCCTGCCATGTCCAATCAGTGTTTTGGATGAATCCAAAATGAATAGGAACTGGACCTCTAGACTCAGAATAAAAGACTCACCATGGCCTATCTCTATAAGGTAAATCACTATTATATGTTGTCATACAAGACTTTGAATCAAACCATATTTGTAATATTATTTGGATGACCTCGACTGGTAATGACTTGACTCTCAAAAGAAAACAATCCCAACAAAACTTATATTTACACTGACTACAAACAACAACTTGGCAGACTTTAGACTGACAAACACTTGACTGAACTGGACTTTTACTTGAAGAGCTTTCTCCCTTATACAATGGTCTGAACATCTTGATATCTTTGATTTCTACAGCTCCCTCTCTTGTCAACATGTCTGCTAGATAATTTTCAGCACCTGATTTATAGACAATGTCAAAATCAAAACCTTCTAACCAAAGTGCCCATCTTAGAACTCTAGTATTTCCTTGTTCTAACAATCTCTTATTTGCTAGTAAGCCCTTCATATGCTTCAGATCTGCTCTTACCAAAAATCTAACAATCTTCAAAAATAATCTGAATCTTTGAATACCTCTTTTAACAGCAAGTATCTCTTTATGAGAGGATGGATACTTGGCTTCTGTGTCATCAAAAGATCCAGAGGCATATGCACAAACAAGTTCCTTTCTTCCATGTTTCTGAAGTAATACTGCAGCCCATGTATGGTCAGAGGCATCTGTCTCAAGAATGAAGGGAAGATCTGTATCAGGGAGTTTTAACCTTGGAAGATCTCTGATCTTGTTTTTTATATTTCTTACTGCTTTAGTCATATCCTGAGACCACTTGACCTCTTCTTTCTTTAATCTCTTCTGCAAAATCTTAGTATCTTCAGATTGCTTTTCATAAAACTGACGAATATAATTCAAGCAACCTAAACACCTCTGCAGCATCTTGACATCAGGAAATATGTCAGGAAATTTCAGAAGGTGAAGGAGAACATGAGTTTGAAGTTCAATATGACCTTGTTCAATGTGTAGTCCTAAATAGTCTATTCTGACTTTCCCAATTTGAAATTTTTCTTCAGAGTCAGATAGGACTAAACCATGCTTGTACACTATTCATAGAATTTCTCTAAATGCATCTTATGAGTATTTACATCCTTACTAAATACAAGAAGATCATCAATATATACAATCACATACTCTACCCCTCCAAAAATATATTCCATTCTTTTCTGAAACTCAGAAGGAGCATTTTTCAAGCCAAATGGCATTACTGTCCATCGGTACTGGCCATGGGGAACTGTGAAGGTTGTCTTATACCTGTCTTCTTGAATTATACCAATCTGCCAAAAGCCACTTTTTAAATCAAATTTGCTAAAAATATTAGCATTGGCTATTTTAGCAAGCAACAATTCCTTATTTGGAAGAGGATACCTGATAGGCATTAAAGCTTCATTTAAAGCTTTGTAATTGATTACCAACCTCTTCTTACCACGTTTCTACTCACTGTGCTTGTTAACATAAAAGGTTGGACATGCCCATGGGCTTTTGCATGGCTCAATAAGCTTTTGCTCAAGCAACTGCTGGATTTCTTGTTTGCACAAGGCCTGTTCAGTGGGGGACATATGATTTGCACTTGCTTTCTGTGGTTTAGATACATAACCTTCTTTATATGGTAAAGCAACAAAGTATTTTTCTCTAGTCCAGAAAGCATCGGCCTGCTTGCTGTACAATCTTTGTGCAGTTTATCAGAGATTGCTAGTAATGTCTTCTGGCCATGGATTTCCGCATTCTAGACAATCTTTTGAATCTTAGTTAAATCTTGCAGAGTGTCCTGGAGATTGTCTTCCTCACTAGGCTTGACCTTAAGTTGATAATCATTCTTTGTAGGAATAGCAATCTGTCCTTCAACAATAGCGAATGTAACTGAGTCTTTTCCAAAAGTAACTGGAAGAAATCTTTTCAGAAAATCTTGTCCTAATAGGACATCTGAACCTGTATCAAAACTGTACAAAGTAACATATGTTTGTACATTATTCAAATAAACTGGAAAATCAGGAGATATATGATTAATCTCCATCAACTCTTTATTTACAGCTCTGAAGGATAATTTAGTAGGCTGCCAATAATAGGAAGGAATGGCACCAAACTTGCAGCAACTACACATAACTCCAGAGTCAATTTGTGCATCCAAAGAGTATTCCTTTACATTTGGCAATTTTATTCTCAAAGGAATCACTACTTTATCTCCTATTCCCATGATATTCACTAAATCAACCTCCTTTGATTTCATGGGCATTTCTGCTGGAATATCTTTCATCAAAATTCTTGTTAATTTGGAATTAGCATCATCATAATCAGAAATAAGAATTTGAAGCTTAGCTGATAGATTTAACATTTCTGACCTGGTTGATTTAATAGCTGATTCCAACTGGTTGATTTTCTTCTTGAGAGTGTTGATTTCATCCAAACCTGAGTCTTGAGATATTTCTGAGATATGCGAAGGTTTGAACATTGAATCAAACTCCCTTTCAATAAAATCTTCATCATCAATTACCTTTTTAGAGGAAGGCAATTGTTTCTCCAAACTTTCTAATTTGTCTTTCAATCTTCTTCTTGCTGTCAACTGGGAAGGCTCAAGCTGTGCTAGCTGTGTTTTGACCTCATCAATCTGATTCTGCAAATTGTCTGTTTGACTGAAATAAAACATCCTAATGTCTGCAATAAAAGTCTCATCAGAGTCAGAAGAATCAGAATTCAAGCTTATTCTTCTAATACCAGGCAAATCATCACTATCTGAAGTAGAAGAATCACTGGATATTTCAAAATATACCCCATCTGAGTGAGAAATTAAATCCCAGTCTTGAGGATTATGAACTGAAGTAAAAACATCCATGATTTTCGTTTGTTTCTTATTTTTCTTTTCTTTGCAAGCATTAGCATAATGTCCTTCTTTTCCACATATAAAACATGTCACCTTTTTAGAAGGCTTTGCTCTCTTTCTAAATACTATCCTTCTTTTCTTAGAAAACTTAGACGGATAATACTTCTTTTTAGGAGCATATTTGCTTGTCTTGCAAGAGCATGAAGTCTTAATCACTTTCTTTTTTGATTTGCTATGGCATCCAAAATCATAAGTTTCTGCAAAATTATTGCAAAGCTTGGTACTAAAATGCATTTGTTTTTTAAAGTTCTTCTTTGCTTTTTCTGATGCACATTCCCTTTGTAAAACAAAAACTATCATTTGATGTATTGCAGCAAAAGATGAATTCTCAATCTTTACTTTATTGGTCTCAATATACTGATTAATCAGGTCTGGAATTTTTCCTGGCATTGAAGCTATATAATACCTCAAGTAAGCAACATTATGAGGATTTGCTGCTTGATAAAGAAGTTTTTGCATAACACAGTAATAATCATGCAGATAATCTATGTTACACAATCTTTGAGATAAAAACCGCTGACCATGATGGACTGAATCTTCTGGAACTACTCCCACAAATTCATGTTTTAGAGCATCAAAAATGGCTTTTAGAGGATCTGTAGGATGTTCAACTCTATTGTTCATTTCTTCCTCTGACAATTTATCCCACCATTGTTTCAAAATACCAGTAAAAGACCAAACAATTTGGGTCACTATATCAGACCATGATGCTTTAGTTTCAGCTTTTCTTTGGAGTGCCCAAGCATGTACATTATGCAAGACTGTTATTACCTCTTCACTTTCCATACAATCGATATTCACCAGAACTGTATTACCAAATCCTTTAGCAGATGGATTTTCAAATTTGGCAGGGACACTTTCGAGATTGTCTCTATATCTAGAGAAAGGACTATCTGCAGAAGCTTCATGTGCAAAAGTATCTTTGTCACCTTTCTTGCCTTTGTGTGTGAATGAAAAAGTATCACCTCTTTCTCTTTTAGAACTAGTGTCTCCTTGAGTGGGCTCACCAGGAGTTCTGATATGAGATGTAACACCAGACATGGCCAAAATTTGTGGAGCAGAGGGTTGGCCATTTTCTACAAGGGTTTTAAGACTGACATAACCCTTTGGAAGCTTTAAACTTTCAACAGTAGGAAAAGTGGTTAGCCTATCTTTCATCAGATCTGTTTTTTCTCTGGCTAACATTATTCCTTTCTGGATTTTCTCAAGTTTAGAAGTATCTATGTTATCAATGCATTTAAACAGAATACTTCTAAGACCATCTTTTGATTCTTCTGAACTGGAAGAAAACTTCAATTTAGAACTCGAAAGATCTACTTCTCTATAATGAGGTGGAGAAGTAGGTTGAGGTAAAGCATCTCTTAAATGCTCAAGAGATCTATAAATAATTCCTATATTGGAATTTATATCATTCAATTTCTGTGTGTGTTCATTCTGTATCCCCAAACATTCATTATAACCAGTGTGCATCTTCTTTATATGTTCTTTAACCTCAAGCACATCTTTGGCTATATCATCTATATTTTGCAACATACAAACAATCTGATAGTTTGTATAGTTATGCATTTTTTCTGTTTCAGTCTGTTCTGCTTCTGACATATTCTTCATTTGTATCCATTGGAAATCTGATTTTAGAGTACCATTCTTGAAATTTCTTCTAGAATTCCCAGGCTCTATATATCTTTCACTTATCTTTGCTGTCAGGTCATGTGAAGCTCTAGGAAGAGTAAAACTCTTGATATCAGGCAATATGATTTTGTTTTTGGCTTCTTGTTTCTGATCTTCTATTTGAAAACTAGAAGATGTACCCGATACACAGAACTGACAATCATCATATGTATGAGTCAAGGGCTTCTTATGATTTCTTTTGGGAACAGAAATTATTGATGGTACTGTGAAAGGAGCTGTAGAAGATATTACTGGAGGTGAAGGAGGTATTACTGCTTTTGTACTGCCTCTACCCCCTAAAAATGAAGATCTATCAAGGGTAGACATAGATCTGGATAAATTGGGGCTTGTGAATCGGAGACCGGAAGAACCATCAGGATGCTTGACGATGGATAGATGTTTGGGTGTAGTAGAGGTTTGCAGTTGAGGATATTTCTGTGAGAGAGGAACATATGTACTATTCCATTCATCGGGAAGAGTACATTCTGCAAAACCGATTTGTAAGGGAGCAGTATTTCCGAGACCTACTATGACTCCTTCTTTCAAAGCTCTTGAACACAATTTTGGATTGAGTGGTGGCATAGTACTGGAAACAAATCTAAGACAAATAGAAGAATGAAGCTGGGCTATTAAACCCTGAGGGGCAACATCGAATCCATTAAACTGTATATAGGCATTCAGAAACTCATTGATATATGGATCATTCAAAGAAACCTGATATCTTGGAATTACTAAAGACCATACAGGGCCATTATTGAGGGGACTCTGAAAACCTCCTAACAGTGCATCATTGAAATCATTCATTCTGGTATCTAAAAGAAAGCAATCTTATATCTATCAGTAGGCTCAATTCCTATTTGCCAGAAACCACTCTCAAGATCAAATTTGCTAAAAACATTGGCTTTGGATATCTTAGCTAACAAGAGTTCTTTGTTAGGAAGAGGACACCTGATAGGAGCAAGAGCATCATTCAATGCTTTGTAGTTGATGACTAACCTTTTCTTCCCCCTTTTTTGTTTTGAATGCTTGTTTACATAAAAAGCAGGACATGTCCATGAACTCTTAGAAGGTTCAATCGGTCCTCTGCTAAGTAAATCTTGAATCTCTCGTTTGCAGTATTCTTGTTCTGATGGGCTCATATGATTTGCAAATGGTTTTTGAGGTTTCTGCTTAGCATTCTCATTGTAAGGAAGAGTGATAAAATATTTTTCTCTGGACCAAAATGCATCAGGATGTTCTGACATACAGTCTGTTTGAATCTTTTGAACTATATCTTTCAAAACTTGTGGAGCATGGAGATTTGCATTCTTTACAATCTTCTGGATCTTTGTAAGATCTTTGAGTGAACTTTCAAGCTCTTCTGACTGTTGGTCTGGTTCAACCTTGATGATGTAATTACTCTTAACTGGAACTTTCACTTGGGCCAATTAAATTGTAAAAGTGATGGATTCTTTATCAACAATTAATGGCATATATTTCTGTACAAAATCCTGGCCTAAAAGAATGTCAACACCCGTGTCATAATTATACAATGTTACATACACAACAGAATTATTTAACAAGATAGTGAAATCTGGTGCAACATGAGAAATTCTCATACGCTGATGATTTACAGCCTTGAATTGGATTTGGGTAGGCTGCCAGTAATAGGAGGGAATAGCTTTGTATTTACAACAGCTACTCATTGCACCTATATCGATTTGAGCATCTAGATGATAAAAATTGTAACTAGGGATTTTGCTACGTTGCACGGGTTCCCGCACCTGGGGGTGGGGTTCCCGAACCCGCACCGGGTTCCCGCACCCAAGTACCGGATTCTCCGCAGCCAAGTACCCTGAAGAACCCAAACGAACCGGGTTCTTCAAAAAAAAATTTCGGGTTCTTGGGTTCTTTTGGTATGAAGAACCCATCGTTTTTCAGTCAAACATCTGGGGTGTATCCATAACCATGCAACTTAATTTTGAATGCTTCCATATTTGCTATGCATTTCCTTTGCTCTTTTGTATAAAGAACAAAAAACTGATATGGTGTTTTGACCCTTCTCGATACAGTTACACAATGGAAGAAGCAACTTGTATGCTAGGAGGCTTGAATCCTGTCAAGTTATTTGAAATCCAGTATGTTGGCACTTTATAAGATGCTTTTGTAAATAGTTGCTTTTAGAAGGGGTTTTAATTATTCATTACCAAAAAAAAGTTATCTGCTTACTCCACAACCAGCAATTTGTAGTGGACAAGAGCATGACTGCATGCTTTGAGATTTTGGAGTTGTTTTAATGTACTGACAATATACCTATCCAAAATTTTACTTGCCTTTGTGGGACTTTCAATAAAAGGAAGTTTGATCAGTAGACAGCATGCAAAACAGCCTGTCTGCCTGAGTTTTCATAGTTAGAAAAAATCAATCATCTGAGTATCTGAATTACAATACTAATAGGCCTACTTCATCAAGTGTATGTGTAGATTTCAAAAATCACATTCCTCATTAAATTTATGGGTAGGATCTTCATCAAATTTATGTGTAGATTTTGAAACAGTTGTTTTTTACTGCCGCAGGAAACTTGTGTGGATATTGCAGCAATTTTTTTGTTGCATCATTTTTCAGTTAATGAATGATTGTTTTCTAACGTTACCAAATCTGTGTCTGCATGGCAGGCATGACAAGCTTAAGAACATTGAGTGGGAAAAACACCCCAGATGTTTGACTGATGCAATTCTGATAAGAATTCTGATGGTAGCCGTTTTCTTAGAGTTTGTTTAGTCTTAATTTTCATTAAATTTATAATTTATAAAATATAGTATTACATATGATATATAAATTATAATTTATAATTTATAATATATATTAATATAAAAATACCCAGACGAACCCACGCACCCTGTTTCAAAAAATGCCGTCCCCGTCCAAAGAGTCGGGAATCCCACTTTTGCCCACCACGTTTCTACGGCAACATAGGGATTTTGATACCTATGGTGATGACCATTCGATCCCCAATTCCACTTATATCTTTAATATCTGGCTCTTGGTATTCAACCAATTCTGCTGAACTCTTAAAGGGAATGTATACTGCTTCATAACATATAGAAACAAACTAGCAGTTTAACTCATCTAACAATTGAACATCTTTTTGAATATCTTCAGCAGTTTTAGCCATGAATTCCCTATTTCCTCTGATTCTTTCTTCTGCTTGACTGATTACTTTTTCTAGAGACCCCCTGAGAGAAACATAACCTTTTGGAAGATCTTCCCTTTGTTCAACAGGAAGCAAAGTTCTGACTGGTGGAGCATTCCTCATTAATTCATCAACTCTTTTCTGTAATCTGTTTCTAAGAATCAACATATTGGGGGGAAACTTCTAACTCTTTTTGGAGATGGTGTATCTCATGAGAAATATTAAATGCCGAAAACATATTAAGATCTGATATAAATGTACAATCATCACTATCTGAGTCTGTACAATCAAGTGATAATTGCTGAAAATTATGAATATCTATATCCCTACCACCTTCTGAATCTGAACTATACACTGAGAAACATTCTGCAGATGAATCATAATCTGAAACTAGTTCCCATTCTGCAGGATTCTGTGAAGAATTAAAAATATAAAAAATCTTGAGCTGGGTCTTATGCTTCTGGTTTGGACACTTATTGGCAAAATGTCCATGTTGTTCACAAATGAAACACTTGCTATTAGACATAGGAACAGGTTTCTTCCTTTTGCGAAAGATATACCGTGATTTGTTGTCTTTGCCATATTTATTCTTGAAAAGATTTTTGTATGATTTCTTAGTACCTTTCCAGTCTGATTTTGAACAACGACAATCTTTAGATTTATCCTGGTTTTTCTTCTTAGGTGTTTTGTAACAACCAAATCTGTGTGTTTCATTGAATATGTCACAAAGTTGCGGACTGAATGATAATTGCTTCTTAAGATTCTTCTTGTTTTTATAAGCAGTGCACTAATCTCTGAGGATGGTGAGTATGTGTTGATGTAGTGCTGCTAAGGATAAAGAATCTATAGAAATTTTCTGTGTAGCTAATTCGAGGATGACCATTTCAGGAATTCTTCCTGGCATAGAAGCTTTGTAGTGTCTAAGATATGCTGTGTTATCTAAATCAGGAATCTTGTAGTAAAGCCCTTGCATTATACAATAATACTCAGGTAGAAAATCTAGATCACAGAGTCTTTGACTCATAAATATCTGATCATAATGTGTTGTATCTGAAGGAATGATTCCTAAAAACTCATGTGAGAGTGCTAATAGCATAGCTTCTAATGGATTTGTTTTGCCAAGGAGTTCTGTCTGCTGTGTTCTTCCTAAATGTTCCCACCATAAACGAACATTTCCTGTGAATGCCCATGAGATCTGCAGAACTACGTCTCTCCATGACTGTTTGGACTCAATTTTTTTTTGTTTAGCCCATGTGTCAATTCTTTGTAGAATAACCATTGTTTGGTCTCTGTCTAGACAATCAAAGTTTATGAACAAAGCATTACAAATGCTATGAAAAGAAGTTGACTCTTCTCTGATCTCTGTACTGGCTAGATTATGAGCCCACCGAGTGAATGAACTAGAATGAGGTCGGGAAGATACATCACCTTCTGTAGTCTTAGGAGCTTTGTTAGAAAAATCAAAGGTATCTCCTCTCTTTGTATTAAAAGAGCTTTCTCCTAGTTCTTCTAACACATTATCTTTTCCTTTGATGTCTAAGACAAGTTGAGCAAACTTATTATTGACCAAAGTTAGTTTTTCTTGGGCTAACTGAGATCCTTGGTGAAGTTTCTCAAGAGTGGCTGTATCTGGAGAATTGATCATTTTTAGGAACAAAGTATGATCATATTTGACATGATGGTAAGTAAACTTCGGACCTTCTCGCTCGACTTCCTCAAAGTCAGGAGGAGATGGAGGTCTCGGAATAGCATACTGAAACTTTAAAACTGCACTTTGGATTATGTTAAGCTGAACAGAAATTTCAGCTAATTTTTCTTTATGGGCTCTTTGCAAATCATCATTTGCTTGGTGCAGCGTCTTTATGTGAGCTTTCAGATCTAAGACATCTGTAGCTATGTCATCCAAATTCTATGAAATGCAAATAGACTGATAATTTGAATAATTCATCATTTTTATTTGTTCTGCAGGTTTTGGATCTGACTGACCTCTAAGATGTAGGAATTGTAAATCTCCTTGTAATGTGCCATTTTTGAACTTTTGAGTACAGTTACTAGGGTCAAGATGTCTTTCTAAAAGAGGAGGTAAAGCACTCTGCTTGCCTCTGGGAAGACTCTGCATCTTAATATCTTTAGTAGGAATAAAGATTTGTATGCAATCCTGGCAATCAGAATGTTGTCCTTTATGATCTGAAGAAGAAGACGTTGATGCTGGAGAATTAAGAACTTTATAACTTTTTTGGGGTTTTTCTTGACAATATTCACAATTTTCTGAAGAAACAGGACTATGTTTCTGTACATGCTTTTGGAATGGAGTGGAAGGAACTCTCATACTAGAAGAATGAGAAAACGGATAAATAGGCTCCTTGGGAAGAACCATAGTAGGACTGACAGTGATTTGAGGTTGCATTTCTGACTTAGATTTAACAAACCTGAGTTTGCTAGATCCATCTGGGTTTTTGATCATTTGCAACTGATTTGATCCTTTTGATAACTGAGGATATTTCTGGGCTATGGGAGTGTATGAACTATCCCATTCGGAAGGTAAAGAGACTTCAGAAAAGCCAAGTTGAAAAGGCGTTATGTTGCCTGGTCCAACTATAACACCTTCTTTTAAAGCTCTCTTATTCAGCTTGGGATTTATAAGAGGCATAGTAGTAGTTACAAATCTAAGACATATGGTAGTATGTAAATGTGCAATATGTGTGTCAGGGGCCACATCAAAACCAGAAAACTCTATATAAGCTTGTAGGAAATGATTGATGTATGGATCTGTAAGGGATACTTGGTATCTTGGAACAAGGGAAGACCAGACTGGGCCATTATTTAAGCATATGAATTATAAAATTAAAATTTGGAATTTAATCATAAATTAAATAAAATAATTATTAATAAATTTATTAAATTCCAGAAAAGAAAAAAAATAATAAATATAAGCATACGAATTATAAAATTAAAATTTGGAATTTAATCATAAATTAAATAAAATAATTATTAATAAATTTATTAAATTCTAGAAAAGAAAAATAATAGTAAATATTATTATTATATTAATAGATATTATTAAAAATTATTATGAACATATATCATTATTAGATAATGTTAATAGAATACTTAAATCATCTCAATATAAGTAATTAATTAATTAATTTTAATCTAATTGAATAAATTAAATAAATTAATAAATTCCTAGAAATTAATGTTTGTCAGCCTTTCTTATAAAATTTCCTCTCTATAAATTTGACCTAACTCCTTCTTTCAGTCCTTCATTCATTCGTCTTGAAGATGGATCCCGGGTGGGGATTCGAAACGTCGACAATATTTCGACTAGGGAAAATCCGGAATCTTACTTCATCGGTTAAGACTACTCATGGTGCGGCATTAGGGTTTCTCATGGTCGGCTAGGGCTTCCTTTGGTGTAGCGTCTTGGTGCAACGTCTTCGTGCAGCGTTCTTGATGCAGCATTTTGATGAGCCGTCTTGGGGTTGTGTGACACATTTGGTTGGCTGACCTAATGGAGGCTTTGTTGGTTGAAGCATCCTACTGATCGTCATAACGCCACCATTCTTCATCTCTGTTTTTATTGGCTTGTCTTCCATCGATCTATGGGTGTGTTCTATCAGCATCTTACTTTCATGTGATTGTTATTTGGGCCCTAGAGGTTTAAAGTGAATTTGCATCCAGCATAGAACATCTTCAGAAATTAACAAGTGCTCTGTCTCTGTGTGTTTACAAATGACCCCAAGCCTTTTCTTTATACTTTTCTCGTTGGGAAACCAACGACCATGATCAGATCTTGAATCAATGGCTAAGATTAAAAGAAAGCTTGATCCGTGTGACTTAAGACAATTTCATCACATGTTTAATTTAATTAACTTTAATTATTTAATTTTCTTAAGTTTAGACTTAGGAAATACATTAAAATAATTAATTAATTAAATATCTCCCAAACTAGATGAAATTTCCCAAATTTCTTTACGGGTCTTGTAGATCATGTGTACTTTAGTCCCTCCACAAATTCTGGGATCTAGACCACATCTGATGCTACCCCCATTACACAAAATCTCAACAATATGCTCAAGAATCTGGTGAAGGCCATAACGAGTAAGGTAGAGCTCATGCTAGGCTTTTGCCCACGTGCTAATGTGTATGTCTTGAGAATCTATTGCATTTTGATATTCCTTTTATTTATTAATTTTGTGGCCATGAATGATCTTGCTTAGGATGCATGGGTGCCAAATCCCAGAGAACTAATGATCAGTTGAACTCAAAGAATGGAGGTGAGATAAGGGCTTATAGTGTATGATGGAAAGTGGTAAGTATGGAATAGGGATAGATGGAACTACGTTATCTTATTCAAGGCTTCACGATTAGTGCCCCTCTTATACCCATTGGGCCATTAGGGGAGGTCCCATTGGACTAGGATCGAATATTAACTCCCCATTTAAGTGGAGAGAACAAGATCATGGTCAAAACCCATCCTTCTTCCAGATCACCCCATAATCCATACCAAATGCCCAAAAACAAGCATAAGCACCCAATTGCAAAATGAATAAAAGAGTAGCTTTTGATCGAGAATCACCTTCCATCCATGTGTTATTTCTGGATGGGTGAGAAACATATGATTGATGTAGGTGGCAGAGATAAAATGACATGTTGTCATCTAGTGGTGGTTGTCAGGGGCTTCATGGTTGACCAGTTGGATGTGAAGATTGGGAGAAATTTTTTGTCCTATACGGTTACCCATTTTGGTGGGTAACATCTGGCTCCAACCGAGACATGAAGTCACCGTAGAGAGCATGATGCATATGCTTGAACGAGGACTTCATGAGAACTCCAACAACCCCTAGGCTCATATACCGATAACTTGCACATTGCAATAAACTTGTTTGGGACCATGTGCACTCGGCATAGGGTATCACCCATGTTTTATACGAAAGTATAAATTTGTAAAAAAAATGAAATCTATTCTAAATGCAATCTAATCTACATGAAACATGATATGAATGGTATGCAATGCAACTACACTACTATAACATAGAATGCATGACCTAAGTATAGTCATATAACCAATGCAACCAACGTATCATTAGATCAAAATAACACCTCTTGTCCCTATGAGCCATTATGGGATAGAACAATAAAACATCACAATCACCTTTGCAAGGTTGGCACGTTGAATAACAAGGGTGAGAGGTGGGAAAATAAGGTGACCATTTATTCTAAAAAAGAGTCATGGATGAGGGAGAAGAGAAATCCAGAAATCCAACTCTTGCCATTGGATTCTTTCTCTAAATGTAGGTATAAAGTGATCAATGATCAGGCTTAGGAACTTTCACTGAAAAGCAACCTCAAGCACACAATCCTCCAGGCCATCTTCAAGATCGTTTTCAACGCGCTGTTCTAGATGATCACCGGAGGATTCTTGCTCAAGGTACCCTTCCTCATTACTACCTTGTTCTCCTTCATCAAAAGGATAATCAAGGTGATCAAGGGCGATGCATTGATCGTCTTCAACCCCTTAATTATAGTCGAGGAGGCATTCTTCTTGGAGAGCAATAATCAAGTCTTGAATGACAACTTCAATGTGACACACTGGTCCCCAATACTTAAGAAATTCTTCAATGAATACCCAAATAGAAGGGATGCTTTTTGGTCTTCATTATTTAAGCCAATCTCTTTGATCATCCACAAAAGTATTAATGAAGAATATCATGAGAGCGTCCTCATGAACCAGGTTGATTTCTAAAGTATAACTGAGAAAATTGGCAACATGATTGACAGTTGATGAAGGATTACCTACAAATTTTGGGACATTCATCATAGAATTTATATCCAATTGATTTGGATATCCAAGAATATCCTTGACATCCAAAGCAAAGTATATTTCTTGTAATTCCCAAGGAGCCATTGCCTCTAGTTTTGTATAGTATCCAAATGAGGTGTCGTCACGGTGAATTCAAAATTGCTTGAGAGATGCTTGTTTTGCCCTACAAGCATTGAATTTGGAAGTACAATGAAGAACAAGGGCTTCGTTCTTCCAATGGAGTCGCCAGAAGAGGATCAATCTTGTCGTTAGAGATATTCTCTTCAAAGGGATGAAGTTAGATTTTCAAATTACAGGGGTGAAACACACGCTTTGTCCTCGACAATGATGCAAAAAATGTTGCCACACAACCTAACAAGACTTGGAGAGGGGTACCCTACAAGGCTTTACTTGACCAAGTGACAACAATAAGGTAGTAGCCCACTATGGATTTCACCAATGAGAGGAGTCTCGGTATAAGGTCACTCACAATGGATATATTAGGGTTTAAAGGCTTCTAAAGGAAAGACACAATTTAGGTACTAGGCTACAACTATGAAGAGGAGGCAATTCACTTTCCCTAGATATGCCAAATTGGGGCAACACAAGAGCTAGGGTTTGATTGATATGTTGTGAGTTCGGAGTGTCAAGTAAGGGCTCCCCATAATGTATTTCAATAAGGTTATGGCACATGATGTTGAGAATTTGGAGGGCTGGTGATTAATTCAAATTCTCTTCTTGATAATTACTTGTGAATTTACTTGAGTTACTTATGTCTTTTCTTCCTTACCTTATTTAGTCTTTCATCAAGTCAAATATCAAAATACACAAGACACAAGAATTAGGCTCCTAGAGCCAGGGCAAAACCTCTCTCTCTTGGAGAGGAAAACCCACGAGAAAATTCTTCTTAGAGATCTTCAAAAGACAAGTACCGTGACCAAGACTTAGACCCTTGACCTATGAATGCCTCCAAGATCTTGTCACTGCTTCTTTTGCTACCTTTAATGTTGATCCTTCTTTTCTGCGCTAACTTGCACTGAGTTTATCTTCAAACACTACTTCTCACTCAGATATTAGATACTAGATCATTCGAGATCTTATTCTTTACTTGGTATATTCTTGAATCTTCTTTACTTGAGGAGTAGTACTTTCATTGAAGGAAGGTAAATCACAGATTTACCTTCCTTACTTTGCAATTCATTATAACCCTTACGCATATACTTCAGTACTAATGACTTCACATTGTATCACATAATGCATTGCTTCCATACTTTAGAATAGTTACATGTTGACTGCAATCTTTCCAGATTTGACCGCAGCTTAATCCGCATCCTTTTTCTATTCTGGAGCACACACTTGTAATCCATATTTATTTCACTATTATGCCCGCACAGTGGTCCGCATTTGTCACTGTATGTTGGCGCAAATTCCTCTTGATTATTAGTCTACTTACTAATGTTGCAATACATTAGGAACATCCGCATTTTCTGTGTTAGATCAATTCCCAAGACCGATCCTCATTTCTTCACTCTTACTCGCATATATACAGAGCTTCATTTATGTTATCGTTATCACAGAACATCTGCAACTTTCTTTTATCTGCAGCAACATATTCGAGACCACAAAAATGTTCTTGGATCAATGCTGTGAGAGCACCGATCATATTTGTCTGTGCAGTGCCATCAGGGTTAAACATGGTGTCACCCTGTTCATCCTTCAGAATCTCTTTCTCCATTCTTTCAATCAACGCAGGAGAGGATTCTAGTTCCCACCATCGAGCCAGTGTGCCAGTAAAGCACTGCATGATTGTTTTGCAGGCTTCAACCTCACTCTTTCCTTCTACACACATGAGCTTATACTCAATGATCATCTGATCAAGGACTTGCCTGATCTGATGTGCAGACATGTTGTCAATGTTCCACTCCTTGTGGCTCCCTTCATGGAATGTTTCTCTCTGTGGAATCTTTCCTGCACCATAGAGGTCAGGAGGAGCATGTCTGGTAAACTGTGGCTCTAAGGGCTCATAAATAGGAAAGACATGATCTTTAGACTCTGAGTCTTTCATGACTTCAGCAATAGTAATCTTCTCAGATCTTTCTTCAACTGGCTGTGACTCAGGCTTTGACTCTGACACTGGGGTAAGAGGCAACTGAGGAACTTCTCTGGGCATGAGATGAGGAAACCTAGAGACAGGAGGAATTGACTCAGGTTTAGGGATCTCATGAGGCACGACACTTTTTCCCTTACCAGCAATAAATGACATTGGAATGGGTTTGCTGGCCTTCTTGACATTTAGTCCTTCAAACTTTTCAGACAGTTTATAAACAGACTGTCTGGTGGCAATTGAATGGTCAATTACACAATTTTCAATCTCATCAAATTTAATAAAAGAATTTTCTGAAATACTCCTAACTACTTGTAGATCACACTGTACAGAATTTAAGACTCTATGTACATCATTCACAGAGACTTGAACTGAATCAATCTGGTCTTTGACCAGGGCAGTCTTTGCAACATTCTTCTCCAATCCTGTGAGTGCAGTATTAGTCCAATTTATTTGCTCACTCACTTTTTGAACTCTTCCTTCAGAACCCATCAAAGAATTGTCATGCTGAACCAGAGGGCTAGCATAAGCAGTGTTAGATCCTTCTCCTAACACAATACTTCTGAAAGGAGGATATGTAGTGGAGGTCTCAATCTTACTGCCATCAGTTGCAGTCCATGAATGTGAGGAAGATGTAGTAGTATCAGCCATTAATACTACATCATTCTCCATTTTTCTCTTCCAGGCATAAAATGAAATCCATACCTGATTTTCTTCCATATATTCCTTCCACTCTGCTGCAAGCTTCATCTTCTCTTCTTTTGGATAGGCAGCTGCAAAGGCATCAGCTTGAGGATGTGTAAACAAATCCCAATTGATCATTTGTTTCATCCATTCTGCAGGGATTTCAGATCTAGGACATCCATCCATGAGAGTGTAGAACTTATGGATTTCGGGTACAGAAGGCTTTTTACAACCTGGTGGCAGATCTCTGAATCTGCATTCTGGTATCAACTTATTGGCTTGCTCAATATATCCCAACCCATATCTGGGACTTTCGGGTGGTCTCTGGTTTGCCAATATCTCAGTCAATCTGGGATCTTCTTCTTCAAGAGAGGGAAGAAGATGCATCATTAGAACATGTGGGTGCTCATCTTCATGAGGAAAGGGGATGTCAGAGCACTTTGGATTTGGACAGGGATTGACAGAAGTACTGGGTGGAGCTTCACCAGTTCTGGGATTATGATTTCTGTGTAAAACAGCATAGGCCAAGTTCTGCAAGTTGACACTTTGATGACACTGCGGACATTCAACTTTGACTGGCTGAAAATTTACAAACTGTGCAAATTCAAAAAGGGCTACATGACTACAATTAGAAACAACAGAACTACAACCCGTATCTGTACACTCGGGTGAAATGTAACGAGGCGACTTTTTACATTCAGCTTCTAATCTTCTGCGATCTATAGTAGATCTTCTGGGAAAAGACAAAGTAGCAGAAGACTGGTCTTCAGTAATGTTGGCAGTGGTAATCTTCTGGACAGACAGAGGTCTGGGATTTGGAACTGTCCAGTGCTGGGGAAATTGCAGATCCTCCCATTTGATAGCTTGGTGTTCTATCTTAAGATTTTTAGGATCTGTGAGGACAACCACACTGGTTTTAGACTCTCTGCTGGGTGCATGGAGTACAGCGGGAAACATTGTGGATGTGTGGCGAAAACAGCCACGGAACTGTATCGCGATATTCCTTCTTCTTCTCCTCATATCAAATCCCATGGTTTGGATTTGAAGCTGTAGAATATCGGCCAATGTTTCATCATAGACAATGTTTCATCATAGACAGACACTGAGAAATTTGGGTAACAGTCAAACCAGACTGGCCCATTAGATAGTGGAGCCACTATCCCTCCAATTAATGAATCAGTGTATTTGTTATGTGTTAAGTCACGGACTGTGGCCAACACATAGGCATCGACTCCGGGATGCACCAATGCATGAATGCCAACTCTTAAGCAACCTAAATGTAAAAACTGTGTTCCCAATTTTTTGGCTTCGGCTTGAAGTTCTTTGGGATTCAAAATAGGGATCAATTGGACACGATCACTATTTTCCTCGATACTTGACACAGACTCTTTAATAGTTATTCTAGTGGCAGCTTTTAAGTGCCAGACTCCTAAATCATTATACACTTCAGAGGGTTTAATATTTGGGAGTACCCATCTTGCTTGGGGCTCAACCTCTTCATACAGGTGATCAGACTCATTGATCACACGACTACTACTAGACGCAAATAAATCTCTGAGCGGGTTTTGCTCTGCTCAATCTTGTTCTTCGAGCTCTCTGAAAGATACAGACTTAGACATTGAGGAATCCATGTTTCAGATAAAAGAGAGAAAGAAAGACTTTTAAGTGTTACTCAAGATCCTGAACTAGGCGACAGCATCGACTTATTGGCTCTGATACCAATTTCTAGCAGAGGCTTCTTCAAAAGCTTGCTTGCGGTCGTAAACCAACCAACTTGGCCTTGTTAAGTGTCTCTGAACACTGCTCTATGTGAACCCAAGTGTAAACCCAGATGAACCTACTGATCCTTCACGCACTCACAGCCTTCTCAACGGCTTCCACGCCTCACATGGCCTTGGCGTCCCTCAGAATTTTCGCGAACCCCGGCGAATCTGGCGAACTTTCGAGCAATGCAAGTATCTTAACAGCAATATAAAAGCACACAGAGTAATAACACTTAAATGCGGAAATCCAGATGAAAACTCTTCTCTCTTTATTCAAAATGCTTCAATCAGATTACAATATGGATTCAGTCTCTGTATCAGAGATTGACTGTCTCGGCTTTTACTGCACTTTTGATACTCACGAATGAGTGATCTTTACCAGAGGCTTCCTAGTCGATTAACAGACTCTGTCTCAGAGCTTACTGATAACACACAGACATAAATTTACAGACTCATACTAATGAACTGGCCACTTTAGGTTCTGATGTATGCCGAGCACATACACCCGCAGGCTTCTCAGTTCAACCTATAGACTATGAGTAAGAACTCTGTGATGCGAGCAGATCACCAAGATGGCGCAGACGCAGAGCAGGGAGAGAATACTCGGACTCTAAACACAACACAAGACTCAAACAATCGATGCTTAAAAATGAGCCTAACCTCTCCTTATATAGGAATGAGAGGGGGACAAACATTACTATGCACCGTTCGATTATTGACACTTGGCAGAAGATCATCGTTTTCGGGTAACACCAAGAGATGACATCCACACGGAGATCTGTCATACCGACAAACTAAAGTGCTAGTGGATACACTGTGGATACCTTACAAAGGGAAGGAATATCACGATACAGTTCCGTGGCTGTTTTCGCCACACATCCACAATGTTTCCCACTGTACTCCATGCACCCAGCAGAGAGTCCAAAACCAGTGTGGTTGTCCTCACAGATCCTAAAAATCATAAAATAGAACATAAAGCTATCAAGTGGGAGGATCTGCAATTTCCCCAGCACTGGATTGTTCCTAATCCCAGACCTCTGTCTGTCCAGAAAATAACCACAGCCAACATTACTGAAGACCAGTCTTCTGCTACTTTGTCTTTCCCCAGAAGATCTACTATAGATCGCAGAAGATTAGAAGCTGAATGTAAAAAGTCGCCTCGTTACATTTCACCCGATTGTACAGATACGGGTTGTAGTTCTGTTGTTTCTAATTGTAGTCATGTAGCCCTTTTTGAATTTGCACAGTTTGTAAATTTTCAGCCAGTCAAAGTTGAATGTCCGCAGTGTCATCAAAGTGTCAACTTGCAGAACTTGGCCTATGCTGTTTTACACAGAAATCATAATCCCAGAACTGGTGAAGCTCCACCCAGTACTTCTGTCAATCCCTGTCCAAATCCAAAGTGCTCTGACATCCCCTTTCCTCATGAAGATGAGCACCCACATGTTCTAATGATGCATCTTCTTCCCTCTCTTGAAGAAGAAGATCCCAGATTGACTGAGATATTGGCAAACCAGAGACCACCCGAAAGTCCCAGATATGGGTTGGGATATATTGAGCAAGCCAATAAGTTGATACCAGAATGCAGATTCAGAGATCTGCCACCAGGTTGTAAAAAGCCTTCTGTACCCGAAATCCATAAGTTCTACACTCTCATGGATGGATGTCCTAGATCTGAAATCCCTGCAGAATGGATGAAACAAATGATCAATTGGGATTTGTTTACACATCCTCCAAGGCGGTACCCACAAGTTGCCTATCCAAAGAAGATAAACTTGCGGCCAGTGGAAAGATATGGAAGAAAAATGGTGTGGATTTCATTTTATGCTGAGAAGAAAATGGAGAATGATGTGGTAATGTTGATACTACTACATCTTCCTCACATTCATGGACTGCAACTGATGGCAGTAAGATTGAGACCTCCACTACATATCCTCCTTTCAGAAGTATTGTGTTAGGAGAAGAATCTAACACAGCTCATGCTAGTCCCTTGGTCCAGCATGATAATTCTTTGATGGGTTCTGAAGGAAGAGTTCAAAAAGTGAGTGAGCAGATAAATTGGACCAATACTGCACTCACAGGATTGGAGAAGAATGTTGCAAAGACTGCCCTGGTCAAGGACCAGATTGATTCAGTTCAAGTCTCTGTGAATGATGTACATAGAGTCTTAAATTCTGTACAGTGTGACCTTCAAGTAGTTAGAAGTATTTCAGAAAATTCTTCTATTAAATTTGATGAGATAGAAAATTGTGTCATAGATCAGTCCATAGCCACCAGACAATCTGTATATAAATTGTCTGAAAAGTTTGAAGGTTTAAATGTCAATAAGGCCAGCAAACCCATTCCAATGTCATTTATTGCTGGTAAAGGAAAAAGTGTTGTGCCACATGAGATCCCTAAACCTGAGTCAATTCCTCCTGTCTCTAGGTTTCCTTCTCTCATGCCAAGAGAAGTTCCTCAGTTGCCTCTAACCCCTGTGCCAGAGTCAAAACCTGAGTCACAGCCAGTTGAAGAAAAATCAAAGAAGATTACTATTGCTGAAATCATGAAAGACTCAGAGTCTAAAGATCATGTCTTTCCTATCTATGAGCCCTTAGAGCCTCATCATACCAGACATGCACCCCTTGACCTTTATGGTGCAGGAAAGATTCCACCAAGAGAAACGTTCCATGAAGGGAGCCACAAGGAGTGGAACATAGACAACATGTACGCACATCGGATACGGCCAAGTCATCGGTCGGATGATCGTGAAATACTCATGTGTGTAGAAGAAGCAGTGGGGTTAGGCTAAATGATCATGCGATTAACTGCGGCACCAGCAGCTCGATGTTGGGAACTAAGTCCTCTCTGTTCAGTGTTCGGTGAAAGAATGGAGATGGAGATGCCGAAGGATACACGGTGACATCATGTTCAACCACGGTAACTGCCACCAGAACAGATATGATCGGTGCTCTCACAGCATTGATCCAAGAACATTTTTGTGGATTAGAATATGTTGCATCAGATAAGCATGAAATGATATTGATGAATCTGAAATGCAACAACATCAATCAATATGAAGACTTCCATCGAGATTGGATTCAAAGAATATTCTTGGTAAAAGATCCCAAGAATTTATTATGGAAGCAAGTCTATCTAGCAGCACTGCCTTCAAAGCTAGTAGACATTTTGAAGATGGAAGAAGCCTTCCCTTTGCCAATGGAGACTTATGTGTGGGGAGACTTCTATGGTATAATAACAAAAGTTTTGATTTCTTTGTGTACCAGGTCAAAGATGCAGAAGTCTATTGACAAATTGAACAGACTTCCTGGTACTAAATCCTTTTGCAGTAAATATGGCATCACAGTGGATGATCCACTTGTGCACAGGAGAAAGCACAAGAGACAAGCAAAGAAGGCTTACAAAAGAAGTAAGTCTACTTACAGGCTAAGCTCTGCTAAGAGAAAAGAGCTTCGCAGACCTAAGGAACATAAGAGACCTAAGGCTCCTAGACGGCCCTCCAAGTGGAGGCCTAATACCCATTATTACCAGCCTCATGATATTCGGCCTAGAGATGCTAAAGTGGCCAAAATGCAAGATGTTGAATGCTGGTTATGTGGTCAAAAGGGACATACTTCCAATATGTGCCCTACTGCTCTAGAGTCCAAAAGAGGTCTAGGTAAAAAGTCTGCAAAGTATGCCAAGAATAAACAGCCTTCTACTTCACAGACCACTGTCAAACAAGATCCCGGCGCCTGTGCCTATTGTAAGTCTACTTCTCATAGGATTTCTGACTGTCCATCCTATCCAGGTCATCGTTTGTCCTTACAGCAACATGCCATTGTTGACAGTTCTTCCTCTGATGACTACTCTTCTTCTTCTTCTGAAGAGCAAGTCAATATGTATTGCCAATGCTCAGACCCAGATGCCTGTAAATGTGATTCTTCTGAGTCTGATTCTGAGTCTTCTTACTCCTCAGCCGTGGAAGATCCACCTCATGTCCTCATGGCCCAAACTGATGATGATTTAAAAGTTTTTGCCCAAATCTGTGCCATGGATGAAGGAGATCTCAAAACTGCTCTCCTTTCTGCCTACATGAAGAATCTTCCTGGTTCTTCCCATTCTTCCAGTTCCTCTAAGAAGCCCAATTTTGTCGAAGCTTCTTATGAGCGAAATACCAAGACGTATCTCCAACAACATAACAAAGCTCGTGGACTCACTTTGGGGGAGGTGAGCAAGGAGATACATGATCTAAAAACTGAGGTGCGCAACATCAAAAATTAACTTGCTGTCTTAAAATCCCAGAATGCACAGCAGCCTACATCATCGACAGCAGTTTTGTCGAAACCGCCGACAAATTATACTCTGCACACTCAGCCTCATGCTGAAGTCCAAACTACATCAGGTAAATTTGTTTCATCAGGCTTCAGTGAGCTTGGAGATATGCAAGTCCTTGCAGTTCAGTATCAGCGGCATCATATTCTGGTAAATCTTTGTGTTGCTGGTCAAATTTATAAGGTTATTGCTTTAATTGATTCTAGTTCTGATCTTAACCTTATATCTAAACATATAATCCCTTCGAGATATTGGACTACAGCAGAAAAAGAAGTTCAGGGATTAGGAATGAAGCAATTAAAGTTTGAAGTTTCTACAGCCACTGTTTGCTTTGACTCCAAATGTGTGAAATTATCCTTAGCAGTCTCAGACATTCCTGTTGATTGTATTTTGGGTAATGTATTTTTAGCAGCAGTAGAGCCACATGGGTCTTTCAGATTTCCTGATGGATCTGCAGGAATCTTTATTACTGTTTCTGGCAAAAGATTTGAATTGCCATATGTGTCCAGAAATAGAATTTCACCCATGGTGCAGATGATGAAAGAAAAAGAAAAGAAACTTCAGGCAATTGAGAAAAGCCTGGTTGAGCTCAAAGACCATAAGGAGACTATCAGAGTTGAAGAACAATTGAGCTCTCCAAATGTTCAGAAGAAGATTGCTGAAATTCAGAAAGAGTTTGAAGAAACATGCTGCTCTGAAGAGCCGAATGCCTTCTGGCATAGAAAGCAGCATAGCATTGAATTACCCTACAAGGAGGGATATACTGGCAAGCCTTGTAGGTCAAGGAACATCCCTATGTCTGTCCAAGACAGACAGCATTGTCAGAAAGAAATTTAACAGCTTCTACAAAAGGAGCTAATCAGAGAATCCAGTAGCCCATGGAACTGCTATGGATTCTATGTTAATAAGAGAAGTGAGCAAGTCAGAGGAGTTCCAAGATTAGTGATCAATTATAAGCCTCTGAACAATGTATTAGCAGATGACACTTATCCAATTCGTCATAAAGGAGATTTGATAAGGAGAATTTCAGGAGCCAAGGTGTTTTCCAAGTTTGATCTAAAGTCTGGTTTTTGGCAGGTTGCCATTGCAGAAGGTGACAGATGGAAGACTGCATTCAGTGTCCCTCACGGGCATTATGAATGGAACGTGATGCCTTTTGGATTGAAACATGCACCATCCAAATTCCAAAAGGTAATGGATTCTATTTTCAAGCCTTATGCAGAATGGTTGCTAGCTTATATAGATGATCTGCTAATATTTTCAAAGAATTTGAATGACCATTTCAGACATCTGAAAATCTTTATGAAGTTGGTGAAAAGAAATGGTCTTGTCCCAAGTAAAAAGAAAATGGAATTGTGCAAAACCAAGATTAAGTTCTTAGGACATGAAATAGAAAATGGCCAAATTGCTTTGCAGAAACATGCACTGGAGTTTGCAGATAAATTCCCCGATGTTATTTTAGACAAAACTCAGTTGCAGAGGTTTTTGGGTTGCCTCAATTATGTGAGCAATTTTTATCCTGACTGTGCCATCGATAGATCTCTGCTAAACCAGAGACTGAGAAAGAACCCAAAGCCTTGGACTGACAAGCACACCCAAGCAGTCAAAGAAATCAAGTCTAAGGTAAGAAATTTGCCCATACTGTACGTTGCTGATGATAATTACTTCAAGATTGTTGAAACAGATGCCAGCAATATTGGTTGGGGAGGTGTGTTGAAGCAAAAGCCAACAGAAGACGATCCAAAAGAAAAAGAACAAGTTGTTTTGTTTGTCTCTGGAGTTTGGAGCAAAGCAGAACTAAACTATGCTCCTATAGAGAAAGAGGTAAAAGCAGCTTGGAATTGTATGAAAAAGTTTTCTGTACATTTGGCTAACAAGAATTTCCTGCTTAGAACAGATGCCAAGGCACTGGAGAAGGTGTTGACCAAGGAAATCAAGAACCCAGAAGATGCAAAATTCGCACGATGGCAAGCTCTTTTTGCATATTTCAGTTTTAAAGTTGAACATATTAGAAGTTCTGACAATTGTATTCCAGATTTCTTAAGCAGGGAATACATCCAGCAGCAAGAACATGAGAATGACCTTGAAGAAAAAGTACAGCTTCATTGCATGGTCATTCTGACAGAATGGAATCAGGCCAACAAAAGAGAGGAGCTCAGATACATTGCAGATGATGAACCGTGGCCTGTGTATACAGAGAAATGGAGGCCAACTTGGATCCTCCGAAACACCCAAGTGCTCAATGGTAATTTGCAGAATCACACAGATTTGCAGCACTTGGTCCCAAGAAGGAAAGTGTACCCAAAGGGAAATCAGTGGATGCATGAAATGATGTATTCACATAGCATGACAGCTTCACATGAAGCTGAGAGGTCACTTTCAGAGGATTTTTGGGATCTGTATGTCATTAGTACTGGAGGCAGCGACAGATCTAAAGAGTATTACAAATCTTTTGTAATTAACAGAGTCAGAAAAATCGGCCCGTACATTCATGGCAAGTTCATTTCATGGCCACATGATGATCCAAAGCTTTTGTTTCCTGACACTGTTTACAATTTTGCAGGATATGAGAGATCGTGGTGGGATTTACTTAATAAAGATGGACCAGAAGAAACTCACTACACCAAGCTAAAATTTGCCCCTACATGGATTAATGAGAAAGAATCACAAATTCCATGGTTAACCAACTGGTGGTACCATTATGGCCTTAGTCCTTATAGTATGGATCCTAACTTTTATGAATCATATCACAGATTATTTTGTGATGACTGTCTTGCAGGACCAGCTGGTGAATGTTTTCATTATCCCTGCAAAAAAGTTGGCGAAATTACAGGTTTGGAACATAAATTGTTAGGAAATCCTATACTAAAGATGCATATGCAGATGCATTACCAGTGGTTAGTCATGACGAAGATCAAACACCAGATAATACTCAACAAGCCCATGATTGTTCGAAGAATATATACAAAGGCTTGGGATGACGAGTTTTATCATCTCAAATATCCGGGGATAAAAATCCTTGATGATCCTGCAGCAGAATCCAGTACAAGTGGTCCTCGAGAGCCCCACTCATAAAAGGTTTTCCCTGTGTAAATAATGATCCCTAGTCACGGGTGTATAGTGACGAAGCTTTTCTCTTGGACTTTTCCTTCGTCCGAAAAGTATCCAATGTGTAATCAATAAAGTTTGATTCCTCGTGGGCCTTTGATAGGTATCCACAGTGTATCCACTAGCACTATAGTCTGTCGGCATGACAGATCTCCGTGCGGATGTCACCTCTTGGTGTTACCCGAAAACGATGATCTTCTGCCAAGTGTCAATAATCGGACGGTGCATAGTAATGTTTGTCCCCCTCTCATTCCTATATAAGGAGAGGTTAGGCTCATTTGTAGGCATCGGTTGTTTGAGTCTTGTGTGTTGTGTTTAGAGTCCGAGTATTCTTTCCCTGCTCTGCGTCTGCGCAAATTCTTGCGATCTGCTCGCATCACGGAAATTATTACTCACAGTCCATAGGTTGAACTGAGAAGCCTGCGGGTGTATGTGCTCGGCATACATCAGAACCTAAAGTGGCCAGTTCATTAGTTTGAGTCTGTAAATTTATGTCTGTGTGTTATCAGTAAGCTCTGAGACAGAGTCTGTTAATCGGCCAGGAAGCCTCTGGTAAAGATCACTCATTCGTGAGTATCAAAAGTGCAGTAAAAGCCGAGACAGTCAATCTCTGATACAGAGACTGAATCCATATTGTAATCTGATTGAAGCATTTTGAATAAAGAGAGAAGAGTTTTCATCTGGATTTCCGCATTTAAGTGTTATTACTCTGTGTGCTTTTATATTGCTGTTAAGATACTTGCATTGCTTGAAAGTTCGCCAGATTCGCCAGGGTTCGCGAAAATTCTGAGGGACGCCAAGGCCGTGTGAGGCGTGGAAGCCGTTGAGAAGGCCGTGAGTGCGTGAAGGATCAGTAGGTTCAGCTGGGTTTACACTTGGGTTCACATAGAGCAGTGTTCAGAGACACTTAACAAGGCCAAGTCGGTTGGTTTACGACCGCAAGCAAGCTTAGAAGAAGCCTCTGCTAGAAAATGTAGGGTAGTAGTACAAGTAGCAGTAAATAGACTATTAAATGCATATGGTATTAAAGTACACTTGAAATCCAATGAGGATAAAAATGATAGAAATTACCATTATAGAGGCCATGAACAATACCCAACAAAGGGTTAAATCGAATGGCTTCATTAATAATTCAAAAATAAATCATAAAATGAAATACACTATCAACCACATCTTTATAAACTATAGAATCTAGAGGTATAAATTGGAAATTCTCTAAATTCAAAATGGATTTGCAAGATGCAATATTTTGAACTATATTTCTCTATGGTATGGATATGATGAACATTTTCTTTTGCCTAATCTTGTGTATGGGCTTGTCCATTTCTTATAGTTATTTTAATCTCTCCGTGCTAAATTGGTATGCTTTACAGTTATTTTTAACTTCTCAATGTTACATTAGTATGCTTTATAGTTAAGGAATTTACATTGTGATATTACCCCTTAGGTCTTAAAATCAATATTTATGCACGGAAATAATGTCATCAATTAGCTACTTGTGTTGAGAGAGAGACATGGAAGGGAAATTCATAAGTAACATATTGAAAATATTAAACAAGAAATGATATGAGTTATCCTTTTTCATGAGTTATATAAAATTAATAGGAGTCACAAAATTAGGAGTTATATATATATATATATATATATATATATATATATATATATATATATATATATATATAATTTTAGGTACATTGTTAGGAATTTAAATAGGATGTTAAACTATTAAATTCTCATTTAGTAATGTTAAATAAAAAAATGTGGCATAAGTTTTGTGAGGATAATATTGTACAAGGTGAAGCACATGTACAGAACAAATACTTATTAAGTATATTATGTCATGCATAATATTAAGTGTTTTCTTTCTTTACTTGGCAAGTGAATCTTAAAAACAGAGAACACTCAAAATGAAACCACATTATGAGAAGTGTAAATGTAAAATAAAAAATATATAATTATCTTCTTCAAGAGGAATGGATGAGTTGTATTTGGTGAAGGGAAGCAAAATGGGTGAGTATGTCATTATAGAGGTATAAAAATAAACTTTTGAATTACTTAAACTTCTGAAAAATTAATAATATTTTATTTAGAAACAAGAGAGAAATCTTAGGGGTAATCTCATTCAATTAATATGAAAATGAGATAAAACAATTTAGGTAATTATTATTGACAGTGAACTGAGAAAAATATGGAAATCAAGCAACTTAATTGTACATATAACCATCATTCCATTCCATCATTCCATCTAGAAGGTTGTTTAGAGGAAGTAGGATGTGCTAGCATGATCTTAGCTAGGATAGTCATCATCCTTCTTCGCTATGCTCACGATATTGTTCTTCTCGCAAGGTGCCCATCTAATCTTGATAAGAAACTTAGAATTTGTAAGGATTTATTCTCTACCATGGGTATGCTTGTTAACACTCACAAAACAAAAGTTATGATTATCAAATCCAAGAAGGACACTTACCCTAATTTTATGTATGTCAATAGTAACTTGGAGGAAGTGTCTTCTTACAAGTAACTAGGAATTGATATTCATCACAATCTCAACTCGAACTATAGCATTCAGAAAAGGATTAATGAGGGGTGGAAAGTTTATTTTGCTCTTGAAAATAATTGTAAAATGATAAACCTCGTAATGTGGGATAGAAATAAGTTCCTCTTTGAAACTTTACTCACTCATGTTATCTTATATGGATGTGAGGTTTAGGTTGCAGCATCTCTATAGAATCCTGAAGAAATATTGAGAAAATCCAGAAGCATTTTATAGTGTATAACCTTAAAATTCAAAGAAATACACCCTATCCTATTCTCCTTATAGAAGTGGGTCTTTCCCATATTGAGAGCCTAGCTATGAATAGGCTTATTTTGTACAAGCACAAGCTCAATAACATAGGATATCATAGACTTCCTAAGCTAGCTTTAAATTCTAGCCAAAATTACCTAAGGCTTAAATGAGGTTGGTATAAAGACACCATGGCCTAGTTAAAACATTGGGAGATTGACAAGAATATTGCATTGAAAAACATCAATAACATTAAAAACAATTGTTACTTCTAAGTTCAAAGAAAAAATGTGGTGCGAGAAAGATCTAGCAGCTAAAAGAAAATTAAGGTATTATAAGGAGGTCATCAACCCCACCTTAGAAGATGAAAAGTATCTCTCTTATGTACCCATTCTCTAAAGATTCATTGGATAAATATTAATATAGCCAATACCTTATTAATATATAGCCAAGATTATAATATTAATATAGCCAAGATTATAACGAACTCTCTTGAGCTCCAAAGTGAAACACGTCGTTGGAAAATTCCTAAAACACCATGGATCGAAAGGATATGCCATCTTTGTGAGAATATGAACATCGAGGATGAAAATCACTTCCTCTTAGAGTGCCCCATGTACAACCACATTCGAGCTCAATTTCATAATCTTTTTTGCAATACTGACCTTCCTAGCCTTTTAAGATGTCAAAATTATAGTGAGCTAGGGAGCCTTCTCCCCAAGCTTTTTGAGCATAGGAATAAAATCTTAAATCAAATTAAATAACTCTTTTCTTTAGGTCCGATAGACCAAATATTGGTCTCAATACATTAACCACCATCATCATCATTAATTAAGAGGAAATTTTGTATATCACATTGAATGTATGTGATTTTTTTTAAAGGAATAAATTACTAACAATGATTGAGATTCTTTGAAGGAAATTTATGTATGAGTATACTCAAATAAAAAAATAATAATGAAAAAGAAATAATTTAAAGTAATAAATAGAGACAACAAAGTATTCTTATATATATATATATATATATGATATCCAAATTGAGTTATGTACCCATTCTCTAAAGATTCATTGGATAAATATTTAAATACATGCAACGAGTGAGAAATGTTGAACAGTTGAATTAGTAATATGCCCTAGTATTTGAATATAGAAATTAAAAACTTCAATAGTTAAATAAAGGAACCATGACCCTTCTGGAAAAATAGAGTAGCGTCAAGTCAAATTTCAACCTAAAAATATAATGCCATAATGAGAAAAACAAGATGGACTATCAAACTCAATTTTTCTTGGATAATGGATTATCGGTAGTTACCCTACAAGATCTATATGGTAATCGTTACAATTCATTGATAAGAGGATCATTTATGAATAATTGGATGGCCAAAATGGTGAGAAACCTACCAACTAGGTGATATGTTTGTAATATGGGATGGAATATCTAGATAAATTGTGATTAAAAGGAAAATTGACCATAGAAATAACAAATCAATTAAATAAACAAGAAATTTACATATTGAAAAATAACAATAGTAATGACTAGGAAAATAAGAAAGCAGTTAGGAAGAGTATTAAAAAAATTCAGAAAATGTCAAATCTATGTAGAAATGAGTAAGAGTGAAATTGATTAAGGAAAAAATCAAGAGTGAAAACCTATAGTTCCTTGAAACGAAATTACAATAGACAATAGGATGGGAAAAGAAATCATTTACGGCTTAGGCCTAGATTATCAAATAGATATTAAAAAGAGTTAACTAGTTGAATAATGTAATAGGATAAACATGTGGATGGTACATGGATTCTCTAGGGCATTCCAGTCGAACTAGTGATAAGGATAAAGTTATAGCTTAATGATGTAGCCATAGCTATAAAATAATTTTTCTTAACGTAGATTTTTTAGTTAAGATACTATTAAAATTAAAATACATGATATATATGTGAGAGGTTATTCTAAATTGATGAAATTAAGTCTATTAACATATTGTGTGAGGAAGTAACTAATTTAAAACTACATTTTTTTTTTTATTTTTTGTGTGTTTTAAACATGATGCTAAAGTGTATCAATTTATCAATTAATTGTATGTAATGGTAATATATGTTCTTTATTCTAGATTTCTCTTATATTTATGGTTTTAGCTTTGTTTTTTTGCAAGAAAGAAGAAGGGAATAAAAAATGGGAGGTCAAATAGCTAATATAGACATAGCTAAGTGAAATTGGGGTAGAACAAACAATACTATTACATCTATGAAAATGAAAATGGTTGAGAGAAGAAAAAAAGAAAAATATTTGAAATTTTAGTTATCCATGATTAATACATACATTTTTGATACTATAATATCAAAATAACAACATAAAATAAAATATTTCCTTGTGTGATAGGACAAAAGTGAATCATAATTAAAATCAAAGTAGACAGTCCTTTAATAATTATTACTTCTATGTAAATTATATGAAAATAACTTGTAAATTCATTGTTCTTAAGTTTATAGTAAAAAAATTAGATGGTGTCCACGACCCTCCACTATACACAAGGACCTATTATTATATACTAAAGTAGACCAAAAATACTTATGTACAAAAGTATATGAAGATCCTATTATTTTCGCTAAAATTTGTGGAAATTATATATATTGAAATTTTAATTATTTCTTTAGCTAAGAAAATATGAAATATAAAATGTATTCCTATAAACTAAATAACTACTTTTTACTACTTTTTAGGTTTGTGAGTTGGTAGAGTGAATGGATGGATAATAAGATAAATAATATACACATATGCTTCGTTTCTAATGATGATAATTGTTCAGTACTTTTACAGAACTTCTGTAATACTCAGAAATATGTAGAAATTACATCAGAAAAATAACTTGGTTGAATCGTTGTATAAGCAAGATAAGTAACAAGTTACTCTTCTAGCATTTTCTAGCAAATTTCATTAAATATTAAAAAATACAACAAGGAATTGAATCAATGTCCTTTATATTACATTATCTAAGAATTGACAAGTTAAATATGCTGAAAGCAGTAAAATAATAATGAAAAAGAGAAAAACTAAATTGCCATATTATAAGGAAGAGTCACTACAATAAATTAGGCAGTCTTTGCAAGCCACAATGAATGTCAATTTAGTATGTAAATTATTGTATTACATCCCGCTATCAAAATATAAGATACAAAAATAAACTAGTGCGATATAGATACATGTATCTAATAATTACAAAGAAACCAGAGAAATTAAAAGATTTCATGGTAATTATACAACCTATATCTATTACAAAATACATGTTAAAAGGAAAAACTGGAATTAAAGAAGTGAATTAAAAACCATGTAAAGACACATACGAAGGCTAGAGACTAAATAAATATAAGTGTCCAAATATGTCATGGTCTCACGGTCTCGACATACGATTCATAACCTACAATTTGAATGAAATAAAATATGAAAATCATAAATTTAGTTAAATTACACATTCAAATGCAGTTTTATGCTATAATAGCATAGAGAGAGAGAGAGAGTAAATTAAAAGAAGCCAGTTGTATGCTATAATAGCATAGAGAGAGAGAGAAAATTAAAGAAGCCAACCTATAGTACAATGAGAAATTGAGTTCAATTTCATAGGTAAGAAAAACCCTAAGAACCCATGTATTCAGTACTCTTCCCTTTTATAAGATCCCATCTACAAAGAAAAACCTTGAAAGAGAAAACATGAATAAAAATATTGAAGCATAATCCAAGTAAATGATAATGGGTATTTCTAGATACCAAAAAGGAAAGTGATGATTGCATCACTCAAAGAATACATGAACATGAAATAGAGGTGTGTCATTTCTAGTGTTTCCATGGCCAAAAACCTTATTTGTTACTATGAAGAAGGGATAAATATTTAAATATAAATTTCAAAGATAAATATTTATGAAAATGAAGGTTCTTACCATCATATACATGGAAAATATATGAAAAATTAAAATTAAAATTAATAACCCTTAGTTTTGTATTCTTACTTAAAAAATATTATGGATGCAAAGGAAAATTAAACAAAGTATTTGTCAATTATGTTTAGGCATAAAAATGTCAACAGTGGATGCCCTATATCCCTATTATGGAGGGATGGTGTATTGATTAACCCCATATGTCTGGAAAATTAAATAAGGGTATCACCAAACTTACCATAAGCGAGAATGAAAATTACCCAGCAAGTTTACTAGTCACTCCGTATGCACTGAATGAATCATAGTAGCACTTGATCCTTATCTGCAGCAAAGGATGAGGGTTAAAGTAAAAAATATATCTATAAAATAAAATATCTAATGGAGACAGTTAAACATCATTGTATTAGGAAATTACCTCATCTTGGCAGCTTAAATATCAAAACGTTGTAATTTTAATTCAAGAAAAAGCATCGAAAGGAACCCATACGGGAAAGTATATGGAGTAATTGTGAGCAATGGTGGAAAAAAAAGTAAGAAAAACTAAAATCTATCATTCAGAGGAAAAGGAAAATTGAATAAATAATATTCAATTAAGTGTAGTAGTAAGATGTGAATGAAATACTTTGTTATAGCAACGAAGGTGAAAACATCTATACATAATCATGTGTACCATTAGAATCTCCAAATGTAACTTAAAATTTAGGGCTACGAAGAGGCAAGACATCTTGCAGGAATGTAGGGCGGTGCCACGGCTATGTGAACCAAAGGAAAATTTGAAATGATGTTATAAATTGAGATTAGGGTTTTGAATAAGCATAATCAATCCTGCCCATTATGTATATAGTAGCAGTCTAAATTATTGGCAATGTGAATTCATGTGATCATGATGTGAGTGGATGTAATTGAATCCAACCATATACCATGATTACTATAATCCCAAGCCTTAAGGTACCCATATCCCATATAAATGGGTGAGTCCAAAGGTGAAGCTTTTAAAAATAGAAAGAAAAATTAATTTGTTATCATTAGAAATATAGTATTGTAAGGTTTGCGTTGTTTATTCTCCTTTTATAGATATGAGATCTATAATGAAGAAGACTTATTATTTTACCAAGGTAATATCTCTTATTTAAATAACATTATATTATTAATATTTAAGCATCACTTTGATCATAATTACAATGAGTCACGGAAGCCTTGAGAAAGGAAACTAGGGACAAAGGAGAGAGTCTTGTAGCTAGAGACACTATAATAAGGATTGTAAAAATTCGAAATGAATTGGAGTAAAACAATGATATAACACAAGTGGTGTATACAAGGAGTTCACGATGAACTAAACCAGGTAATCATATTAACTCAAATTGAATTGGTATTAGTGTCATAGATAATTACAATGTCATAGATAATTACAATGGATAGTAGAATAATTTCTTATAATAATAATTACAATAATAACTAGCACAGTCACATTTACCAATGTGTTTGATATAAGCTGATAGGAGTATCTGAAATATATTTACAACCAGATATATGCCGATAGACCTATTTCCACCATCCACCACATGTTTTTTACCCAAATAATCATTATATATTTATGAATATAATTACCAATATATCTTATATATATCTAGTTGTAATATATTAATAATATAAACTATATATATATATATTAAAATATATAATATTTTATTGTATGATAATAAAATATTATTACATTTTTTCAATACATTAATATTTATAACTCTAATTATACTAAAATTAAAATATAACATAATAATAGTATTTTATTACTATTTATAATAAGTATATATCTCTTACATATATACGAAGGGATTATTAATATTATACTCCAATAGAAGTAATAATCCCAAGGGTCTAATATTATAAACCCAAGGACTTGGTGAACCCAAGGGAAAAATATTAAAATGCTAAGAGATCAAGAAGCCCAAGGAATCCATATTAAAACGTGAAGAGATTAATAAAGTTTAGGAATCAATATTTTAAATACAAATGAATGATAAATTCACATGATTATTAATATTATAAACCGAAGAGAATAATCAACTAGGGATTGTTAATAATATAAACTCAATGAATTAAAAATATAAAAGATTAATAAACTCAATGGATTGATATTAAAAACCCAAGGAAATAATAAACACAAGGGATCAATAAGGCCAAGGGATTAATATTAAAATGACAAGAAATTAATAAACCCCTAGAATTAATATTTTAAACTCAAAAAACTAGGATATTGATACCATAATAATCAATATTTTAAACTCAAAATATTAATAAACCCAAGGGATTATTAATATTATAAACCAAAAGAACGAATAAACGGAAGGGTTTAATATTATAAACAAATGGAATCGGTGAACCGAAGCGATAAATATGAAAAACATACAGGACTAATAAGGTCAGGGGATCAATATTAAAAACACAAAAGATTACTAAACCCTAAGAATAAAGGTTTTAAACTCAAAAACTTAAGAAATTAATAAACCCTAATAATTAATATTTTAATTTAAATAGATTAATAAACCCAAGACATTATTAATATTATAAACCAAAAGAAATTATAAACCCAAAGGTTTGATACTATAAACCAAAGTAATTTGTGAACCCAAGGGATAAATATTAATATTATAAACCAAGAAATTAATAAACCCTAATAATTAATACTTTAAACTTGAGAGATTAGTAAACACTAAGAATTAATATTTTAAACTCAAGAGATTGATAAACCGAAGGGATTATTAATATTATGAACATAAAGAACTAATAAATCCAAGGGTCTTATATTACAAACCAGAGGAATTGGTGAACCCAAGGGATAAATATTAAATACATAAGTGATCAATAAGGCCAGGGGATCAATATTAAAAATACAAAAGATTAAAAAACCCTAAGAATTAATATTTTTAACTCCACAGATTCTAAAACCCAAATGTGGTTTAATATTATAAACAAAAATAACTAATAAACCAAAGGGTTTTATGCCATAAACCCAAGGAATTGGTGAACCCAATGGATAAATATTACAAACCTAAGGGATAAATAACGTGAAGGGATCAATATGAAAAACATAAGAGATTAATAAAGCTTGCAAGTTAATATCTTAAACAAAAAGGTTTGATAAACTCACATGATTATTAATATTATAAACTCAAGGGAATGATATTAAACCTAAGAGATTAATATTATAAACCTCAAGTATGTAAAAACCATTAGATAAATACTATAAACCTTACAATAAACATGGTTGAGCATGTTTGACTTAAACATTGAGACAATTATTGTCATAATGCGACGTTGGATGAAGAATGACCATGGTTTGTGATGGTTGATTTTAATATTGAGATAATCTTTGTCACAATGTGACATTCGATCGTGGAAGACCTTGATTGACTATGCCTAACTATGATTAACAATGGTAGCCCATGGTTTATTTTCATATCGAGACAATGTTTTTCATAATGTGACATTGGACCATGCATTAATATTAAAGTGTATGACTAATATTTAATGCCTAATATTACCAACCCAAAGAATTAGGAAACTAGGGGGTTTAATAAACGCTAAAAAGTAATATCTTAAACTCAAAACCTAAGAAATGAATAAACCCTAAGAATTAATAATTTAAACTCAAGAGATTAATAAACCGAAGGGATTATTAATATTATAAATGAAAATAAGTAATAAACCCAAGGGTTTAATATTATAAGCCAAAGGAATTGGTGAACCCAAGATATAAATATTAATATTATAAACCAAGAAATTAATGAAGCATAAGAATTAATGCTTTAAATCCAAGAGATTAATAAACAGTAAGACTTAATATTTTAAACTTAGGATATTAATAAACCCAAGGGGTTATTAATATTATAAACCAAAATAATAAACCCAAGGGTTTAATATTACAAGCCAAAGTAATTGGTCAACCGAAGGGATAAATATTAAAAACCTAAGGGGTCAATAAGGCCAAGGGATCAATATTAAAAACACAAGAGATCAATAAACCTTAAGAATAAATATTATGAACCGAAATATTATAATCCCCAATATTATAAACTGTAAACATTAAAGACAATATTATAAACCCTAATATTAAACCCAAATATTAACCCATAATTATAAATGTTTTATATTAGAGTCTATATTATAACCCAACATCTTACGCCATAATGTAAATCATAATATTAAAACTCGAAATATTAACAAACCCAACGGATTATTAATATTATAAACCAAAGGAATCAGTGAACCGAGGGGACAAATATTAAAAACCTACATGATCAATAAGGTCGAGGGATCAATATTAAAGTCAAAAAATATTATTAAACCCTAAGAATAAAAATTTTAAACTAAAAAACCTAAGAAGTTAATAAACCCTAATAATTTATATTTTAAATTAAATAGATTGATAAATTGAAGACATTATTAATATTATAAAGAAAAAGAAGTAATAAACCGAAAGGTTTAATATTATAAACCAAAGTAATTGTTGAACCCAAGGGATAAATATTAATATTATTAACCAAAAAATTAATACACTGTAATAATTAATATTTTAATCTCAAGAGATTAACAAACCCTAAGAATTAATATTTTAAACATAGAGAACTAATAACACGAAGTTTTTGATATTACAAACCAAATGAATCGGTGAACCTAAGGGATAAATATTAAAAACATAAGAGATCAATAAGGCCAAGGGATCAATATTAAAAACACAAGAGATTAATAAATCCTAAGAATTAATATTTTTATCTGAAAAACCTAAGAAATTAATAAACAGTAAGAATTAATATTTTTAACTAAAGAGAATCTTAGATCCAAGGGTGGTTTAATATAATGAAAAAGCTAATAAACCCAAGGGATTTATATTATAAGCCCAAGGAATTGTTGAACCCAAGGGATAAATATTAAAAACCTAAGTGATCAATAATGCGAAGGGATCAATATGAAAAATATAAGCGATTAATAAAGCATAAAAATTAATATCTTAAACAAAAAGGTTTGATAAACTCTCATGATTATTAATATTATAAACTCAAGGGTATAATATTAAACCTAAGATATTAATATTATAAATCTCAAGTATATAAAAACCTTTAGATAAATAATATAAATCTCATGTATATAAAAATCTTTAGATAAATACTATAAACCATGAAATAAACATGGTTGAGCATGCTTGATTTAAACATTTATACAATTGTTGTCACGATGCGATGTTGGATGAAGCATTACCATGGTTTTCCATTGTTGATTTTCATATTGAGACAATCTTTGTCACAATGTGACATTCGACCATGGAAGACCTTCATTCACTATGATTAACTATGATTAACAATGGTAGCCCATGGTTGATTTTAATATTGAGACAATGTTTTTCATAATGTGACATTGGGCCATGCATTAATATTAAAGTGAAAGAATAATATTTAACACCTAATATTATCAACCCAAAGAATTACAAAACTCAAGGGATTAATAAACCCTAATAATTCATATCTTAAACTTAAAAATTAAGAAATGAATAAACCTTAAGAATTAATAATTTAAAGTGAAGAGACTAATAAACCAAAGGGATTATTAATATTATAAAACAAAATACCTAATAAACCTAATGGTTTAATATTATAAACCAAGGAATTAATAAAGCCTAAGACTTAATATTTTAAACTCAAGAGATTAATAAACCCTAAGACTTAATATTTTAAACTTAAGAGATTAATAAACCTGAGCGGTTATTAATATTATAAACCAACATAATAAACCCAAGGGTTTAATATTACAAACCAAAAGAATTGGTGAACCCAACGGATAAATATTAAAGACCTAAGGGATCAATAAAGTGAAGGGATCAATATTAAAAACATAAGAGATCATTAAACCCTAAGAATCAATATTTTGAGCCGAAATATTATAATCCCCAATGTTATAAACTCTAAATATTAAACACAATATTATAAACCCTAATATTAAACCCAATATTAACCCCTAATTATAAACAATATATATTATAATTTATATTATAACCCAACATATTACAACATAATGTAAATCATAATATTAAATTTCAAAATATGAATAAACCGAAGGGATTATTAATATTATAAACCAAAAGAACTAATAAACACAAGGGTTTAATATTATAAACCAAAGGAATTGGTGAACTGAGGGGATAAATATTAAAAACCTACATAATCAATAAGGGGAAGGGATCAATATTAAAAACAAAAAAGTTGTTAAACCCTAAGAATACAATTTCTAAACTAAAAAATCTAAAAAATTAATAAACCCAAAACATTATTAATATTATAAACCAAAAGAAGTAATAAACCCAAGGGTTTAGTATGATAAACAAAAGTAATTGGTGAACCCAAAGGATAAATATTAATATTATAAACCAAGAAATTAGTACACAATAATAATTAATATTTTAAGCTCAAGAGGTTATAAACATAAAGAACTAATAACACCAACTGTTTCATATTTGAAACCAAAGGAATTGGTGAAATGGAAAGATGAATATTAAAAATCTAAGAGATCAATAAGGTCAAGTGATCAATATAAAAAACATAAGAGATTAATAAAGCTTAAGAATTAAAATTTTTATCTCAAAAATCTAAGAAATTAATAAACCTTAAGAATTAATATTTTTAACTCAAGAGATTCTAATACCCAAGGATTGTTTAATATTATAAATCAAAAGAACTAATCAAATCAAGGGTTTTATATTATAAACCAAAGGAATTGGTTAACCCAAGGGATAAATATTAAAAACATAAGGGATGAATAAGGTGAAGGGATCAATAAAAAAACATAAGAGATTAATAAAGCCTAAACATTAATATCTTTAAAAAAAAAGTTTGATAAACTCACATGATTATTAATATTATAAGATCAAGGAAATAGTATTAAACCTAAGATATTAATATTATAAAACCAAAGTACATAAAAACCTTTAGATAAATATTATAAACCTCAAGTATATAGAAATCTTTAGATAAATACTATAAACCTTAAAATAAACATGGTTGAGCATGATTGATTTAAATATTGAGACAATTTTTGTCACAATGCGATGTTGGACGAAGAATTACCATGGTTTACCATGGTTGATTTTCATATTCACACAATCTTTGTCACAATGTGACATTAGACCATGGAAGACCTTCATTGACTATGACTAACTATGATTAACAATGGTAGCCCATAAGTGTTTTTCATAATGTGGCATTGCACCATGCATTAATATTAAAGTGTAAGAGTAATATTTAACGCTTAATATTACCAACCCAAAGAATTAGAAAACTTAAGGGATGAATAAACCCTAAGAATTAATATCTTAAACTTAAAAAGTAAGAAATGAGTAAACCCTAAGAATTAATAATTTAAAGTGAAGAGACTAATAAACCGAAGAGATTATTAATAATATAAACCAAAAGAAGTAATAAACTCAAGGGTTTAATATTATAAACAAAAGGAATTGGTGAACCGAAGGGATAAATATTAATATTATAAACCAAGAAATTAATAAGGCATAAGAACTAATACTTTAAAGTCAAGAGATTAATAAACCATAAGAATTAATATTTTAAACACAAGAGAATAATAAACCCAAGGAGTTATTAATATTATAAACCAAAAGAACTAATAAACCCAAGGATTTAATATTACAAACCAAAGAAATTCGTGAACCCAAGGGATAAATATTAAATACCTAAGAGATCAATAAACCTTAAGAATAAACATTATAAATTGAAGTATTATAATCCCCAATGTTATAAACTCTAAATATTAAACACAAAATTATAAACCCTATATATTAGAATATATATTATAACCCAACATATTACTCCAGAATGTAAATCATAATATTAAAACCAAATATTATAACCCCTATATATATTAAAAACTCAATATTATAAACTCTAATATTAAAACAAATATTATAAGACTTATAATTAAACCCAATAATATAAATCGTAATATTATAGCCAATAATTGTCTCAATGTTTAACCACCCCTCATGAGGTTTCATGTTCATTTTCCTTGCTCACATGTATTTTGATTAATCTTATTAAATATTTTAATTAATTAACTTAATATTACTATTAATTAATATGAAAATATTAATTTTAAATTTTAAAAATTAATGTTTATTGTAATTGAACATTTTTATATAAATGTTTTAATTAAAATATTGCCAAATATTTTAATTAATGTTAAAAATTTTAACGTTTTTATAAATGTTATCAATGTTTCATGTAATGTTAAAAATTAATTAGTTAAAGTTAAAATTAATTAATTTTAATGTTTTAATTAATTAATTTTAATGTTAATTATTGTTTCAATAATTTAATTAATTAATGTTGTATTAATTTATTTCTTTAAACATGTTTAAATTAATGTTGTTAAACATTTTTAAATAAATGTTTTAATTAATATATTGTCAAAAGTTTTAATTAATATTTCAAAGGAAAAAACATTTAAGTACAATTCAAACATCTTATTATTATTATTATTACTAACTAAATCTCAATATATTCATGTTTAAATATATTTAAATAATGTAGTTAAGTATAATAATTATGTATTAATGATTTAACTAATATGTCAATGTAATAATGAAAATATAATAATTATTTCACTTTATTATTAATTAATATCAATATATATTTTTTACATATTTTTGAATTAATCTTTAATGTTATTAAACATTTTTTATATAAAAGTTTTAATTACATATTGTAAAATGCTTTAATTAATGCTATTAACTAATATTTTAATTAATAATGTTTAATGTTTCAATTTATTAATATTTCAATGTTTTAATTAATTAATTTGTATTAATTATGCATTTCATTAAAATACAATTTACTCATTTAGAGTGATTAAGTAGATTTTTTTTATGTTTACAAAATTAAAATATTATTAAAATAGTTTGTAATTTTATAATAATTTATTATTATTATTATTATTTTATATAATAATAAAAAAAATTTAATAATATAATATTATAATAGAATTGTATTAAAACAATTTCATTAAAATTTAGCGTGAAATTTTATTCCTTATATGTGTGAATGAAACCTTATTATTAATCAAATATTTCAATACACCAAACTTTGATACAAATGTTGAATAAAAAAAGAAGTATAATTGCATTAGCTAACTCATATATGATCATATGATAGTCACAATTATTTTTGAAACTAATTTATGAAGGTAAAACTATATCATAATTTAAACATACAATTTATTAGTTATTCATTATATTCTTTAAATAATATGATCATATTAAGTAAAGGAAGTCAACATTAAGGAAGTCCGAATAGGTAGTATGCATAGTTGAATAGGAGAGAAACAACATTTTTTTTGAATTAATAAAAAATAAATCTAGAGGAGCAAGAATAATTTAATAAAATAAGATTTTGTTCTTTATAGTTAAATTTAATAAAATAATATTTTGTTTTTTATAGTTAATTGTGAGTGGGAATACATTTAAATGGCATGCAGAGGAGACCACTCCTCCATAAACCTTATAATAATTTAATAATATAATATTATAATATAATTGTATTAAAACAGTTATTATATTTTAATCTTACAATTTATTATTGTATTAAAATAATTTTATTATAATTTAATATTAGGGGTTATCTCCATATTTCAATTCTTGCAATTGTGTGAAAATGAAATCTTATTATTAATGAGAGCTTCCAATACATAAAAAAATTAAGACAAATGCTTAATAAAACAAGAAGTATAATTGAATTAGTTAAGTGGTATATTATTACATGATAGTCACAGTTTTGTTTTTACATTACATTATGAAACCTAAAATTATATTATAATTTAAAGACACCATTTATTATGTATTCATTATACTGTTTAAATAATATGAAACTCTAATTATTTTTATTATCATACATCATGTCAATCCCATTAATCACTCTAGATTTAATTGTTGTGGATACATTCAAGAAGAAAGTTGAAATGAGTAGCATAGAGACTTCGATACCCAACAACAACAATATTTTCTAAATTATTAAAGAATCAATCCACCGAATCATTAATAATTTAATAAATAATATTTTCTTCTTTATAGTAACATGTGAGCGGGCCACTAGGTTAATGGAGCGGAGGAAAATATTTTTAACGATCACTTGCCAAGTTGTATATGTTTGAGAATGTGAAGAGTTATAAGTTTCAGAATTAAACCACGTTGCAATGCATCTTTTATATATTTTTTTCATTTCTAACTAATTAACATACGTGGTTATCAACAATCAGCACAATAAATTTTTAATCATGTTTTGTAAAAAAATAATTTAAGTAGGGTTTAAACATGTGATTTAGATATGCAAGGAAGTTATGACTTTTAATTCCATTGGTTGATGGATTGGTGACCACGATAATATATCGGCATCATCCAATTCACACCATCCAATCAAAAATATTAATTAGAAAAATGATTAAAATAGCAAGTTCCAACAGTGAAGATGACTATCGGTGTAACTAGACAAAACTTCAATTTGTCGTCAATCTATAGAATTGAAAATAGACTGTCACTAAAGTGAAAATGAATAGGATAGTGTATATTAAGAATCCAGATCAAACAATATAAAAGAAAAATATTTTAGAAGCATGATCTTATAATGTAGCTCCACGCAAGATTTTTTATTTTTTTTACACGTTATATGTATATGCCTATATAATCAAAATTCAAATATTTATGTAATCAAAATTCACTTTAGTTGATGATTATTTGTTATATTGTTATTGATCCCAAATACCTCGTAGTTATTTGCCGATTTGGTATCGCCTTCCCTTTAAGAGTTCGTTGGATGAATATGGTTTCATTTAGTAGCGTCATTCTCATCAACCCACCCCCTTGGGTAGACAATGCACAATTCCATAAAAACCATACATTGAAGGGTATTTCTATGGTTTATATATATCCAAAAATATGTTTATAAATATGTGTACCTATAAATTAATAATAATAAGGTAATAGCGGGTCGTGTACAACGAGCCACCTATACCAGGCATGAGAACTAACCTAATTTATGTGATAAATGTGCTCGTATAAATCATCAGGTTAACCTTAACTATTTTAATTCCATCACACAACAACCAACGTAATTTATGTGATACATGTGCCAGTGTTAATCACCTGTTTAACCTTAACTATGCTAATTCCATCACACCCACGTACAGTACTATAGACATTAATTTCGAATTGTTAACCATGAAGTGGGTGCAGTTGGGTGATGGGAAAGTGCATTCCTCCCTGCCACGTTTACGTTTGCACCTGAAAGTTACATGGAGTAGGTATGGCCTAGCTTTTGGGATCGTTCAACGTACAAGATCACTCGAGGTGATCCAATGGTGGTTGCTTCCAATGGTGGTGATCCAATGGTGTTAAACCCTAACCCTTACTACTCCATTTATCTTGGCACCATGTACTTCATTGCTCCTTTTCACCGTCATATTCATAGCCGAGTGAATTTGATCATTGGCTACATGGGTTTGCATACAGGTGGGGTTTCATGGAAGGCAATTCATCCGGTGCTAGTGTAGGTGCTCTATTTCTACCATCAGGTCTTGCTTCATTCGTCTTAACGCCTTTATGCTTCTAGGAGTACTGTTAATGTGGTTCTGCCATGGTGTCTCAAAGCCATTTCTTCTTATATGTCCTCTAAAGGTGTGCCCTACATACACATATATTTTCTGCCATTATTGTTTAAATTGGTCAATTTTAGTAAGAATGTAGATTTCCCTTTTCATGGATTCGCTAAAAAAATTTGTACTCACAGTTATTACGACTATATCTCTGAAATTGGGTATTTAATGTTGGTATTCATCTAATTCCTCTTATAGTGGTTTGTGTATACGATTGATACCCCTTATACTCATTTTAGGAGTTATTTTACATCTCTTCTATTTTTCCCTTTACGCGAATTACCCTCAGTGCTGTAATGTTATGGGTATAGTGGTGGGCGACTCGGTGGTAAGAAATTCTTTGATATTTTATTTTTGTTGTGTAAAGAATCACAGGGTGAGTAATGGATAGCCCTTTCGACACAATCAAGTGACACTCATGGTCATATAGCTAGTTCATTTGCGTTCTAAACCTCTCTTTTCTTATGGTTAATATTCATGTAGGGAGGGATTCAACATGGTTTTCCAAGCCCAAATCGATGTTGCAAGCTCGATGTGGTAGTAATATACTTCTTTGGTTTACTATAGTTATATATTTTAATTACCTTATCTAGTAGTGGTATCGCGATTTCCATTTTTTTGTTGGCAGTCCTTGATTCCCTTTTACTGTGTTCTCCTTTTCTTTTGGTACTTTCACTACTGTCATGGCTTTGTTCTCATAATATTTCCACCGTTACATTTCATTCTTCCATAAATTATTAACGAGAGGTTACTTTGAAGTTATTCTTAGTATCAATTAGGTTTAAAATTATGATTAGTATCAATTGTGTTACTCTCTTTGCTCGAAGGTACAACGTTCCTGTCTTCCTGTCTTTCACATTTATGGCAAAGTGCTAATTCCAAATTTTATTAATACATTATACTCTTCGATGCTAGTGGTTTCTCCGTTCTTTCCTTTGTGATACACAGTTTGAAAATTGAACTATTTGGAATGGCTTGTTTGAGGGAAAACAGTGATAATGTTGAGTTTCGATTGTCTACATTGTGTTATCCACCCCAATTCGGCTATGAAGAAGCTAAATATTTTAATGGTCAAATTGGACCGCAAAAAAACGTATTGATTGTGGATATATTTTATTAAATTAAATTAATAAAATAAAATAGAAATTAATGTGCAAAGACTAGATTAAGATTAGAGATTTGAAAAACCAAATCCATGAGGATGGATAAAGTGTAAGACTTTTCAAGTCTTCCAAAAATACTTGGAAGAAATAAATTAAATACTTAATTTAGATTGGGGATAAAAATCTAAAAAGTTGCCCAAGTAAAGAGAAAATTATTGGGATGAGGTGGAATAAAGCTGGAAAGCAGAAAAACTAGCTTTAAAAGTACCTTTCTGGAAGAAACAAAGGGAAAGCCTATGCTAATAGGAAAACAACATTGTGCATTAACTCGATGTAGTTAAGGGAAGCAGGTTGAAGAGAGAAATCTTATATAAGCAGATTCAGAATAGACAAGAGGTTGTCTATCACTGGATAAAAAGATGTCTACTTAGGGGTGATCTATGGATAAAGAGCTATAAGGTTGGGAGGCAATCAATCTAACCTAAGTGCTATGCACATTTAATTTAGAATGGTTTTTGACTTGAATTTTAATGTTGTGATGAACTACTAGAAATGATAGAGTAGCCATGTCAATATGAAAATTTTGAGTTTAAATATGTGTTTAGAAACTAGAAATTATATGAGTTATAATCATATTTTGGTAGTCTATACATTTAACAGAATTCACTATAGATGAAATAGTTCATTATGTACAATTGCAAAAACATATTCTGTCGAGGACCAATTTTTAGAATGTCTTTAACCTAGTGATGGGTCTAAATCTGAGGTTAGGTACCTCATAGAACACTTTTGGATTTAATTGACTATTCTAAAGTTATGAGATCAATTTTGTATTGAATTAAATCTGAGTAGAAGTTATTTATGCATGAAAATTGAATAAATTCATAGTATTTCTTTCAAATTTATATATTGACATGTATGTATAAGAATTAAAATATGAAATAACAGTATCTAACATGACAGAACAATATACATAAGAAAAATCTGTACTGCCAAGCAATTGGGACTGATACATGTATGGTTACAAATACATAACTATAATAAGGACATTCATGCATGTTATTAGAAAAAGAACTCTGTACTGTACCAATAGTAGAAATATAGAAGACTTTCATTAGAATGCATAATTATAAAAACATTCAGGTATATATGTAAACTGAACTATTTCGCCATACGAACTAACTAGAAAAGTTGTTGCGAGCAATAGATTGAAAATATATTACAACAAAAATAAGTCCCATTTCCTCATTAAAGGGTAAACACAGTACAATTATATGACATTTATAAGTATCACATAAATATTTACAGAGATTACGTTGTTATATATAGAGCTACAAGCAGTAAAATTATAAAGTTATAGGAACTAACTCCCGTATTGCTAGAAAAGGAAAATTAGCAATACATAGTCATGAATTGATTCTGAATATTCCATGAAAGTTGAAGACGAACATGAATATGAAAATAGACGTAGTTAATGTTGAAGAAATTATGGACGAAAATATTCCATTATAGGTATCACGGTACAAAATTCCTGTAACAGAAAACACAATGGAAGTCAATGCTAGTTGAAATTATAACCAGAGATTTATTAACAACAAAAGTACAAAGAAACGAAATATACATCTTATCTTATCGACTGTGTAAAAAGGAGAATATCACAATAAAAGACCAAATTCAATCCTGCACAAATAAGTCGAAAAATTTATTTTTAAAAGAAAAGAAAAAGAAATAGAATATTTAGCCAAGTAAATCAAACTAAATCTATGAAAGCTGAAGACACGAGAAAGGGTAACGTTTATCTATACATTATGGAAACTGATTTAATATGATGTAGACCTTTAAATATCTCTGTTGGAAGATAGATATATCTATGGTCCGGTGCTAACCACATAAATGAAATATATTGTAACCTTAAAAAGAAACCCTTAAATCGAAACGTAGAGAGTAGCGCCAAGATTCATGAAAACATTTCAGTGATTATCAAAAACCATCACATACCTTTCCTAGTTCTCCGTTGCTGGTTCTATTGGAGAACGCATCCATGGTATAAACATCATGAGGAATTCATCTGCATTACAAACACAACCCATTTAGAGGTTGACCTCTGAGATGAAATAATAGTTGCAGAATAGATATAAATGCCACAAACAAAGTTTCAAATGCCTGAAACAACCATTTTTTTAAATGATGACAATGTGAGAAATCTAAGAAAAATAAACCCCAACGCTATACATTTCCACCCAATGTGCTAATAGTCGTCAAGGACCTAGTAAAATAGGAGCAATTGGGATAGCAAGATTCTGCATTTTAGAAATGCCTTGAGCTTTCTCGGCTTTAGATTTCCACAATTTAACCATTTCATTATCTAACATTTTGAAATGGAAGAATGAGGAAAAAAATGTATGTTCTACAAATAATGTACATAAATGAAATACGTGAGAGTGCGATGAATTATAAGCGTAGTCACAAGAGTAAGATAGTGTTATTATTATAAAAAAAAATGTAAAATGAGAGATGTTACAAATGGTATCAAAGCCCATGTTAAAACACTGGACAAAAATGTGTGCTCACACTAGAAAAATTCCGTTGCAGTAAATTTTGTTAAATTTAAATATCACTAATGTTTAAAGTCAAGAACAATGAAACAATGTTGAACCATATAGCTGTGAACCATGAGTAAAGGGGATAATCTGTATCTGGATCTAGGTGTGGAAAAAACCCAACAGTGTCGAATACTTCATTGATGGCTATGATGCATCGAATGCAAAGATAAATAGAATTGTAAGGTACTCAGAATATTTCGAGGAATATGATGTCTCTAGACAACAGTCTAGAAGAAATCAGGAATTTCGGGGGAATTCGGGAAAAAAAAACTAATTAAGCCTTCCTCCTATGATGGAAAGAGGGAGGATTATACATAAGGTTGGCTTCTAAAGGAAATATAAAAGTTTAAAACGGTAAAGTAAAATATGCAAGTATGAAAACAAGTGATAATGGGTCACGTATGCTTTTAATTAAGTTCATAAATTATGAGGAGAGATGTGGCAATGTTATTAAGGTTGAGTTCTCAGGATAAATTGAGAAATAAAAAATATGTGTTAAACATAATATAGAATAATATAGAATACCAAGATAACTTTTCCTTCACAGGACATTGAAGGATTTGTATAAAGGCTTTCATTTGTATCTTATATTTAGATTGAGATGAAATATAACGGTAGGTATTATAAAATATAATTGATTTTAATGAAAATGGATGTGAAGTTGGTAAGTGTTATTAATAATCAGTAAAAGAATTCAACTATTAAAATACAAAATTGCCATGGAGAATACGTAAGGAAAAAAACTCCTCAACCTTAGAATCCAACTTATATAGGTGTTGTAGAGATTCTGAAAAAGGAGGGTTCCATAAATGGAATAACGATGATATAGACAAGATTGGATATCAATACAAGAGGTAATTGTTATAGCAAGGAAAAGGTAGGATGATGTTAAAAAATGCCTAACTACTAGCTATAAAGAGATGGAGGAGGGATTTTGTCTGCTGAATTTCTTAAAACAAGTAATACTGAAATCTACTAAGTGTAGAATAAAGTAACTTTGATTAAGAATAAAAATACTGATGAAAGATGTGTAGTGGAAGGACCAAAAATTGAGAAGAAAATCCCCTCCAAGTTCAAAGGTAGGAATGTTGAACCCCTTATCGTGGACTTAATACTCTTGGAAAAAAAAGTTGCTCAACTGAAAACTTATAAACATTCTAGCAGAGGACATATAAAATATGTTGTAGGACAAGTGAAAATAAATCTACAGACATGCATGATAAACAACTTGTTCTGGTTGATGAACTTATATGTGGTTTAGCAAAATAAGGAAAGATTCCACCAAACTAGAATTTTGTAAAGAATTTTCATAAAATATTTCCAAAGATGGTTGAAAGGTAAAAAAGTGTAAAGAACGTGAGTTTGAGTTAAATGTTTCAATTATCGATTTCTATGCGGTGTTAATAGGAATAAACTAGGTAGAACAATAATAAGGATCTACCAAATTGTTTAGAAAGACCCTACAAGGTTTCTGTCGTAATGAAAAAAAAAAACTAGTAGGAAAATTACCAGTCAACAAATAGAGTAAAGAGGAAATTCCTTGTATATTCCCCTAGAGGGGAAGCTGATTGTAAATGAATTAAAATCATGGGTTACACCAATCCATAGAATAGATAGGCTAGATAACCAAATATTGTAAGAACAAAAATTGCAATGATAACAAGTGCTGAATAGAAACTAAGTAAAACCAAGTATATCTATTGGAAGTACTGGTAATATGGAAAAAAAATGGAAGCTAGAACCTATCAAGTAATATATACTACTGAAAACTGAATAAACCAATGTAAAAGAATGAATAGTCTCAAGATAGACGGTCAATAAACTATCATAAAATTAGAAGTAAAAAAGGACCGTATAAAGAATAATATATAGAAAGTATGACCTAAAAGTTTTGAAGGATAGGATGGATAATGTTTTGCTTCTTGAGGTGTCAAGTAAAATAGAATATAAAGAATAGTTCGGAATTGTCTTACAATTTTGAAAAATTTAGAGGAAAGAAATGACATGATAGACTTAACAAAAACGGAAATGTATAAAAATCTCAATGGTTAAGTCGTGTAAAGTTAGATGAAGGAGGAATAGTGGATTGAGGAAAGGCTCAAGTAGGCATGAACTCATTTTCATTCCTGGTACTTCCACTATAAAATTTTACCATCAATATTGAAAAATAATAGAAGGTATGAATAGAGAGATTTTAATCTTTGCCTATATAAAAACATCTCTACAGACACAAGGAGAGGAAAATCGAATAAGACTGAGAAATGTCAAAATATTTGGAATATTTAAGAGAATTAAACTAATAGCTATCCTGTTTTAATATTTTAACCCAATCCGAAAAAGGGTAAGTTAAACTAATTCTTGGGAAAAGGCATTAGAAGTAATAATATTACTTAGTTTTAGCATAGGATTGAAAAAAAAAGAAAAAAAAAATAGACTAAGTAGAATTAGTACAGTTTCTACTGAAATGTACGCTAAAGGTAAAGTGAGAAGGGGTTTTGATTTCAAAACACCTAAGGTTGAAATAGAAATTCTTCAGCAATCGGAAAAATATTAAGAAAATTAGGTGGTTGTTTTTCCTTAATGAATTTGAAATAAACTTCAAAATTGAAAAAGGAAAAGGAAAGGAGATTTTGGATGTTTTAAAAGAGGATTGTCTCTAACACTTTGAAGTATATTCAAGTAATGAAAGGTGTGGCTATGAATAAGTGAGACAAGTGGACGAAATGCAACAATAAAGTAGGGAAATACTTCTGAGTAAAATTGCAATGTACTGAAATATGGAAAGATATTTCAAATCAAGAGGAACTGATAATTGCAAAATAGAGAGTACATAAATAATGTGACCACAGTACAACATAAAATTTAGAAAAGTACCATAAGATGTCCTTAGATAGGACATACTAGTGACTCAAATTTAATTCAAGATTTAAATTAGAGCATGTTGGACTTGGTATGAGGAAAAAAGTACTGGAAGATCCTAAGCGGAAAATATTGCTAAGAGACAATGAAATCTAAGTATCAAATAAAATCTAGATCCTTTTCCTATTCCAGAATGGAAATAGGAAATTGGTGGAATAAAGAATTTTAAATATGTTGGCTTAGCAATGGGTGGAATTATAAACCGACACTAATACAGAATACACAATGTGTCTCCAACCGAATTGCAAGATGATATGAAGTTTCAAGATGTAAGGTAATAATTAACACAATTGATGAGATAAAGTTCAGTTGGAAATTGGAAATTGTGTTATGGAAAAAATCGTATTAATTTGAAATTGAGCATGGTTATCACCATTTAAATCAATTGATAAAATCAATCAAGTATTAAGTACATTAAGTACATGTGTGAACTGAAAAAAAAAAAAGGTAAGAAGAACCTCTGCAGATGACAAAGTTAGTTTTCTCAATTCATGAAATTCTAATGAAGAGATGTTTGTTTTTGTGAGGCAAAGTGTGTAACAAGAATTTTACATCTTCGACAAAAGGAGTCAAGGTGGGAAGACATGCAGAGAAATCAGCAAGAAGTTCAAAGAAAACCATGTGTGTGGGAGGAGGACGTCTCGCTGAAATACACAAAATGAAAATGATTTGCGCTAAAAATGCACTGTACTACTGTGAACCCTGGAGGGATTTTCCAATAAGTGACTTTATTGAAAAATAATAAAGTTCAGAATATTATCATGATTAATTATTATCAGTATCTATATAATACCACCCATACAAATTGATATGAACTACGAATAGGCAGAAACAGGAATAAAGGATTTTACGAGTTATACTTCTTATACTGGAGTAGGAAGGAAATCAAATTCAAGAGTATAGCAGTGTGCAGAGTAAAGGCAGAGGATGGGACTTGTACTCTGAAGAAACTACTGGGATTCAGAAAAAGAGATGAAGGAGGAATATTCATCCTGATTTGAGAAATCAACATCGAAATTGGTAACACCGTGGACGATGTTCAGTTTTACGGGGGGAAATATGTAATGACCCTAAATTTTTGGTTTTAAAAATAGGCAGTTAAAGAATTTAAGGGTCAAAGTGGACCCCAGAAAAACATATTGATTGTTGATATATTTTATTAAATTAAATTAATAAAATAAAATAGAAATTAATGTGCAAAGACTAGATTATGATTAGAGATCTAAAAAACCAAATCTATGAGGATGGATAATGTTGTAAGACTTTGCCAGGCTTCCAAAAATCTTTGGAAGAAATAAATTAAATAATAAATTTATATTGAAGATAAGAATAAAAAAAATTTCCCAAGTAAAGAGGAAATTACTGGGATGAGGTGGAAAAAAGATGGAAAGCAGAAAAGCTAGCTTTAAAAGTACCTTTGTTGAAGAAACAAAGAGAAAGCCTAGGCAAATAGGAAAAAAACATCCTGAATTAATTGGATGGAGTTAACAGAGACAAGCTAAGGAATGCAAGATTATATAAGTAGATTAAGAATATACAAGAGGTTATCTATCAGTGGAGAAAAATATCTCTGCTCGAGGGTGAGCTATGCAGAAAGAGCTCTAAGGTGGGGAGGAAACTAGTCTAACCTAAGTGGTATGCACATTTAATTCGGAATGGTTTTTTACTTGAATTTTAATGTTGTGATGAACTAATGGAAAGGATAAACTAGCCATGTTAATATGAAAATTCTGAGTTTAAATTTTTTTTTAGAAACTAGAAATTATAGGAGTTATAATTCTATTTTGGTAGTCTGTACATTTAACATAATTCACTATAGATGTAATATTTCATTCTGTACTGTTGCACAAACATATTATATCGAGGACCAACTCTCAGAATGTTTATAACCAAGTGATGGGTCTAGATCTGAGGTCAGGTACCTCATAGAACACTTTGGGATTTAAATGACTATTCTAAAGTTATGAGATCAATTGTGTATTGAATTAAGTCTCAGTAGAAGTTATTTATACATGAATATTGAATAAATTTATAGTATTGCTTTTAAATTTATATACTGACATGTATGTATAAGAATTGAAATATGAAATAACAATATGTAACATGACACAACAATATATATAAGAGAAATCTGTATTGGCAAGCGATTGAGACTGATACATGTATGGTTACAAATACATAACTATAATAAGGAGTTTCATGCATTTTATTAGAAAAAGAACTATGTACTATACCAGAAGTATAAATATAGAAGACTTTCATTAGAATGCATAATTAGAAAAACATTAAGGTATATATTTAAACTGAACTATTTTTCCATACGAACCAACTAAAAAAGTTGTTGCGAACAACAGATTGAATATATATTACTCCAGAAATAAGTATAGTTGGAAATCCCATTTCCTCATTAAAGGGTAAACACAGTACAATTATATGATATATATAAGCATCACCTAAATATTTACAGACAGTACTCTGTTATATATAGAGCTACGAGCAGTAAACTTATACAGTTATAGGAACTAAGTCCCGTATGGGTAGAAAAGGAAAATTAGCAATATAGAGTCATGAATTGATTCTCAATCTTCCACGAAAGTTGAAGACCAACTAGAATATGAAAACGGATGTAGTTATTGTCAGAGAAATTGTGGAACAAAATATTCCATTATACGTATCAGGGTACGAAATTACCTGTAACAGAAAACACAATGGAAGTCAGTACTAGTTGAAATTATAACCAGAGATTTATTAACAACAAAATTATAAAGAAATGGAATATACATCTTACCTTATCGACTCGTTAAAAATGAGAATTATCTTTCACAGTAAAAACTAAAATTCAATCTTGTACAAACAAGTCGAAAAAGTTATTTTTAAAAGAAAAGAAAAAAAAGTAGAATATTTAGCCAAGGAAATCAAGCTAAATCTATTAAATCCAAAGACATGGGCAAGGGTAACATTTATCTATACATTATAGAAATCAAGTTAATAGGACGTAAACCTTTATATACCTTTGTTGGAAAATAGAGATATCTATTGTTTGGTGCTAGCTACAGAAATGGGATATATTGTAACCTTAAAAAGAAACCCTTAAATCAAAACGCAGAGAGTAGGGCCAAGAGTCGTGAAAACATTTCAATGATTATCAAAAACCATAACATACCTTTTCTAGTTCTCGGTTGTTGGTTTTGTTGGAGAACACATCTGTGGTATATACATCATGAGGCATTCATCTGCGTTATAAATGCAACACATTTAGAAGTTGACCTTTGAGATGAAATAACAGAGTTGCAGAATAGATATAAATGCCACAAATGAAGTTTCAAACACTCAAAACAACCATTTTTTTAAATGAGGATAATGTGAGAAATATAAGAAAAATAAAACCCCAACGTTATACATTTCCACCTAGTGTGCTAATAGTCGCCGAGGACCTAGTAAAATAGAAGTAGTTGGGATAGAAAGCTTCTACACTTTAGAAATGATTTGAGCTCTCTCGACTTTAGATTTCTACAATTTAACCATTTCATTATCTAACATTTTGAAATGGAAGAATGAGTAGAAAAATGTATACGCTGCAAATAATGTACATAAATGAAATTCTAAATGAGCATTCAACATAATCATTCACAAAAAAAATCATTTCATATTAAAATTAGTGAGAAAACAATGTTGCGATTATCCCCTCTAATGGAATGATCAAAGTTTGAGGGTAATCCAAAAATTAACACAGCTTCAAAACAAACACAAATCTGAGACTTACCGATGTGATGTCTCCATTAAAATCTAAGTATAGCCATCAGTGCTAGACATAGACAGCAACAAAAGAGGTTAAGAACTGAAAGAATGAATAATTGAAGCCCCCATGAAATCCTAGAATGTATAATGCAAATACTGAACATAAAAAACGAGCAGGAATGAGTTACCTGGATATAGAAATACCAATAGCATATGCATAATACATTAGAAATCCTTGTCGAGATGCATAAGATTTATTCTGAACATAATCCCTCTATTGATAGAGAGCCTTATTGGCAAAGGTAGAGGGTTTTCGACCAAGTAGTAAAATGTCCTCAACAAAATGAACCGAGGAATTTAACTATCGTATAAACCAAAGCTATTCATGGATGTGAAAAACCCTAACTAATGTCTAATCTGTATCGTCCAAGTGTCACAAATCCAAGCGAAGATAAGTTTTCCTCAGCTCAATGGACTCCATCAGAGACCCATGTGAATGAGTACGTTGGAATTTAACTCCAATTAACCTTAAGTGTAATGCCTCTGACTTCCAATTTTATTTTATTTTATATTATTCATCTTAAATTTATGATATTCTATTTCTAGATTCAAATCATCATCGCATACTGAAGAAACTCTGAAAACCTTACTCAAACCATTTATTTTCCTTCTTGATTTTAGATATTTAGTTCACTATTGTTGCCAGTAAATTTAACCATCTTCTCATCTACCTCCTTGTTTTGTTTTCTTCTTTTAGCAGTAATTAGCTTATTATATATAGATAGAGTTTCCCCACTACCCATCTATATATAATTCACCTTCTTTAATTTAGAACCTTAATTTCTGTTCAACTCTCTTATACCTTTATATCATCTTGGTATTATTTATTTTCCTTATTCCATTATATATTACGTTTAGTAATATATAGGAATATATATTTGTGAGGCCTATCTACCTACTATATATATTTATATGATTTTTCTTACAACCCAAGCTCTTTTATAGAATCCATACCTCATCAAGGGTTTCTTTAGATATGAAATTCATCACTCTACACAAATGTAAAGGTAGCTAATATGTCCCACATCTTAACTTTGATGATGGTGCATATTTTAACATTAAGGTTTTCGAGTTTTATGTCTTTTTTTTAGTAAGCCACGTCATATGGTTTTTAAATGGGAATAAAGGTTTCGAAAGACTTAATGTTATGTTCCTTCTACACATATACCATATATGATATATGATCCCCTTTTCATTTAATGTACTTTTTTTCATACTTCTTGTGTTATCTTTTGTTGCATTATGGTTTTCATTTGACGTATTCAATTCATGTTACAATAGATATCCTGGCAAATAAAATCAGATGTACCATTTTAACGTGACATCGTTATCTCTCATTGACTTAATGGAATTAAGTTCCACCTACCATCCTTCATATTTTGGGAATGTATTAATGAGGCCAACTCATGAACTGACTTCTTGGGCCCTGTAACTTCTTAGGGAGACGTATCCATTATGTTTCCATCTGGTAACTAAACTCCTGCTGTCATAGGTGTAAAGCCTTTGGTACCATATCATGTGGTGGCTCCTACTTTGACATCTCATTCCTTTGATCCGAATGCACATCTTAATCCTTTGACACCTGTAGGGTGGAGGACCATTAGGGTTTTACGAATTTTGCATAGTTAAAAAGTGAAATTCACGGCATGGTTTACTCTTTGTGCTTCAATCAAGAACTATATTTTGTAAATAAAACCCCCGCTAGCGTTAAGCCAATGCTCTGCAATATGGGCTACTCCAACTCAGAGATAGCTATCCCACTTTCATGAGTTTCTTACAGGGTATCCATTTGTTAGTAAGTATCGTTATACTTTGCTATGTGAAATTTTATGATTTAAGTACTATTACTCAGAAATTCTTCTATGTTACTTTTATTATATTGTCAGGTCACAAATTGTCTTAATTTTGTTTCTTATGTGGTTACAATGCACATATTCAACACTACATGAGGCAAATATGAGTCTTATTCGTAGGACTTGGATGCTTCAGGGATTCTCTCAACCTAAATTTCGCAGTCCCAAGCATAGGAATTCAAGAGTAAGGCCTATTATGTCGTTTCCTCTATCCTTATCATGTTTATGCCTTTTAATATATATATATATATATATATATATATATATATATATATATATATATATATATATATATATATAATACGTCCTTTACACATGAGAGAACCTCACTGTTTTGACCGCTATTCATTTTCGATTCTTGGCTATTGTTTCATAATATTTCTCCAAATTATTATTTTTGCAACATGATAACTTTCCATTACTATTACCAATTTGGAACTAATTCATGGTTTGTGCATCTCCAAATTTCCTATTGGAGTACAGAAGTGCATACCATTAAAGTGCAATTTTTCCCTTTTGCACTTTAATAGTCATTTTGGGTACCCTAATATTCATTTTGGGTACTTATTTAACTAACTCTCTTTTTTTTGTGCAGGTAGCCATAGAACCTAGATATAAGCTACCCATCAAATTTGTTTGTTTGTGCAAAAAATCTTGTTTGGAGTTTTTTTTTTATATTAAAAGATTCCTATTCTATCCATACAGGCCGGTTGTCATCTTACGAACCCATTTATGAACCTGGTTATGGAATTTTATATAAAAGTTGCCCTTCTTGGTTAATTCCCTTTCTTGGAACGATGACCCTACTGGTTATTGTTTCTCCCAGTATGGAAGGAATTGTAATTGAACATTATAAAGCTTTACTTTAAAAGTATTGCACTGCACTGTAATACTTCCATTTACTATTAAATCAAGATCTTCGAAGAATGCATACTCTATTGAGTGGTTTAAAAGGGAAATAATTATCTTTGAAAAAAACCAGTTACATTATTTATTCTCACTGTGAGAAATACCATATTTACTGTCTTTAATATTAGATAATTGGTATTATGTGAAATGGCCTTTTTCGTACTGCTTTCACCTTTCTAAAGTATAAGTGCTTATGTTCTTTTTACATTCATCTATAAATCAATCATTCTCAATAGCCTGTAGAAGGCTTGTTATCTTTTGATTGATTTATTTTCTATAATAAACATATATATATTCAACAATAACGTTGGTTTCATGTAGGCTGGAAAGTTTATTATATTTCCTTTCTTTGCTGTTATATCCTATATATAAAGAAGGTATAAATTATACCAGAACTGCAATATACTAAGGACATCAATATACATATAATTGTTCATATCCATTCTATTTCTATATCTTACACACGATATATCATTATCTGATTACTTACGTTTACCAGAATTTTTTTTTCAGAACTTTTTTAGGTTCTAACTTATTTTTCTAACATTAGCAGAATTTATACCTAAATTGATCTAATCTGTCATGTTTCATAATTTACTGAACCCATATTTCTACACCCACCATATAGTTATCATCATAAAGTTTATAAGGTATGTTACAGCTAAGCTTTGTACATTTCTGTTATTGTTAACATTGTTTCGTAGTTAAATATGTTGTCCTAGTAGTTAATTTCATTATTTTACTAGTATTCCATTCTGAGTAATTGAAATCTTATTTAGTACAGAAATATACATCACTTCCCTAGCTCAAAATCTTATTGTAGATCTAATTATTTCTAGCTATTCTTAAGGAATGTTAGTTTTGTTTATACAGTTAGCTTATGTTTAGTTACCTCATATGTTGTGCGAAACATGAACCTTAACTATTTTCTAGCTTTTTCTTTAGACCTATGTCTAAAAAAAATAGTATATTACTTTTGATACATTAACTGTCTCTCAATCCATTATTTCTGAATTTCTATTCTGCTTTTAACAAAACACTTTGTATGTTTTTTATACTGTATAAAGTTTCCTACATCATCATCTCTATGTTTTTATTTCTTAGTACAAAATACTAACTCATGAAATCTATTCTTTGGTAATAGTGACAAAAATCTTACTTCTCATTTTATGATAGTACACATCATATTTTTTTTATACTAAACATGATGAGGTTATGGTTTATGGTAGTTTCATTTTTAAGAGTTAAATCTCTCATCAGACTTGTATAACAGTTTAAATAACATAAAAGGATTCTCAGTTTATAATCCTAACCCTAGATTTAAGTCTTTAGTTAGACTTAAACATTCTAGGTGTTGGAACAAAACCTAGCTTTGTCCATACAACCATGCAGATTTCAGTAGTTCAGCTGAAATAAAGTCTGTTAAATATATGGACCTATTCAAATCATCTTACCCAATATACATCAATTTAATATAACCTCCACAAAGTTCACTTCTAATAATCTCATATATATAAATATATATTCTAACAAATTATAAAATAGATATTCTTTAATACATATTTACAATCACCATTAACCATAAATGTTCTAGTTATACGTGCATAACAACTTCTCTAACTAGTTCATCCCAACCATAGAGTTCTCTCACCATAACTCTCCCCCGAGATGAGATATTAGCTCCCAGTGATAGACAACCCTTTTTTAATCCTCGGGAAGCTTATTTAAGATGTGCTTTCGCTAGGCTGTTTCCAATTTCTGCGTCGAGAAATTTCAGGATGCTTTCCTCTTATTTTGCCTAGGATTTCCCTCATTGAGGTACTTTAAAGTTGTCTTTTCTACTTTTCCATCTTTGTCTTCCTCTTCCCAATTAATTTCCTCTTCATTGGGGAAATTAGATATTTATCTCCAAATCTAATTTTGTTAATATTCCTTCCAACGATTTTTGGAAGGTTTGGGAAAGCCTTACCTTATCCATATCCTCACGGATCTATGTTTTATATCTCCATTCTAAATATAGTCATTACACACACATAACTAGTCCATTTATTTATTTATTTTTTATAAATAAATAAATAAATCCACCCAGTAATCTCCATTGGTGTCCACTTCCCCTTTGGAATTATCCAATCGTCAAATTCAAAACATAGCAACTTGTGGTGTTACATATTCCCCCTCTAAAAACAAACACCATCCTCGGTGTTGACAAAATAACTTAAACAATTAACTATGTATACAATCTTGAATATTTTTCCATCATCTCAGTTTCTCATTTCCAGGTAGCCTCTTCGCGTGTAAAGTTTCTTCACTACACTTTTATTCGGTCTACTGTCCAGTTCCAAAATTTAATTTCGTTCCACTCCAAGATTTTAGGTGGTTCTGGAAGGAATTCCCTTTCTAATTTCACCTGAATCACATTTCAGTCAACAACGTGAGCAGAATCATGTACATATTTTTTTCAATAAAGAAACATGAAACACGTCATAAATATTACTATGAATGGGTAAATCCAATTCGTAGGTCACTGGTTCCACTCTTTCCAACACTTAAAATAGTCCACACTCTTGTAGAGTTAATTTTTCACAATTTCTAGTGTGAACGGTGCTCTTCTTAGACTTAATCCTCAGGTATACACGATCGCCCACACTGAATTCTCGGTGAACTTTCCTTTTTGTCTGCATTATTTTTCTATCTGTCATGAGCTGTCTTGATATTTTTCTTAATCTATTTTATACTTTTTTCCATTTCTTGCAAATCTTCTGGGCCAAGTACCTGTTTATCTTCAGGTTGACTCCAATTTAAGGGAGTGTGGCCCTATCTGCAATACCGTGCTTCACACAGACCCACCTTTATGGAAGTTTGGTAGCTGTTGTTATAAGAAAATTCTACTAAGTAGCCTATCCACAACATACTTCCTTAGCCTATCCTCCAAAATTTGGTTTTTTTTCTCCTTTCAGTTTCACCATCAGTTTGGGGGTGGTAGACCATACTAACACAAGCTTCTCCAAAAAGTTTGCAGTAAATTTTGTGTCTTTTTTGGAAATTATCATTTTAGGAACCCCTTGTAGCCTTAGAATCTCTTTTATATCCACATTTGTTACTTGGGTTGTACAAAAGGTGAACTACACAGGTATAAAATGAGCATCTTCCATCAAAGTATCCACTATAATCATCACAGAGTCATGCTGGTATTTGATTCTTAATAAAACAGTCATAAGGTTCATGGAACAGTTTCCCATTTCCATTCTGAAATAGGTAAAGGGTTTAGCCACCTAGCTGGATGATGATTTTCCACTATTACCTATTGACATTCAATGTACCTATCCAAGTAACTTGCTACAATTTTTTTTTCGAACAATTGAGTCTGAAGTTTTTCATAGTTTTGGTCTTTATTCACTACCTTTTTAACCATTCCATTGAAGTTAAAGTTCACACTACCTCCAATATTACTTATACTTTTTCAAGCAGTTCTGCTTAAGGCATTTGAAATCTTGTTTTCTTTCCCTCTAATGTGTTTTATTTTCATGTCAAATTTACTCAAGAAAGACAGCCACCCAACTGGCCTAGAATTTATATTTTGTTAAAAAAAATATTTTAGCCTGATGTGATCTGCCATCAGCACAATTTTTTTTTCTTAAAAGGTAGTGTATCTACATATTAAAAGCATAGATTACCGCCACTAACTCAAGATCATAAAAACTGTAATTATGTTCAGGTTTCTTAATTTTTCTAGATTCATAAGTTATACAACTCCTGATTTGGATAAAAAATCTTTAGAACATGTGTTGTAGTAAGTTTCAGTTAATTATTCAAAGCTATTTTCACATTTTTCAGTTCATTCAAATTTTACCCCTTTCCTCTGCAAGGAAAATAATGGGGTAGGTTAAGGCAGAAAATCTCTCTAAAAACCTCTTGTAGTATGCTGTAATTTCCCTAGGGAATCTTACCACTGATACATCAACAGGTACATGCCATTCTCTAATTAATTTTATCTTTTCAAGATCTACAACCAACCTTTGTTTTGAAACTATATGCTTTAAGTGCTGAGCTTTATCCTTGACAACTCACATTTACTATCTTAGCATAAAACTGATTTTCTTTGAGAGTTTGCAAAACAACTCTAAGGTGTTCTTCGTGCTCTGCTTCACTTTTTGAATAGATTAAAATGTGGTCAGTAAATACTAGCACAACTTATCTAAGTATTTATTAAAAACACTATTCATTAAACATATAAAAGTGGTGGGTGCATTAGTCAACCAAAATGATAGTACTTAGAATTCATAGTGCCCATACCATGTTTTATATGCAATCTTACTGATATCTTTGTCATTAATCTTAACTAATGGTAACCAGCCCTTAAATCAATATTTAGAAAAACACTGTTCCCCTTCTATCTCGGTCAAAGAGGTCATCTATCCTAGGCAACAAATATCTGTTTTAGATTGTGAGTTTGTTTAATTGACGATAATCAATACACATATGGAAAGTACCATCTTTCTTTTTCACAACTAGCACTGTTGCTACCCAGGGAAATATACTCGGTCTACTGTAATCTCTATCCAAAAACTATTATATATGAACTTTTTTTCTCCATTAATTCACGCTCATTCTGTATGGGGTTTTAGAACTGGAGTTTCTTCCGGCACTAAATCAATTGGAAATTTTGATATTTCTCTTAGGCAGATGAGGAATTTCATTCGGGAAAGCATCTTTAAATTCCCTTATCACAAGGTGATACGTCCACCAGATTTTATTCAACTTGCTATCCCTACTCTTCTATATATAGATAATATCCTGATAATTGTTTATAGTAATTCTATTTAATTGAAGGCTAAAATTTGTCTCATAGATATAGTTTTCAGCTTTCCTTCGATTACTACAGGCTTTTCCTCATTATCAATGCCATGTAAGTTCTTGTCTAACCAATTAATCATAGCCTTTTGTTTTTCTACCCAGTTTATTCTTGTAAGTACATCATGCGACCCTAATGGCAGAATATTTAAATTTAATACTGTTTGGTATCCATTGATATTTATGGATGTTTAGGGTATCTTAGAAGTTACTTCTCGTTTGTACTAGTGGCTAACTGCACTAGTCCAGAATGCTTAAGTTTCTTCAACTTTTAGTTGCATTTTCCTATCCTTTGAGGACTGATATATTTTAAAAATACACCTGCATCTACTAAAATTGTAGCATATTTGTGAACTTGGTTACAACTCATCAATCGTGAGCTGTCCAAATCTGAGTTCATGAAATTATCGATTTTTAATCTTAACTTCAAAGTCCTCCCAAGTCACCACTTTCTCATCAATGGCATGAACCATCTTTGTTTCCTCCCACCACAAAGTAGCCTTACCTTGCAACTGATAAATAGTCAACCTGGCTCTTAAGTTACTTTCATATTTGTAAACTTGAAAGTACTTTATTATATTCATAAGCCATGTCTCAACATCTTCTTCTTCTTCTCCATCATAGGAGGGAGGTTTTTATCTTTCGAAATTCACCCTATAATTCCTTCCTTTGTCTATACCGTTGTCTAAAGGTGTCATATCCCTCAAAATTTTCTGAGAAATTGACCATTCCTTTTCTCTTCCTTCCGGAACCTTCACCTTCTTGGCTGTTCTGTAATTGGCTAAAGATAGCCTTTCCTTGTGGCTTTGAAGTGGTGCCATTTCTCGTTGCATGCTATGCAACATGGCCATCAATGGTGCATTTGGATCTAGTGTGTTTTCTCCACCCCCCAGATCTACATATAGCTTGTCCCCATCGGTCATGATTAGCAGTTGTATTCTTCAGTACTATTTTCTGTACAGTAAATAACATTAGCGAAATTTAAAATTCATAAATTTTTAAAGCAGCATATATTTTCTGTGTGACCACATAATTTTCCCAGTGTTTTTAGCTAATGCTCTAATACCATTTCTAATGCCTCTCACTTCCAATTATTTTTTTGTTTATTTATTTATTTATTTTTATAGTATTCATCTTAAATTTATGATATTCTATTTCTAGATTTAAATCATCGTTAGACACTGACAAAACTCTGACAACCTTACTCAAACAATTTATTATCCTTCTTGAGTTTAAATATTTAGTTCACTACTACTGCCAGTAAATTTAACCATCTTCTCATCTACCTCATTTTTTTGATTTCTTCTTTTAGCAGTAATTAGCTCATTATATACAGATAAAGTTTCCCCACTACCCATATATATATAATTCACCTTCTTTAATTTAGACCCTTAATTTCTGTTCAACTCTCTTATAACTTTATATCATCTTGGTATTATTTATTTTCCTTATTCCATTATATATTACCTTTAGTAATATATATAGGAATATATATTTGTGAGGCCTATATGCCTACTATATATATATATTTATATAATTTTTCTTACAACCTAAGTTCTTTTATAGAATCCATACCTCATCAAGGGTTTCTTTAGATATGAAATTCATCACTCTACACAAATGTAAAGGTAGCTAATATGTCCCACATCTTAACTTTGGTGATGGTGCATATTTTAACATTAAGGTTTTCGAGTTTTATTTCTTCTTTTTTTATTAATCCATGTCATATGGTTTTTAAATGGGAATAAAGGTTTTGAAATACTTATTGTTATGTTCCTTCTAAACATATACCATATATGATATATGAGCCACTTTTCATTTAATGTACTTCTTTTCATACTTCTTGTATTATCTTTTGTTGCATTATGGTTTTCATTTGACGTATTCAATTTATGTTACAATAAGTATCCTAGAAAATAAAATTGGATGTACCATTTTAACATCATATTGTTATCTCTCATTGACTTAATGGAATTAAGTTCCACCTACCATCCTTCATATTTTGGGGATGTATTAATGAGGCTAGCTCATGAACTTACTTCTTGAGCCCCGTAACTTCTTAGGGAGATGTATCCATTACGTTTTCGTCTGGTAAGTTAACTCCTGCTGCCACAGGTGTAAAGCCTCTGATACCATATCATGTGGTGGCTCCTACTTTGACGTCCCATTCCTTTGATCCGAATGCACAACTTAATCCTTTGACACCTATAGGGTGGAGGATAATTAGGGTTTTATGAATTTTGTAGAGTTAAAAAGTGAAATTCACGGCATGGTTTACTCTTTGTGCTTCAGTTGAGAACTACATTTTGTAAATATAACCCTTGCTAGCATTAAGCTGATGCTCTGCAGTATGAGCTACTCCAACTCAGAGATAACTGTCCAACCTTCATGAGCTGCCTACAGTGTATTCATTTGTTAGTAAGTATCGTTAGACTCTACTATGTGAAATTTTACGATTTAAGTACTATTACTCGGACATTCTCCTGTGTTACTTTTATTGTATCGTCAGGCCACAAATTTTCTTAATTTTGTTTCTTATGTGGTTATAGTGCACATCTTAAACACTACATGAGGTAGAGATGAGTCTTATTTATAGGACTTGGATGCTTCAGGGATTCTCTCAACCTGAAATTTGCAGTCCAAGGCATACGAATTCGAGAGTAAGGCCTATTATGTTGTTTCCTCTATGCTTATCATGTTTATGCCTTTTAATATATATATCTACATCTTCATAATACCTCCTTTACGCATGGGAGAACTTCATTGTTTTGACCACTATTCATTTTCAATTCTTGGCTGTTGTTTCAAAATATTTCTCCAAATTATTATTTTTGCAGCATGATAACTTCCCCTTACTATTACCAATTTGGAACTAATTCATGGTTTGCGCATCTCCAGATTTCCCAATGTAGTACAAAAGTGTAGGCCATTCAGGTATGAAACAATTTTTCACTTTTAGACTTTAATATTGATTTTGGGTACCCTAATAGTCATTTTGGGTACTTATTTAACTAAATCTCTTTTCTTTGTGCAGGTATCCATAGAACCCGGATATAAACTACCCATCGAATTTTTTGTTTGTGCAACAAATCTTGTTTGGAGTTTTCGTTTATATTAAATTATTCCTATTCTATCCATACAGGTTGGTTGTCATCTTACGAACCCATTTAAGAACCTGGTTATGGAATTTTATATAAAAGTCACCCTTCTTGGTTAATTCCCTTTCCTAGAACGATGACTCTACTGGTTATCATTTCTCCTAGTATGGAAGGCATTGTAATTGAACATTATAAAACTTTACTTTAAAAGTATTTCACTGCACTGTAATACTTCCATTTGTTGTTAAATCAAGATCTTCAAAGAACACACACTCTACTGAGTGGTTTAAATTTGTGAGGGCAATAATTATCTTTGAAAAAAAATGTTACATTATTTATTCTCATTGTGAGAAATACCATATTTACTGTCTTTAATATTACATAATTGGTATTATCTAAAATGGCCTTTTTCTTACTACTTTCACCTTTCTAAAGTATAAGTGCTTATGTTCTATTTACATTCATCTATAAATCAATCATTCTCCATAGCCTTTAGAAGGCTTGTTATCTTCTGATTGAATTATATTCAGCAATAATGGTGGTTTCATGTAGGCAGGAAATTTTATCATATTTCCTTTCTTTGCTGTTATATCTTATATATAAACCAAGTATAAATTATACCATAACTGCAATATAGGTAAGGACATCAATATACATATAATTGTTCATATCCATTTTATTTCTGTATCTTACACACGAGATAGCATTATCTGCTTACTTACGTATACCAGAAATTTGTTTTCAGAAATTTTTCAGGTTCTAACTTATTTTTCTAACAGTAGCAGAATTTACACCTAAATTGATCTAATCTGTCATGTTTCATAATTTATTGAACCAATATTTCTACACCCACAGTATAGTTACCATCATAAAGTTTATAAGGTCTGTTACAACTAACCTTTTTACATTTCTATTATTGTTAACATTGTTCCGTAGTTAAATATGTTGTCCTAGTAATTAATTTCATTATTTTACTAGTATTCCATTCTGAGTAATTGAAATCTTATTTAGTACAGAAATATACATCACTTCCCTAGCTCAAAACCTTACTGCAGATCTATTTATTTCTAGCTATTCTTAAGGAATGTTAGTTTTTTTATACAATTAGCTTATGTTTAGTTACCTCATATGTTGTGCGAAACAGGAACCTTAACTATTTTCTAGCTTTTTCTTCAGACCTCTGTCTAAAAAAAATAGTAGATTACTTTTGATACATAAACTGTCTCTCAATCCATTATTTCTGAATTTCTATTCCGCTTTTAACATAATACTTTGTATGTTTTCTATACTGTATAAAGTTTCCTACATCATCATCTCTACATTTTTATTTCTTAGTATAGAATACTAACACATGAAATCTATTCTTTGGTAATAGTGACACGAATCTTACTTCTCAATTTATGATAGTACACATCAGATTTTTTTTATACTAAACATGATGAAGTTATGGTTTCTTGTAGTTTCATTTTTAAGAGTTAAATTTTGCATCAAACTCGTATAACAGTTTAAATAACATAAAAGGATTTTCAGTTTATAATCCTAACCCTAGATTTAAGTCTGTAGTCAGACTTAGACATTTTGGGTGTTGGAACAAAACCCAACTTTGTCCATACAACCATTAATATTTCAGTAGTTCAACTGAAATAAAGTGTGTTAAATATATGGACCTATTCAAATCATCTTACCCAATATACATCAATTTAATATAACCTCTACAAAGTTCACTTCTAATAATCTCATATATATATATATATATATATATATATATATATATTCTAACAATTTACAAAATAGATATTATTTAATACATACTTACAATCACCATTAGCCATTAATTTTCTACTTATGCGTGCATACCAACTTCTCTCACTAGTTCCACCCAACCATAGAGTTCTCTCTCCACAACTCTCCCCCGAGCTGAGATCTGAGCTCCCAGTGAAACATAACCCTTTGTATATCGTGGAGTAGCTTATTTAAGTTGTTCTTTCCCCAACCTGTTTCCAATTTCTACGTCCAGAAATTTCAGGATGATTTCTTCCTGTTTTGCCTAGGCTTTCCTTCATTGAGGTACTTTAAAGCTGTCTTTTCTTCTTTTCCAACTTTTCTTTCCTCTTCATTGGGGAAATTAGACATTTATCTCCAAATCTATTTTTGTTAATATTCCTTCCAAGGATTTTTGGAAGGTTTGGCAAAGTCTTACCTTATCCATATCCTCATGGATCTAGGTTTTAGATCTCCATTCTCAATATATAGACATTACACACACATAAATCGTCCATTTATTTATTTATTTATTTCTTGTAAATAAATAAATAAATCCACCTAGTAATTCTCCATTGGGGTCCACTTCCCCTTTGGAATTATCCAATTATCAAATTCAAAACATAGCAACTTGGGGTGTTACGTTAAGGTACCTAACATGCAGAGATCCTAGTAACCAACGTATATGAAGTTGTACCCATTCTTAAAAATCAAATCAGTAAACCTGTATCAAATATCGGACTCACAGTAAAGTCTAACAATATATTAAATGTTATAATTATTGGAAACTGTGTTGAATAAAATAAATTTTACATGAGTCAATGTATGGTGACAAACAGATCACCTCTATGCCATGTTGGAGAACCAAAATCCATGGTGGTAGATATAATTAACTTGAATTTATAGAAGTCGTGTATAGGTTAGTAATATGTATAGGTGAGAATGTTGATTAAGAGTGTGTATAGATTTAAAAAAATGACACATATAATAGGGTTGAACGTTTCACGAAGAGTCAAGCTTAAAATTCCTAAGTCTCATGGTATAGAATGCCAAGGAGAATAGGAATTTATGATATATATTATCATAATTCATTTAAAATAGTTTTGAATTCATATCGAACTCATACATCATATCCTAGTTATAAAGTTAAACTAAGATGATAATCATAGTGGTATTTAAAATAAATGATCCGCCTGTTAAGGTGGGTATACACATATATGTATTAAGTAGTATAGTTAGATGTAGTCACATGCATATAATGGAAGATATGGTAATACCTTGTCAATGAAAAAGGTATATCTTAGTCACCTAATGGTTTTGATCAAAGGTTTAAATGTGATATATGCAATGTGAACTAACACAGGTATTTTGATTTGATATTAGAATTTTGGCGGAAAAAGAAGTAATGTGTTAACGGATAAGAATGTAAGTAATTAATAATATATATATCATTTCCATATTCAATAGGAAAAGAAGTGTTATATTAAGAGGAAGGAGAAAATTGAAAAGTTGGCAAAAATAAATACTGCCACAACCTGAGAACCAATAAATAGTGACATGGTAGATTACTAATAATAGAGATACGTCACACTGCGATGAATTATAACCGTAGTCACAAGAGTAAGCTATCGTTATTACTATTATTATTTTTTTTTTTGCGAAATGAGAGATGTCACAATTTTAATCCCTAAAATTTATAATTTCCATTGTATATGGTTGAATATAAATATAATTTTTTATATTAGTTTAACGTAGGTTCAATGAAATCATATATGTCGTACGGTAATATGACTTTAATTTTTCCTATATATTTAAATAATATCTCGATTAAATTATGTATTCCATGTTTCCTGTCAAATTAGTTTTATTAATGTAGTGTTGAAGGTTAGGAGTCCTTACTAGATTCATATTTATACCACTTGGTAAATGTGTCATTTTTTTATTCTTGATACCTTATATAATACCATAACTTCATTTCCGCTCTTACGTGGTTATGCTTATCATTACCCTAGTTACTACAGTAATTTTCTGTTTATAAACTATGTTCTCTAGTGAGGTGTACATTCAGTCAAAAAATCTACTCCTTTCATTTGGTAATCTGTAAACTCGTAATTTACCCATCATTCAACTATTTCAAATAATTTCAATAAGTTGTTTTATGATATAGGGCAGATTCTAGTGGTTCACCTATTAGTAGTAGGTTATCTATTGATCAGCAGATTTAGGTGATGAAAATGTTTGCAGTCTAATATATATATATATATATATATATATATATATATACAAAAACCTCAATGACACTAAATTCACCTTCCTCATTGTACATGATGAAAATAGCGATAGATTTTTATTTTTTTAATCGAGAAGCGAAGATCCGAGATATTCCTTATATTAAATTGTTGTTAATTGTTCTAGCGTGCATGACCATTATTGTACATTCTCTTGGTTTCCTTAAAATAATCAATAGTCTTCGGTGTCTTAGCTAATAATTTACTATAACAGCCTTAATATTATTTAGTCTACTCTCTCTTGATGATATTAATGTAAAATTCCTAGTTCTAGAATTTATCCTAGAAATCACAACATATTCCCTTGATCTCACATGTTGTTTTCTCTTGTGTAAATGCACACCTTTATCACAACTATCCTCAAAAGAACTAATTACTATTGTACCCATGTATCACTCTATTCGAAAATACATACTCTTAACTCAACTTACATTAAATATGTTTACATCTGGTTTTTCCAATGGTACTCCACCCATTCACAGTAATAACATATGAATGTTGAATTCGAATTAAAGATAGAAAATGTTTCACTTTTATGCTTAGTACAAGGAATCATAATTAATCATTAATTTGTACCTTTATCTTATGTTGGGAAAGATACTGAGAGGGGGGGGGGTAGCGAATCAGTATCTTGATCTGTCAATCAACTTTTTACTTTTCTTTTCTCAAAAGACCATACGCTACTTTACAGAACAAAACTAGTGTATATACGCGGATATACTTAAGGAAACTCGCGTATGCTCAAATATCTTATTATGCAGATAATTCTTATCTTATATTATTGCATCATTCATTTATTAGATTTCAGTAAGCAGTAAACATGTACAGTAAGAACAGAATAAATCAACACACATAAGCATCACACATGAACACCAGGATTTTAGGTGGAAATCCAATTTGGGAGAAAACCACCGCTGCCGTTGTCTTAGTCTTCAATATTTATTATAAAGAAAACATCTTACAACTAAGTACTGGCGCAGACTCATACCAGTATGCAGGCATCCACCTGCAGAAGGCTACAACATTCTCTCGTTTACCAGCCTCTCCTGGAAGGGAGCTACAACCCCCTGCTCTCGTTTACCAGCCTCTCCTGGAAGGGAGCTACTACCCCCTACTCTTGTTTACCAGCTGTCACTGGAAGGGAGCTACTACCCCCTTACTGAAGGCTTCGACCCTTAGCACCACTGCAGACCACGTTTCATCAATTTTCAAACTGGATCAAACAGCTTCAACTCAACCCTTCATTTTTCAACAAACATACTTTTCCCAATGCTTCAAACAGAACAGTGAAACCACTGTAACCAAAATATCAGAGATTACCCAGACTTCAGAATAGATATGCAGAAACACATTCAACCATGAGCAACCATTAGTTCAAATACCATACGCGCTTTTATTTAATCAGACCCGCGTATACACGCGCTTTTTATCAAACGAACCCCCGTATACATCTGTGCACTTTTCAATAAACCCTAACTTCCCATACGCGCTTTTATTAGATCAGATCCATGTATACACACGCCTTTTCCACAACAAACTCACGTATAGATCTGTAAATGAAAGCTTTGCAGAACAAACCAGATCTATAAACTTACCTAGATTTCTTCATCACCTTCAGCAGACTTTGCGCCAGATCTTCACCAGTTCTTCTTCTGCAGATCATCTTAGATATTCATCATCATTAGATCTAAGGATTTTGAAACATCCATGGGTGCATCATAGATTCAGATTTATCAATCAAGAACAAAGTTCAATCATGCAGATATACTCAAAGTGAAGTATTCATTCAATACACAGACACATGCACACCCTTGCACAATGATCTTCTTCTCCTTATATAGATTTAGCCTTTGTCAATACCATGAGCCAAAACCACACCACTTCCGATGGTATTCCTGGATGGGATCAAATAGATAATCCAGCGCTCAATACAATGGGTCAATACCATGGTAACACCCCTTGGTATTCTAAATTTGGAGCGCAAAAGGGCATGCACGACTTGGCACGTACTTTTCCGCATGCATATGCTAATTTGCCTTAACAAACCCGCGTATTCGTTGAGACACATCATATTTATCATTTTTCTGGCACTTACTGGAATTTCATTCTTTTGTTACTTCTGAGCTAATCTGTAGATACATCATCCTTCCTTCTAACACATAGATACATCATCAATAACTCATAGGTTGCTTATCATAGGCAACTCATCAAGTAGGTTTCCATCAAGAACAACTTCTTCATCATATAGCCAACAATCTCATTTCATCAAGTAGGTTGCCATCAAGGACAACACATTCCAAAAATCTCCCCCTTTGGACTTGATGGCGACCATGATGGTGTTTGATCACCACAACAGATAGATACATTGAATATAACCATTATGCAAACACCATGATGCTCTCCCCCTATTCAAACACCATGTTACTCTCCCCCTTTGACATTAAGGGCAAAGGGAGGATCAAAGCCAAGACAATGTTTTTCTCCACTTGTAGAAAGAAGAGCTCTGTAGATATGATGTGCATTGAAGTTACCATGCTACCCCTAAGTTCATGCTGAGTCTTCAACATAATATTCAATGAAGTACATGACCCAATGACCTTTCCTATCACCAAGTACTCATAATTACATCAATGATCCAACCAAGTGGATTTACATATGTGACACAAGTACCCAACCAAGTGGGTTTACACATTTTGACTCAACTACCCAACCAAGTGGGTTTACAAATTTGAACAAGCCCTTTACAAGACTGAATATTACAATTTACATCATAGGTCTCAACATAACCTTTTCATCAAATTACAAATATGACTTTTTAAAACAAAGACCAAAAAGACCTCAAGAGAGATCATATTTCAGAACCATCATAATGCCAACAATGCATTAAATTCAGCAATGCTAATGCTCCCCCTAAAACTGTGCATCCAATGCATCCTTTCCACATGACCAGTGCTCCCCCTTAGCTTGTGCATCCTGAACACTTTCAACAGCAAATCATCAAGGCATCTTTATCAAGAGACATCAAAGAATGAAAAAGAATCATGAAAACTGGAACACCACCAAAGATACCATACAGCACTGCAACTGTGCTGAATAATGCTGACCCCAAGTAAAATTTGTCAGCAACTAACAATACGCGGTTTTCTTTGCATAAACTCGTGTATATACGTGACTTTCGTTCAGGAAACCTGCGTATCCAATTTAATCTTCTGAAATTTAAGTAGTTATGATTTTTTGCAAGGCAAAGACTACTCCCAGCTTCTGTCTGAGATATTCGAATGCTTCCCTGGGCAGAGGTTTGGTAAATATATCAACAACTTGCTCTTTGGCGGGAACATACTCCAACTTCACCTTTTGTTCAAGCACTTGTTCACGTAAGAAGTGATACTTGATGGGAATGTGCTTGGTCCTGGAATGCATAACAAGATTCTTTGAAATACTGATGGCACTTGTATTATCACACATAATGGAAACAGGTGGTGAGCACTTGATTTGAAAGTCTTGTAAGGTTTGCATCATCCAAAGAAGTTGCGTGCAACATGATGCGGAAGACACATATTCTGCTTCTGCTGTAGATAAGGCAATAGAGTTTTGCTTCTTGCTGAACCAAGATACTAACTGGGACCCCATATAGAATGCTCCACCACTAGTGCTTCTCCGATCATCAACATTTCCAGCCCAATCGGCATCAGTGTAAGCATGAAGAGTAAGATCAACATTCTTTGGATACCATAGTCCAAAGTCTTGAGTTCCTTGTAGACATTTGAATATTATTTTGACAGCCTGAAGGTGAGACTCTTTTGTATTAGATTGGAATCGTCCAACAATCCCAACATCATGCATAATGTCTGGTCTAGTCCCAGTGAGATAAAGTAGACTTCCTATCATAGATCTATATTCTGGTTGATTCACCATGGGGGAATCATCATGAGAACTGAGATTACATCTGGTTATCATTGGTGTACTTACAGGTTTGCATTCTTCCATGCCATACTTCTTCAGAATTTGCTTAAGGTATTTTGCTTGAGACAAGAATATACCATCAGTAGTTTGATGCACTTGCAAACCAAGAAAGAATGTTAGTTCCCCAAGTAAAGAAATTTTAAATTCTTGTTGCATCACAGAAGCAAATTTCTGACTCAGATTCTTCATTACTTCCAAAAATGATATCATCAACATATACAACCACAGCCAAAAGTTTATCATTTTCAATTTTTGTGTATAAGTTGCTATCAGCAGACCCCTTTGAAAATCCTTGTTGGTGAAGATATTTGTCAAGACGATAATACCATGCCTTTGGAGCTTGTTTGAGACCATATAGAGCCTTTTAAAGTCTACAAACAAGATTTTCATCATTTCCCAAAATGAATCCTTCTGGTTGTTCTATATAAACTTCTTCTTCTAGATCACCATTGAGAAATGCATATTTAACATCCATTTGATAAAAATTGATTTGTTGAAAGCTTGAAAAGGCAAGAAACATTCTTATGGCTTCAAGTCTAGCTACAGGAGAAAAAATTTCTTGAAAGTCTATACCTTCTTATTGAGTATACCCGTTGCAAACAAGTCTAGCCTTTTTTCTTACAACATCCCCATTCTCATTTAACTTTTTTTTGAATATCCATTTATTTCCAATGATATTTTTGTTATGAGGTCTTGGTACTAATTCCCAAGTGTGATTCTTTTCAATTTGATCAAGCTATTCATTCATGGCTTGAACCCAACATTCATCTTTTCTAGCTTGATTGACATTGTGAGGTTCAATAGTATATAAAAATGCCAGATAGCTAGAGGATCCCACAAGAGTCCTTCTTCTTTGTACACCTGATCCCTTATCTCCCAAAATTTGAGATTATGGATGATTATTTTGAACATATCTGGATGGAGCCTTTTCAGATACATCATCATCTTTAGGTTCTTCATTGAGTTCACTGTCTATATCATTGCTTTTTGATGTAGAAGGACATAAGTCACCATCGTCTTCATTTGTTATCTGTTTTTCTTCCTTTGGGGCTGCAGGAGACTCATCAATAACAACATCAATACATTCAACATTCCAAAGTCTTTTATTGTAACATTTATATGCTCTACTCGTAGAGGAGTAACCAAGAAGTATTCCTTCATCTGCTCTAGGTTCAAACTTGCCAAGTTTTTCATCATTATTTTTTATAAAGCATTTACTTCCAAAAACTCTAAAATGCTTCACAGATGGAGAATTACCATACCAGAGTTCATATGGAGTATTGTCACTATTTACACGAACATGTGCCTTGTTGAGAACGTTTACCGCTGTATGGGCTGCTTCTCCCCAAAATGTGTTAGGTGTTCCAGAATCATCAAGCATAGCTCTAGCCATTTGTTGAACAGTTCTATTCATTCTTTCTGCTACGCCATTTTGTTGTGGAGTTCCAGCTACAGAAAATTGTCTTTTTATGCCATGTTGTTCACAAAATTCAAGAAATTCATTTGAAGTATATTCTCCTCCTCGATCAGATCGAAGACATTTGAGTTTTAGATCTACTTCATTTTCAACAAGCACCTTGAAGATCTGAAATTTCTCAAATGCTTCATCTTTGTGCTTCAGCAACCCAATCCAACACATTCTAGAGAAATCATCAATGAATAAGATATAGTATTGTTCACCATGAGGTGAATTTTTCCTCATAGATCCACATATTTCAGTATGAATGAGTTCAAGAGGCCTACTTGATGATCCTTCCTTAGCATTAAATTGCACCATGGTCTGCTTGCCGAATTGGCAAGATTTGCATATGCTACTTTCAGGTAGAGTAATATTGGGAAGACCACGAACAGCATTAAGTCTACATGATTTGTACATTCGAGAGAAGCTTAGATGTCCCAACCTTCTATGCCATAGCCAGTTTTCTGAATATTTACTCAAGTAACGTTGTTCTTTACAGTTCTTCAATACATATAGGTTGCTTGGAGTTCTTTTTCCTTTTATGATGGTTTTACCTGTATCAAGATCACGAACCACACATTATTTTGAACTAAAGACAACTTCAGTTCCTTGATCACACATTTGACTTACACTTAACAGGTTATGCCTTAATCCATCCACATACATGACATCATTAGCCTTCACCTTTTCTTTAAGAAACACAGACCCTTTTCCTTTAATTACAGCAGGAGTATCATTTCCAAAAGTAACTTTCTTTTCCTTTTCTAGTGTACTATATGCACGAAGTTTGGTTTTGTCACCTGTCATGTGTCTTGAGCATCCGCTATCAATGTACCATTGATTTTCTTCTCCTTCTGCAAATAACGCTATGCCACAATTTTCAACCTGTAAATATTTCTTTTTCCATACTTTGGAACTTGAAGAAAAATGCTCTTTTGGCTGAACTTTGCTCCTGCATTCAGATTCTTCATGCCCAAAGTTATTGCAATAAGCATATTCAACTTCATTTAGAAGAGGAGAAAAATTGTTATAGGTATTCTTCTTTGTTTCAATATCAATCCTTTTCTTTCTCGCTTCTCTTGTCATGATGGTTTTATATGCAACACATTGAACAACTTTGTGACCAAAATTGTGACATGAGAAACATTGTCTATTGAAGAAGAAATTTATACGATCATGAAATCTTCTACTTGAATTTACGTGTTGATTGGTGTTTCTTTGAAAGATATTCCTGTTAGTGTTATTTGAATTGAGATGATCATGCTTTACCTGTAAAGATTCTTTATTCCCTTGCTGAGTGGCAGAATTTAGTAAACCAGTTGTAACTGCTTTTAGATAATTTGGTGATGAAGCCTGAGAAGATTACCCGGTATATCCAAGAGCTGTCTTTACAAGAGGAGAGCGTTGTACCTTGATAATCTCATTTAAGGTTTCTGATCCTTTAGTAAATCTAAGATTCAGAGTCTCTTCTTTCTCAACATATTTTCTTAGACTTACCACTTCACATTCTAATTTCTCAATGTGTTTCTTTGCTTCTTCAAACTGCCTTTTCATAGTCTCTATGGTTATTTTCCTTTATTCTAAGAGTATTTTACATTCTTCTAAGTGTATTTTGAGTTGATTGTTTTATTCAAGAAAATCATTGTCCTCTAGAGCATCCACAAAAGTATCATTTTCTTCTCTAGATTCAAATGCCATGAGAAGTCTAAGATCTTGTTCACATTCTTCCTCACTATCAGATAACCTATCACTATCTTCATGAGTATAGTAACTTTTTCTAGTGCTAGACCGGTTCTTATTCCTGTTCTTATTCCTTCTTGCTACTTCTTTCCCTTTTACAGATATTTCTTAATAAGGACACTTGGCAGCATAATGACCAACTCTTCCACAATCAAAACATTTGAAAGGAAGCTTACCTCTGAACCGTCCTGTGCCAAGTTGAAGTTTCTTTACAAAATTTACCTCATCTTCTTCTGAGATATATCCTGATCCTTCTGCTTCTTGCACTTCTTTCCATTTTGTAGAAGCTCTAAAGATGTCTTCTTTGACTTCAGATGGTCCTCCTCTTCTCATTTAATATGCAGTTAGTATCCCATGAAGTTGCACCACAGTAAGATTTTGAAGATCCTGTTTTTCTTCAAGAGCAAAAACTTTTGACTCAAATTTTTTCGTTAGAGATCTTAAAATTTTCTCAACCAAAGTAGATTCGGTTATTTTTTCTCCCAGATTTCTCATACGATTTACAACATCATCAAGACGTAAAAAGAAACTGGCAATAATCTCATCATTGTGCATCTTTAAATTTTCATATTCAATTCTGAGAGTTTGGAGTTTTGCACTTTTTACCTTTGCATCACCTTCATAACTTAGAATGATTTTGTCGCACATTTCCTTTGCTGTATTTAGCTGCATAACTTTGAAAAATTCAGATTCAGTCAGACTTCCTGTTATAGCATTGATTGCCTTTGCATTTGATTCATAATTCTTCTTTTCAGCCGGATCTGTTGGTATTGTAGCTGGATATTGATATCCTTGTTGAACAATGGCCCATACATCTATTCCCATAGACTGAAGATAGGATCTCATCCTTGTTTTCCAGAAGATTAAATTGCTTCCATTAAAGAGGGGAGGCTTGATAGATGTTGTTCCATCTTGACTACTCATCTTGCTTGATCTTCCTTCTAGCGGCTAAGCTTTTTCAGAAGGACCTGCTCTGATACCAATTGTTGGGAAAGATACTGAGAGGGGGGGGGGGTGAATCAGTATCTTGATCTGTCAATCAAATTTTTACTTTTCTTTTCTCGAAAGACCATACGCTACTTTACAGAACAAAACTAGCGTATATACGCGAATATCCTTAAGGAAACTCGCATATGCTCAGATATCTTATTATGAAAATAATTCTTATCTTATATTATTGCATCATTCATTTATTAGATGTCAGTAAGCAGTAAACATGTACAGTAAGAAAAGAATAAATCAACACACATAAGCATTACACATGAACACCAGGATTTCAGGTGGAAACCTAATTCGGGAGAAAACCACTGATGTCGTCGTCTCAGTCTTCAATATTTATTATAAAGAAAACATCTTACAAATAAGTATTGGCGCAGACTCATACCAGCACCCAGGCACCCACCTGCAGAAGGCTACAACCTTCTCTCCTTTACCAGCCTCTCCTGGAAGGGAGGTACAACCCCCTGCTCTCATTTACCGGCCTCTCGTGGAAGAGAGCTACTACCCCCTACTGTTGTTTACCAGCTATCACTGGAAGGGAGCTACTACCCCCTTACTGAAGGCTTCGACCCTCAGCACCACTGCAGACCACGTTTCATCAATTTTCAAACTGGATCAAACAGCTTCAACTCAACCCTTCATTTTTCAACAAACATAGTTTGCCCAATGCTTCAAATAGAACAGTGAAACCACTGTAAACAAAATATCAGAGATTACCCAGACTTCCGAATAGATATGCAGAAACACATTCAACCATGAGCAACCATTAGTTCAAATACAATACGTGCTTTTATTTAATCAGACCCACGTATACACGTGATTTTTATCAAACGAACCTGCATATACATTTGTGCACTTTTCAATAAAACCTAACTTCCCATACGCGCTTTTATTAGATCAGATCCGCGTATACACGTGCCTTTTCCACAACAAACTCGTGTATATATTTGTAAATGAAAGCTTTGCAGAACAGACCAGATCTATAAACTTACCCAGATTTCTTCATTACCTTCAGCAGACTTTGCGCCAGATCTTCACCAGTTCTTCTTCTGCAGATCATCTTAGATATTCATCATCATCAGATCTAAGGATTTTGAAACATCCACGGGTGCATCATAGATTCAGACTTATCAATCAAGAACAAAGTTCAATCATGCACATATACTTCAAAGTGAAGTATTCATTCAATACCGAGACACATGCACACCCTTGGACCATGATCTTCTTCTCCTTATATAGATTTAGCCTTTGTCAATACCATGAGCCAGAACCACACCACTTCCTATGGTATTCCTGGACGGGATCAAATAGATAATCCAGTGCTCAAAACAATGGGTCAATACCATGGTAACACCCGTTGGTATTCTAAATTTGGAGCGCAAAAGGGCATACACTACTTGGCACGTACTTTTCCATTTTCATACGGTACTTTTCCTTAACAAACCCGCGTATTATTTGAGACACATCATATTTATCATTTTTCTGGCACTTACAGGAATTTCTTTCTTCTGTTAATTCTGAGCTGATCTGTAGAGACATCATCCTTCCTTCTAACACATAGATACATCATCAATAACTCATACGTTGCTTATCATAGGCAACTCATCAAGTAGGTTTCCATCAAGAACAACTTCTTCATCATATAGCCAACAATCTCATTTCATCAAGTAGGTTGCCATCAAGAAAAACACATGCCAACATCTTAACCATTGATTCATTCATTGCTTATATAATAAGCTAGAAAAATATAAAGAATCCTTAATAGAATGCCTACGGGTTATAAAATACATTTCTCTTCATATTCATACCATATAGATGTATTTTTAGTTCTCTATTATTATAAGATTTACATGAAGAATATATGCATTAATTGGATCCCCAATGAAATACTATCATTCACATGCATTCTCATACATCTTAATTTTAAAATCATATAAGACAAAAAGTAACATATGTTCCAATGCTTGATGATAAGTATGCTGAAATGCCCATACACACATTTTTAATTAATTATTATAACCATTAACTTGATATCATTTTTTATTCTGATTTACTACTACATTTTATATCTAATTTTCTTCTTATCCATGATAAGAATACATATATTCTAATCATGTAATAATTAATACAATTTCATACCAATAATTAGAATCGAATGAAATGAAATGACATAACACAATTTAACAATCCAGAATCGTATAGAGAGAGCCACTTGGGAATTGAACATCTCCACCCAACCTAGAACTCATTTCCTCCAGGTCATACCCTATCTTAGAGTAATTTCTCCAAAATCAAATTCCTATGTTGGTTGATTCCTTCGAGAATTATTTAATACCTTTCTTTCATGATCATGTTTTCTTTAGTAGCATATTTTTTTGTGGATATTTTTACCCACATGCCTAAGGTTTTTCATAAAAGCCCACATTTCTCTCCATCGGTTCTTTTATGCATTTCTAAGCTTAGCATCTTTCTGGAGATAAGAAACTTAATGGATTTGTATCTCCCATCCATTAAGCTCATCTAGAATTCCATTCTAGAATTATTATCATGAAATGATTATCCAAATCTAATTTACCAATGATATATATATATATATATATATATATATATATATATTGGAAAGTCTCTCATTTCTAGGTGTCTCATACCAAAGTACCCTCATTCCATTATTCTATTTATCAATACATATTCATTTACATAATTATTTCAATATTTTCATAGTTTTTCTGTCATTCTTTCTAACATGCCTCAGTCTAACCAAAACAATATTACTACAATGAAGGGGTATTAAATTCTCCTACCCTTTTATTTACACTGTCCTCAGTGTTCATTTTTCAGTAATCTCTCTTGAACCAATTGTTGGACGAGCATTCTGCAATTTCCATTCTCACTTCTAAGTAGCTTCTTCAGAAATATAATGTTTCTTTTGTCCTCCAACTGGGTTAGATCATTTCCAGACCTAGGATACAAAGGAGTTCAACCAACACATTTCCTTCGAACACTACCTGTAACACTTGTTCCAATCAATGGTGTGATATTCTATCAATTAATTTTTTTTATAATCAAAACATCAAGATTGTTTAGTATTAGTGGGAAATGCAACAATTTTTTTTTATTTTTTGTCAGTAATTTAATAATGATATCCCTTTTTAATTTTCTTGCAATTCTTCTAGTAGAAAGGAAAATGCTTCCTTTTCCAGTACGTGTGTACTCCTCCTAAGCACTTTCTTCCTGTAGTTCTCTTCCAACCATAACCTCTAGCAACATGCATGAAAATAATGTTGGTAACTTTAATATAAATCACGGTATTGTTCGTAGTTTATTTTCAGTCCTTTATTCACAACTATATCCAATTTCATGTATATGATCTATTGTATAATAGAAACTTCCTACTTTTTCTTCCATATTACTTACATAGGATTCACAGTAATTTCCAAACTATTTGTAGCAACTCATTTTATACCTCGGGTCCAATGCCTTTGCATTTGAATTCCTCTATTGGGTGTATTTCAGTGTAAGATAATTCATTTTTGTCTATTTTTTTCTCAAAGTATACTTGGTCAAGGTCAATATAGACTAAAATAAAAAATTTCATTGGTGAGTCGAAAAATGTCACCATAAGCTCATTGGTTACAGTGAAAATGGTTTCCTTCACTAAAACCTGAACGTCGCTAAATATGGTGTCGCCAAAAGTATGGGATTTGTCATGAAATTCAAGGTTTGTCATGAACAATGATTATAATGATGGATACTGATCGTCACCATTTCATGTCAACAACAATGATTTATGGTGAGGTACCTTTCATGGCCCTCAGTATTGATTCATATATATGGCAACATTTGTTGACTGTCACATTTTCATATTTTGGTGAGGGTCAAAAAATGTCACCATAAGCTCATTTGTGATGGTCAGAATAGCATTCATCACTGAAGGCCACATCTCCAAAAGTATAATTCTTGTGGTGACATTAAAGTTAGATCATGAATAATGATTATAATGATGGATAGTGACCATCGTCATTTGATATGAACAATAATGATTTATGGTGATGGACCTTACATGACCCTCACTATTGATGCATATATATGGTGATGTTCATTAACCATCACCATTTCATATATAAAAAAAATAACTTTGGATGAAGACCCTTTAACAACCCTCATTATGGATACATATATAGAGATATATAGTGATCATCACTATTCCTTTAGAATATTAGGTCATGATCGAATAGAACCACCAACCACCTGCTTGTAAATAAGGTTCTCTTAGATTGAGCTAGCACACTTGAAACAGTTAGAGCTTGAAAAATCATAAATTCTAAGTTCTAAAAGTTTAATTAAAATATAAAACTCGGTAAAGGCTTGTAAGTTTCATTGGCTCAATTGGCACAAAAAAACATCTAATAGATACAAGACATAATTTTTTTAGAACAAGGAAGAAAATTTCACATGGTTAGTACACTCAACCAGCTAAAAAGTAACATCAAAGGAAATTGTTTAAACTTGGTGCTAACCAAAGTAAAAATGCAGAGTCCCCATGCTCTATGGATCCTCTAACACAAGTTTTCAGATTAAAGAAATCATTGAAGAACTTTAAATTTGTATAAAGTTATAACAAAAAATTGATGAAAATAGGAATTATGACTACTATGTTGATTAAGTATTAAAATCATATATATTAGGAAATTCAACAAAGATACTAACCATAATGGAGCCAACACAAAATCCAATGCACAATTCTCACATGGGCTCCATGAATATACATATATATTCAATGTAAATCTTTCAAATCCTCCAAAAATTAATGTATAAATCCAATGATGTATAAAGGATGAAAATGGGCTTTATAAATTAGTTATAAAGATTCAAAATCTTGCAAGGAAGGTAAATTCCATATAAAAAATGAATATAGGGAGTAGACCTTTGATTACTTGTATCTCTATATCTCTAACGAGATCAAACCACAAAGAGGCCTGATAATATAAATACAAAGTTAAAAGTATTATGGAAACAAGACATGCATGTCGATAAAAAAAATTGATGTAATAAGGTACCAAGATGGTATCCTAGCTTACCTTTCACAGTTCTTTGGTTATTTCCATTTATTATAAATAAGAATGCAGAAAATAAGTTTGTTAAGAATGTAGGAAATTTTTCAGAACCAATACTTACCCTTTTCTATGTATCTAAAATTATTTTCTGGAAAAACACAATAACTAGAAAATTTTCTGAATCTTGTGATACTTTTGGGCGACCGAAGGGAGACAAGTTTTAGTAAAAGCCACATACCACTAAATTTCGGGGGATGGCATAAATATAAAATATTAAAATATATTCCCTAACTGTCAGAGAGTAAAATAATGTGGCAGTACATCTATGAAATATTTAGATAAGTAATTACTTTTGTACAAAAATGTGAGAAAAATTAGATAGAAATACAACCAATTTCTCTCAATCATCCATGGTTAGTGTAAATCAAACAACAATAAAATTTACAAACATTATAAAAATATCAATAAATTTTTTGGAGTTAATCAACACCTTGGACCATTAAAAACATAGTGATGGTCATCAAACACAAGAAGAGCACTACATGTGATTTTAAGAAGACATTAAATTTATTGTGGGGAACTTTACTAGAAGAAATGAGTTATCACTTCAAAATAAGATAGAAATTAATGGCATAAGAAATCGATGGATTTGAATTTAGTAGTAATCACTTCAGTCAATTGTAATTAACCCCCAGCCAGTAGGTTAAGAGTTCACTAGTGCATCCTCACAACAATAAGACTGACCAACTTATTATAAATGGGACACTTTGTATTGGGGTGAGGCCTGATTCACATCATATAGGAATAACCAAAATAGACTAGAGGAGATCCATATATTTCAGCCAGGGATTGATCATATCATTAGAAATATGATTTGACCACATTAGATGTCTAACAGGGAGCAGTTTGAGATTAAATTCAATATCTAACATGTGAAGTTCTCAATATATACACATTTTGACAACAACAGACATATTAAAATGAAATATGTGTAAGTGCCATGGTGAGAAGTGTAAATTCAAATGATACTAACTAATTTTAAATTGACAAGGAGATGAAAAATGAGGAATTTATAATGGATGATACCTACGAGAAGGGACACCATAGAAAGATTCACAAAAATGAGATATGTAAAATAAACTAAAGGAGGAATGAGGGGACAACAATATACTTGATACGTAATCTCAAAAGTTAAGAAAGGCAATCGATGACTTTCCTTTCTATTAAGATGTATTCTGTCTAATTTTCACCTTGAGTGTTTTTTGTGTTGATGTCTTTCTGGGCATTATGTTGTGATTTCACTGTTATAGCAAAATGTGAATTCACAAAATAACATATCCCTTAGAAAGTTGCAACAATTATCATGAAATTTATGTAATAGAAAGGACATTTAAAATATTATTGATGAAATAATGTCACAAAAATGATCTATAATATTAAATAAATGTAGGGAATAATTTATTTAAAACAATGTAGGTTCCCATTTCAAATACCCTTTAGTGAGATGCATTAATCTACACTAGAATTTTACAACGAATGTCATCGACAAATGTGGAGACTCAAGAGGCATTCCTTGGTTTTTCCTACGATATTTTCCTTCGGAGAAAATATCAAGTAGACTCAAATTCAAAAGGAAGAATTGGTAAATAATAATAATGATGATCTGATTTTGATTTCATGGCCAATCGAGACAAAAAATTAGTGTATGAAACCACCTTGTTTGTGGAACTAGGGACCTACTTCTAAGCAGCGATTTGACCGCTACAGTCTACAGTCATACAAATACTCTACCCCTTCTAGATTTTAACTTATGATACCTTACGGGAAAGAACATATTCTTAAGAATTATTTCCACTCAATTATAATATAAATATCCAGTTATTATGCAACAACCCAAAAAAAGAATGATAATAGAAAAAATATAATAAAATAGAAAGATTTTTTGAATTTTTCCAAAAATTATATAATATTATTCAAGATTTGGACAATTAACCTAGTTAATTACAACATGCTATAGAATTTTGAAAGTCTTTCAGGGCTTAAAAATCCTAAATTGCTAATAGTATCAATCAATTTATGTCATCTTGTTAGCCTGTATACAAAGTGCAAGCTCCATATTAAAACAGAAGTTTTAGAATATGCAAATGTTTGTAATGCCATATCAATATGAATTATAGTGTTACTTGCATAGTATATATAATTATTCATAATCTACTTAATTGTGGTTAAGTGGTTAAACTAAGGAAATTCAGTGGTGAGGCATCAGTTCAAATGGGTTCAAAACCATCCATTCAATCTAATTTAGTATAAAATAGGGGCAATGGTGAAAATGATATTACATGATGTGAAAAAATATCTCTTCATTCATAATACTTGTGCGCAATTTTCATAGATAATCCCATACATAGTTTTATAGACTTCTGTGCAATTTTCAGGTATAAGACCTTACACAGCTTTATATGCTTTTGATATTAATACTAGAAAAATTATAAACTGATTAGTGAAACAAAGTTGACACTCCTTTCACTTACATTTTATGTCCTTTTAATTAAGTTTTTAACGTTACAAATAATTATTTTAGGGTGTTTTGTAGCAGTTCCAGCCTTACTGGACTAAATATGAAGAAAGTAAAATTTTGTATCCCATTCAAAATTCAACTGACTTAATTTTTTTCAAAATTGGTAGGATTGCATCATTTCCAATAGATTATATTATGTATGATGGTATGGAACTGCCTTTTAATCAAGAGAAAGAAACCTTGTAGAGGATGATACTGATGATGAAGATCCCAATATAGGAAATGATTTTGATAATATGTGTTTATTCATTGTAAGATGATATTTTTTTGACCCTATAAGTCATTTACACTCTCTTCATTTAAAATATCTATGTTTATGTATTTTGGTTCAGATATGGACTATGCACCCCTAATTTCTATATACGTGAGAAAAAATTGCATAAATGTACAAAGGTTTGAATTCACAAGAATATCACAGAATATATTATTTTTAATAAAAATTTGAACATTAATGTCTTTTTTGGCCATCCAAGTTTTTTCCCAATTTTTTTCTAGATTGTGTCTAGTTTCAACCATTTTCTAGTTTTCAGGGTCTACCAGTTGAGTGAAAAATCTGGTTTTGATAACATTTGTAAGGATTAATTCACATAACATACATACATTTTGTAATCAATGATATCAAATAAATTTTGTTGAAGATATTACAAGGATCAAATAGTATATCATATTTAATATATTGTTAATATAGAACAAATAATATAAGAACAAATTTTAAAAAAAATTACAAAATTGGCTATGGCCTCAAAGACCACAAGTGCATGCATATAGTTTTAGGGTTAAATATAGAAAGAGACACCAAAACATGTAATGATCCAATGAACATGATAAAGATATTATTTTTAGGCATCCACTCATCACTCTCTGACCACAAATGGAATTGTTCCCTATAAACGCCCATTGACCCAACAAATCCTTTGTCAAGATATCACCATTGGAATGTTTGGAGGAAATGTTAAGAATTTCATGAATCACTGGGTCCTTGATCAACCCAAATGAACACCCTCAGAAGCATGCTAGAATTTGGTTGTTTTTAAGGCATGTGGAATGCATCTGAGCCACAAGTCTCAAATAACAAATGCTTAGATCTCAAATATCAATTTGAAGTATGTAAGGGATATTCGATGCAAGATTATTTCTTTTGAGGGTACTTCATGTTCAATTTATATCAACTATGTCTCTTCTTTATTTTTTAGGGTTCAAAACTTTTGAAGTTCACTGACAAATTAATTAGTAGCTTTGTTACAAGATCTGCCACCTCTATGTGTAGTTCCACAAATTCAATCTAGATCTACATATGTTGGATTTTTCCAAGGAATTGTCATGCAAGGGTACCCCTACAGACAGAAACAGATCAAATTCCATGATAAAGATACTGTGGAGAATGAAATGGATCCTCAGTTTGAAACAAATCCTCAAAAGATTCCAAAATTCTAGACACACAGACATGTAATGATATCCAATGAATATCAGGTCAGATATGATTTTAAACATTCACTCATCACAATCTCACTACCAATGGCATTTTTCCCTATAGGAACCCACTAACCCAAAAGATACTTTGACAATATATGACCATTGAAATGTTTGGAGGCAATGTTAAGAGTTCCCTAAATCATTATGACCTTGATGAAACCCAATGAACCCCCTAGGAACCATTCTAGAAGGTGATTATTTAGAAGGAATTTTGTATGAATTTGCACCCCAAGTCTCAAATAAAAAAAATCTTAGATGTCAAATATCAATTTGATGTATTTAAGGGATACTCAATGCATGATTATTTATTTTGAGATTACTTTCATTTTCATTTTATACCAACTATGTCTCTTCTTTATTTTATGGGGTTCAACAATTTTGAAGTGCATTGACAATTTAATTAGTAGCTCTATAATAGGATCTTCCACCTTTGTGTGCATCTTCACAAATTCAATCCATATTTTGATTTGTTAGAGTCTTCCAAAGATATATCATGCAATCACACCCCTATAGAAGGAAACAGATTAGAGGCCATGAGACGAATCTCGTGGAGAATTAAATATATCCTCAATTTGAAATAGATCCTCAAACTTCAAGTGATTTTTTGACCCACCGATACCCAAAAACTGAATTTTTAACAAAAATATTCAAAACTATGGCCTCCTAAATCATTAATACTATAAAATTCATTCCTAGTCAAGCTTTGATCCACCCTTCAGTCAAAACCATCTCCCGAGTTCTGCTATCAAGTTCTGCTCTATGAAAGTTTGCTCTCAAGGTATGTTTTATCATCAGGGTCAATTTATGTTTTCAATGTATTATCCATCCTTATCTATTGTGTTTTTTCTCACTTCATTGACAGTGTTATTTAGTCTCATCATAGCCTTAAAGAAAATAATAAATTTATTCATTGTTCATACGGACTTGTGAAATGGCTCACAAGAGCAATATTATGATCCTCTACATGGTCACATTGAAATGGTCTTCAAAATTATCAATAATTAATAATAAAAAAATTATCAGTTATGGTGTATAGATGGATAATATTAATATGCAAGAGAACTCTCTTTTTTATTTTTTTAACCGATCATGTAATTCCTCAATGGTTTTTATTATTAACTATTTTTATTTATTATAATATTGTTTTTATACTGTTTTTAATTGTTTCGTCGTCATAAATGGATCCATCACCTTCATAAATATGATAGATATATATTAATAGTTTGGAAACTTAGATTGGTAGATGGGGTAAACTGAGAAAATATATGTTAAACCATATGGAGTGGATAGACCCTCAATGCTTAGACACTAAAAAATATTTGTAAAATCATATTGAGTGGATAATTTTGTATACATTATTCTACACATATGATTTTGTATATTGCATGTTTGACATAGAAACGTTTGAACTAAAACAATATAACACTTATACTTTTCTGCAATTCCAAGGAAAATAGCAAGTGTTCCTCTCGAGTCTCTTTCCTCCAATATGTAGTCATAAAATATATTCTCAATATCACATGGATAAATCCATCCACATATACTTCAGGTTTTCTTAAGAAAGCATGTGGAATATTTTGATCCTAAAATTGATGACATTATACACAACATTTCATTCCAAAATACATATGAATAGTAATCATTATAATATTTCCATAGAATATTTTTATTTTGGAAAGCACACTGACTTTTCTGATCTTTCACTTGAGCACCTTATAAACAATTTTCATTCCAAAATACTTATGCATGGTAAGTATCAATATATTTCCAAAGAAATAAGCATACAACTTATTTAAATTTATGGCAACAAATATAATTCTATAAACCAAATATCTAAGCAGACATACCAAAAGGATTCAAGTAGTTCTCTTATTTGTTCTTTTGTGAAGTAATACAGTATACCACCAAAAAATATTTGATCAGGTTCCTCATCTCCTCCAACAACACTGCCATAAATATATAAGTCTGACATGTTATATTAGGATTTATCATAGTAAAATATCTATATGTTGCATATGCGAGTATTATTTTTACATAGGAATAGAAACAATAAAAGCACACAAGAAAAATAAAACATTCCACTTCTTAGCCAATGATATACAAATGTTACATTACATAAATTAACTTGGTGTAAGATTAACAACACCTAAATTAATGTGGGGATTGGGTTGGTTGGGGCCAAGGGCTACTGCCAATGAGGGACAGTAATAATTTTTTCTACTCACTGTCACAAAAACATCCTATGAAAGTCAATGATAATAATAAGAAAATTAACAAAATCAATTGCTCGTTTCATTAAAATGGTGGAAATGAACTCCCTATTGTTGTACAACTTAGTAAGACTCTTTTTCAAACTGACATAGAATGAAAATTGGAGCCTAATTATAGAATAGTGTACCTCAAACATGATACCATCAAGAGCCATTTCAATGTTGGCCTCTTCAAATCTGTGCATCTCCACAAACATAAACTTCTTTCCATGATTAATATAGACATTAACAACAACATCACTTACTCGCAAATAGAATTGCCAGTTCCATGTTCTAGAGTTTAGTATAATGATGTAAAAAATGAAAACTTGAAATACTTCCTTATAATGCATACCTATCCCTATAGTGTTTCCTCCTATAGTGGTTGTAACCTAACTAAAATATATAGTAATTTTATGGATATCAACATAAATTTTAAAGTTCGAAGAATATTTAGGCAATTAAGATAATCTATACTTTTATATTAATCTGTTAAAAAATACCCTTTCTAAACATGAAAGCATCCATCAATCTCTTGATTCAAGTGGATATTTAATAGATGGACCATCAGTACAATTAAGACCACACATATAGAGTTTTCATATTATCAAACATCATCACTTTGTGCAACTTGTATCAATTGTTGTGAAAGAACCGTGCTTAACACATTTGAAGTGTAGAAAACATTTACATATTTTAAGTAATGAGTTGCACTGAACACTCTTTATTGAGTATATACAATTCAATAAAGCAATAAATAACAAATGAAAATTTGGAAGACAAATTATACAACTTCTTTAAACTATAACTTTAAAACTTTTATGGTTTTTAATTAGCTTATTAGAAACATATCAAGATTTTTTCCAAAAAAAGAACGGAATTTTACCTTCTAATTGGTCATTGGAGGATTACCACCAATATACACATGTTGTGCATGACCAATTTCCTATAGCAAGACCATGAAATTAATAGTCTATTCCTAAGAACTCGTCCAAATATCATGCAAAATCGAAAGAATCCAACCTCAATGAAATGAAATAAATCATATGCTACCTCTTCTAGAGCGGAGAAATATATTAAGGACAATTTTCATGCTTCTAATAATAAAACAACTATGAGATGTCCACCAATATATAAACTAGGTTCCAGAAATATTACATTGAAAAGGCTTACTAATGTGTTTTCTTGAGGGAAAATTTTACGGGCTAATATTTGCAAGTGGTCCAATTTTCCACGTTTTTTCCAAAAAAAATATTTGTTATTTTCCATTTTTTCTAAAACAAAATTGCCCAAATTTTAGAGGATAAAATTGTTTTACCTTCAAAATCACCAAAATTTTATATATAGACTATATAAAATTATTAGAAATTTCAATAATTTTACAAAAAAATTGCCAAACATTTTAGAAACTTCCTATTATGTGCTAGTGAGATTCACCAAGGTTTATAAACTTTAAAATAAATTTCCATCCTTAAAATTTTCCCCAATTTTCCTGTTATGAAGGGAAGTATGTGTGTTTAAAAGTTATTTTACTTCATACCTTCTCAGTTTCACAAATGGTGCTATATTATGGAGCTAAAAAATTGAAATATAGTAGGATGATAAACCCCAAATCCATCCATTACTTCATATATATCATACTAAAACTCCTCTTATCTCATGAAAATCACAAGTTTACCCCTCATGGAATACTAGGAATGGAAAACGGAAAGAGTGAATAATATTTAATGAAGCAACCCCTTAAAATACATTAGTTATTTAACCCCTAAAGTGGGAATAGCTTGGGATCCTCTCGTCTGACCTCAAGTTACATACATGAGCTAATGAATTTAAAGAACAAAATAATATTCATAGATGTATATCAGAGCATTTACGAGCCTTGATAAAACTCCCGATTGGAAAATTCTAAATTATTCTTAAGAAAATTCTCTTGACTACAAGAATATTTCCTTCAGTTTCAAATATGGACACCTTGCTCATTCTTTCCTGAACAAGAACTAATCATCAAAATTTATAAATATTTGGAGAAGCAACATCCTAAAGACCCTATTTCTCCAAAAAAAAAAAAAAATTGAATTTTTTACTCGTAGTTATGTTTTGTTAACCAAAAGACCAAACTTTGGTGCTTCAACAAGGTACAAACATCATTAATTTTTTATTCCAATGACAACATTACTTTATATCATAGGAGCAATAGAACCTAAACGTGGAAAATAACATTTAAAATATTCTCAGTGCCGTCAAACAAAAAAAAAACATACAATCCATAGGTCTTATGTAGATGACTTCAATCTTTAGGCACTGACATTTGGTGTTTATTTCGAAAATATGAATTTCACTGAATATGAAGCAAAAATAAATTTAGTAAAGATAGTTAAATTTGGAAGTAAAGTTTCAAAATAAATATTTAAGATTCATTTTTTTTTGGTAATTGAAACATTAAAAGGAAACAAAATCATCCTCTTCAATAATATTTGTAAAATATTGAGCCTCCTCTTTTTGTAGGACTTATAAAAATATGAAAATAAAATCCATGTAGACAGGTAGATAGATAGATAAGCCCAAGGAATTGGGTTGATCAATTTGAAAGTATTGTTTCAAGGTAGAGTTTGTCATGAGCTCTCCAATTCTTTTCCAACCGAGGTTTGAGTGCCAATATAAATCAGAGGTTACCAGATCCTGTTATAAATGACAATGAAAGCAACCTCCATCCAAATACTTAAGGGAAAATTTGTCACATTTTTCTTAGAGGAGAAAAGGTGTGTGTGTGTGTGTATATATATATCTGAAGTTTTAATGAAAATAAAAAACAGCTTCCTTCTTTTGTCCAATGTAATGGTGAATTGTATCATATACTTTTGTAATAGAACATATTTTCAAATTCTGCTGTTTCCAAGTTTGAATATTAACTAGGTGACTTAACCTAGAGCAACATATAACCCACTTATAAGAAACAAAACCAAATGCTATTCAACAACCTATAATGAACCATACATTTGAGAAAGTAGAAGAATTAGATATTGCATATACAACCTCACTTCAATATTAGGCTAGAATACGAGTCCCACATGCCACCTTGATCCAAGTAAAAATTCCTAAAATTAATATAATTTCGATGGGCATTTGTTCAGAGATAAGATTAGGGAAGTTTTATAATGTAAATAGGTGATACATTCTCTTTGCGGCATGCCTCACCCATGCTACATGGGTAACAAAGGCATAAGGCGTAGTGGACAGACGAGGTGAGTTTGATAGAATGGCTACCAATCATACCTTGAGCCGAAGGGGAAGGAAGATCAAGCCCCTATGAATTTAAGATCAAGCCCCTAAGAAATTTCATACCTGAAGGATCACATCCAATTCTAGGAGAAATTTATTCAATGAGAACATAATTTTGTTCAACATTTGATACGCAATAGAGAAGGCTTGGCAATTTTTTTTTACGTTTATAGGAAGAAAAATATTACATCAAGATATTAAAGTCAAGTTCCCATTTTCTTGTGCACATATTAAACAAAACAGGGCCAACATACCACAACACCTGAAGTTGAGGATAAATTTCCTATTATAAAAACAAAAGAGGGATTTCTACTACATTTTAAAGAAAAACACACAAAATTTGGAGAAGTATAGGATAAAAATTTGTTTTTCAAATTCTAGTACATCCACTATTTATCCTCTCTCGCAACATCATTAGAACAATCCTTGGACACCAGGCTTTGTTTTAGTGCTTTGATGACCACCTCTTGTGAAAACGCTTCATTGGTACACTCAAAAAATTTCATGCTGGCTTGGTTTGCGATGGCTTCATCAGTAGCAACATCAATATCATACTCTTCCCTCTTTGAAGTAAGTATGAAGATTGTTTGGGTTTGCAATGGCTTGGTAATTGTAGCCAACAATAGGATCATACTCTCCTTCTTGGTATCCCTTTCACATTCACCATGAATCAATATTATTTCCCCAATATCTTTGGCATGGCCATGGAAATGGGATGACACATCATTTATTTGGTGCCTAGTAGAAACTTTTCAAGGATGATCTGTTCTAGGGAATATTTTCCAGTAGTAGTCAAGAGGATATGTTGATCTGGGGCGTTCTCTCTCACCGTATTGTAAATCTTCCCAGCTACAAAGTAAACATAATCATAATTTCTCTACAAGATCTTCGAGATGTCACTCAAATTTTCTGTTGGATATCATCGAGATAAAATTATAGAACAATACTTGATCACGTGTTGTAGTTGTTTGGATTTGGTGTGTACAACTTCATCTTTGCAGGATCATCCTATCGCACTGTTCTGCCGATTTTGCAAGCTGTTGATCAAATGTAATCCAAACCCCACATGATATTCCTCCCAATTTCTTCAAGGTAGATCTCGTTTCCTCCTAAATAATGATGGATATTTTTCTCTCTGGCTCTACATCTTTCATAGGAAGGAAAACATAAAAACAATATGTGTGACTTCTGATTCAATACATTTGACTCTTCCTATTAAATAATAAAAAACATAATCCATAGTAAAATTGAACAAGAAAAACTCCATCCATAAAATACAAAACTCGTATATTAAACCCACTGTAAAATCTATTAACATGTAAGGAAAAGAAAATTTTTGATATTTATCTGGAAAAAAATGAAGAAAAATATCCTAACAAGACTATCACCCAAGTATTACATTTTTTCAACAGACAACTAGGTTTTAAGAGTTAAAAGGAATTTGCATCAGGAGACGGGACCTTGAAAATAATATGACAATGGCGTCTTAGCCTCCTTGACCTCCTCATTACTGGCACCCTACTTGAACATATTGGGAGACCCTCGATCAAATATTTGGCCTTGGTGAGTGAGTGGAAGACCTTGATTACAACAATTTGAGCGCTTGTCTATAAGTCTTATGAAGATTCAAAGAGAGATGGAGGCCTTAGGGATGGGCCATCTCCTCGGAGAGTGGGGAATATTCTTCAAATTTGTTCTTTGGAATGAAATCACAATGATTGATGCAACCCTCCTCCTTCCTTCGAAAACTTGTGCAACATGATGGAAATGAAAAAAAATGATATTTGATTTTTTTTTGAAATTTTGACCCTCTAACACGAGGGAAATGAAAAAAATTGATATTCAAAATTTTTTGGTATTTTGATATGAAGCGCCTGTGTTTTTCAAGACTACTTAAATATTCATCAGAAAGAGCAATATATACATGAAGCACATAATCTAACTTATGGGTGAGGGAAGGCATGGTCGAGGAACATTTTTGACAAAGTTTTAGCATGGAGAAAAGTTAAACAAAATTTGGAAAAATATGAATTTATAGAAGTAAATATGTAGAAGGTTGAATATGTTGATTCATAGAAGGTTGAGTATATCAAGTTAAAGATTCATCTCATATGTTTTTGACACCTATTTTTCTATATAATTTGTGTATCTCTCTAAAGAAATAGACTTTTTTTTTAGTCTATTTGTCTATTGAGTGGCTTATAGTTGGAAAATTATCTATTATAATATCTAGTTTATTTAGGTCACTATAGTTTCCCATATATTAAAGGTGTATAACATGCTTAAATAGATTAAATATTAGGGATAATTCTAAGGGGGATTGCATTTGTGATTAGTTTTTGGTTTTCAATCTACATGAGAGTTGTGTAATACTATGCATGTTATCTGTATAATGGAGTACTATTCTACCTATGTGTTTGTATTTGTACTATATTTGGGTGATCTATGTTGTTTTTTAGTCATAATGATGTTATTTATAGCAATTTAAATGAATGATAATAATATCATAACGAGTGTGATCCCCACTAAAATATTTAACATTTTTCATTTTACTTATTGGGAATTATTATATGTGTCTCAAGTAAGACCTTTTTTCTTCCATAAGATGGAATATATTAGGACATTAGACAACAATAGGCCATATTTAGAAACATTGTATAAAAATTGAGTCTATGATAAATCCAACACTCAATAATAGGAAATAATTGTCTAAAATCTTTAAAATAAGGTAGATGAGTTAAATTAGGGTTTAATGGTCGAGGGGGCTAGGTTTAACCTAGAAAATGTCTTGAAGTGCCTTGAATGTTTTTAATCATGACCCTAAATATCCCCTAATATTATTGAGGATGCAAATTATTATTGTAAATGGGTTGGGAAAGGTATAAGGTGACATTAGGAAGAGGTACTTGAGGGAAAAAAGTCATTTTATTGGTTCTTGGGAAAAATGGAAAAGAAATAATACTTTTATGAGTTTTCTTGGCTATGTTAATGTATAATTTCTACATGAGGAGAGATGAATTTGTCACTAAGCCATTATGGTAATTGGAGTACTAAATAATACTCAATTATTGCCTAAGTGGATATAGGATGATATGGTATACTTAGCCATATTGGGGTATTAAGCTCCCATTATTAAGCTTGGAATTTTATTTGTGATGAAGTTGGTGTTGTAAGCCAAAGAACTTACAATTAGAAAAGTACTAGGCTAAATTTCATATTGGAAAAATTGATGACATTTTTTGGTATAGTATAGTTCTTGAGTGAATCTTCAATGAGTTTAAATCATGTGTTCTAATTGAGATAAATCCTTGCTTGGAGGGAAAAGAATATTTGAAGGTGTACCTAGTAGGGATGAAAATAAAACCTTTTCTATGATTTCCCCCCACAATATACCATCGATACAACAAAATATTAATATGTCTTAGTCTTACATTGACCATTGCTTTAGGAGATGGAGGTGGCAACTATATCTATCCTACCAGTGGTCGGAAAAGGAATACACTAACAATTTTCCTTGTTGGCACAAAGGGATGTTGTGAAAATGTATGTTTCTACAATTCTGTGTGGATTTTATTAGACAAGTAGTGCGATAAGAAATAATATAGAATAAACTGCTATATTAACTATCATTTTCTAGAGAATACCCACAACCATTTCACCTTAATTATTGTAAGCATAGACAATATTATTTTTACTTCTTAGATTATTAAAAAAAACAATCAATTTTCTCATACATAAGTCTTCAACATAACCATTTAAATAGTCAAAGAAATGTCTTACAATTTTTGTCATAGCTAGAGAAACTTCATCAATAAGGGACCCACTACGACCTCAAAGTTCAATTCCTATTGCATCCCAAACTTGTAAAACAGAAGAAAGAAATGACCACTTGCTATTTAAAGGTGAAATTTACATATAAAAAAACGTTTAAAAAGAATTAACATAAGAAAACATATTTTTTTTTCCTTGACAATAGAAAAGGTTCATTTCCAACACAATAATTTCAATATAGTCTATCTTTTAATGATGTCAAGCCAATGTATGGTTGCATTTCAATATTTAGACAAGTGCAGATACCATTTCATGAATAGATTTTACATTTTTGGTGGTGATTTCTTAAATCTCTATTAACATTCAACATTTCTTGAACAATGAGATGAAAACTTGTCTTTCCTTTGTTTTTCAACTCTAAGAGGATGTTGATATTAACTATGGGCTTAGTAACTATTGTGGTCATTGAAAAATCATCTAGGAAAGCATAGTTTGTTCTCAGGGTTATTACCTTCCAAGTTATGGCATCTGATCCTCATAGAGGTATAGATATGATAAATGTTAGATTCATGTCTACATTACTTGTAAGGAATTCATCTTATCTAGATTAAAAATGAGAACAATAGATGAATTTAAAAAAAGGTTTGGAGTCTTTTCTTTTATGTTGTAATGCTTCTATTTATAGATGACCCTTCTGCGCAATGCAGGGTGCCTTGTGAATATTTCCTTCCACGTTAATGCAGGCTCAAGTTCTTACTATATCGAGCTCCTTCTGGAATAAAAAAATGGAGATGTCGACCTAACGTAGGTGGGTGCTTTACAAAGCTAATTAATTTCCCATTGCATATATTACATTTATTAATGCAATTATATTATGTATGTGTTAAAATTTTATGTAACAAGTTCATGTTTTGCATCACTGTAGGGAAGGTCCAATACATGGAAACCAATGAAACAAACATGGGGTGAAAATTGGGCTTTGAATAGTGGCCCTTTATGTGTTGTGTTTTCAGTTTGCCTCACAACCCTCTTAGCGAGGAAAATGATCATTATAGATAACATTATTCTACAGAATCAGTAAATTCTACATACAATAACAATTCCAAAAATCAAGAACTATAACTCTCTTTTCAAAGTACTTTTCATATTTTCCTCACAATACTTCTTCGTTATCAATATCTTGCCCATATTTAGCCTTGGATAGAATTTAACACCCAATTAGGGCTACGTTCCTAAAAAATTGGACTCGTCAACGGTGTCTCATGGTCTTGCCTTGATGTGTGAGTCAACCTATCAAGTGCCGCCTTCAGAGATACTTGGGTATACTCTAGAAAAAATGGGAGTTGATCGCCCTACAGATGGCCCTCAGCTAATATATAAATGGTTCTGACAAAAAAATATTATACCACATCACCCTTCACACAAAACGAAAATTCCACCCATCCACCATGGACCCAACATCCTCGAAACCATACAAAGGAAAAGCTCCTACAAGGGAGCCACATCGATCACCCAAACAAGTTTTCGTTCAATGTTCCTCCCACTAAGATTTCATTCATCCAACATACTAATCATGTGTTACCAGGTGCGACAACCAATAAAACTGACAATCTACCACCCTATAGTTGACCCATGGTGAATTTTGAGGCAAACCCAAGTTCTAGATCATTATAGAGTCACGCTCTTTTCACACATAAAAAATTTCCATCACCATTGAAAAAAGTGGTTGTGAATATTCATGACATTCCAAGTAATTTCCAACTAAGAAAATCAAGCTAGCAAGAAAATCGGGTGAAAAATCGTTAAAACTACATAGAGAGTAAGCACCTGCGATGGAGACAGAACAATCCCCCAAAAGGGGGTTCCTCTTCAAAGTGTGTCCCCCGAAAGTGGTAATCAAACATACCACATCCCATGTGTTACCTTTTCCAAAATTTCATATTAGTGCTTATGTTAACTCCATCAAGTAATTTTTTATTTATTTATTTATTTATGAGGCTTTGTCTATGTCAGTCTTCCTTTAGTAGACAAAAAAAAAGAACTCCAAAATTTATGCTTCTTCCTTAACTTTTCATCAAATATAACTTAGAACATCATCATCGAGAGTTAGATTTTTATTATCTTGTATCATAATTCAGCTTACAAGAAACTCATCATATTGGCTTGAATTCATATTTGTTCTTAAAAATGATATTTTTCTAATCTTAGCATGTTCTATGAATCTAGTAATAAACCAAGACCCTTGGTCCTTATCTTATAGCAGATATATTCTGACCCTATCAGAATAGAGATAATTTTATAATTTTTTTAGGTCTTTTCTTTCAGTAGGAAGTTTGGTTCCAACCATATAAATTTATTCTTACAAACTCGACTTCTCGTGAATACATCTTCATTATCTTGACTAGATTTCAGAGAAAAATTTGAACCTTGTTCCTAACTCTAAAACCGTGTTGAAATACAAATGCATAATATATTTCCGTAACCTCATAATATTTTATACATGTTCTCTCATTTATACATTACTTCATTTTTTGGTTCATCAATAAATTATACAAATACAATGCACAAAACCATAAGAGACACCAAAACTTAGGATAGAGGCCGGGGAAAAACCCATGAGGGGAAACCCAACAATCATTTGCTCATAGATTCTTCATCAACAAGAGAAATCTACGGCATAGACAAATTGACCACTTGATAGGCATTGTCCACATTCAAGTTGACTCTTAAATCACTCCAAGATAAGATGCCTTAAATTATCCACACTGATAAGTCTTGCATTGTTTCTATGCTTTAGAAATACTCACAATTTTTTCATGCCTCTGAAATATAATTTTCACTATTACAGACCTCACAGATATACCTTACAATGTTTCATGCCTCGGATGTTTCGTAGATATATTTCTTTATAATTTATTATCTAACTCCACTTTCATACTTCATACTTTTCTTCAGACTTTACACCTTTATGTCTAAGATCTTTAATATTTTTTAGCCCTCCAAATTTCCCTTAATGAGTAGCCTTGTCTTCTATTTCTAGACTCTAAGAGCAAGTAACCTTATCTTCTATTTCAGATTGTATGCGTGTGATTATCATAACCTCTAATCGAGATGTGAGTGAACTATATATTCTTCTCCAAAAGATAAAGGGTCCCTCATGTAGTTGAGCTGATTTGAGGGGCATAAAGGCTGACTTGGCATATTTGTGAGACAAATGAAAAAAAAAAAAAATCTTCTTTTACAAGGGCAACAAAGAACATGCCCGTTTATATTTTATTTTGGCTAAAACAAGCATGAAGAACATGCTACCAAAGAGTAATAATTTGTATTCTATTCTTTTTATATGAAATACATACTAATACAATAATAATTATGAATATGGACCCTAGTCAAAATTTCAACATGTTTCAGCTCTATTCTAAATAATTTATAACATATTATACCTATAAATATCAAGTTTGAACTCATAAGAATCATATTATTTTGTGGCATACTTCAATAAACCTAATACTTAGGTGAAAAAGATATTATAATGTGATACTAGAAGTGTAGTGTTTATATTTAGTGAAAATAATTCCTCAATTGTTGTTATATGTGAACCCATTCACAACATCCTGCAATTTCATCCCTAGAAATAGTAATGTCATTGTGGCTTTACGCAATAAAATTTTAGAGCTCATATTTCTCAATATTTGAGAACATAAATGAGAGGCAAAGCTACATGTTTCAAACCTTTATTAGTTTGATTCATTGGTTTGATGTTGCAAGGTTTTATGAATTTGGAGGTAACATGTTATGGAAATGTATGTCATTGTTTTGGTTAATGATTTTTTGGCACCCATAAGATACAAATAATGGTAGTTGTATGTAATACCCCTAGTTTCTATGCTTTTTAAGTGACAATTGAATAAGTCCAAAGGGGAAGTGGACCCCAATGGAGAACTAGTGTGTGGATTTAATTAATTTTTTTAATTAATAGAAATAACTGGCAAAGTTATGTGTGCAATGACTAGATTGAGAATTGAGATTTGAACCTACATCCATGAGGATGTGGATAAGGTGATGAGACTTTCCCACACCTTTTAGAAATACTTAGAAGGAATATTAACGAAATTAGATTTGGAGATAATCATCTAACTTCCCCAATTAAGAGGAAATTAATTAGGAAGGTGAAGAAAAAACTGGAAAAGCGTAAAAGACGGCTTTAAAGTACCTCAATGAGGGAACATGTAGAAAAAATAGGAAGAAAGCATCCTAAAATTTTTGGATGCGGAAATTGAAAACGTGCTTGGGAAAGCACAGCTTAAATAAGCTGCTCCAGGATAGACAAGAGATTCTCTATCCTTGGGAGCTATGGTCTCAGCTCGTGGGTGAGTTAAGGAGATAAAACTCTATGGTTGGGTGGAACTAGTCATAGAAATTGGTATGCATGTTTACTTCGAAGTGGTACTGTTCAAAATGAATTACATTTATGTGTTTAATGATTCTGAATTGAAAAGAGTTAATTTAAATATAGATGAAATTTCTGAAGTCATACTTTTAAACGTTGCATAAAGTCAATTTTAATGGTTATGGAAAATCTATGTAGGTCCATATATTTAACAAATATTGTATTCAGTAAGTGTACCAAAATCTGCATCATTGTATGGATGAAATCTAGTTAGCTCCAACTCCCAGAAGATCTAAATTTGTAGACAGATTTGAATCTGGGTTAGGAATTCTAATTGAGAACTTTTACATTCGAATAAAATAGGAAACTATTATGCATATAATTTTAAAGAGACATAAATGCATTATTGTCTAAACCTAGGAATGAGAATATCTTCTAAAGAACCACCCAATTTGTTAGTTCATGATTTGGAATAATATGTTAAAATGAGTAACTAATAGAATTTAATACTGGAATTTTTATTTTAATTAGATTATTCATATATCTGTTTGTGCAGTAGTAGAAAAATAAAATAAATAACAAACAGAAAGTTCATTTAGAAAAGCAATATGGACATAATATTGGGTTAGAGAATTTCTATTGGTTTCATAAGTTAACCCTTATGGTATTAGAACAATTGATTTAATTAAAAATGAGAGATATAGTATACATATATTTTTATATGATCATAGAATGAACATAGGAAATACATATGTTGTTGTTAAAGAAATTAAAAACATCATTTCAAACAACTATGTATAACAAAAATCTAGAGAAATTAAGTCTAGACTCAGACTTCAATATTCAGGCTTTTATACTGAGGATAAGAAAGATTTATAAAAAGTATCCAAACTCAGTAAACTTCAGGTTTTAGAACCAGAAATCCTAATAAAGGACATATCACAAGATTTAAAATATATTTCTCTGTTAAAATTTGAATGGAGCATATAACCATACAATTTCATTCTATAAATTGAGGTGAAATAATAAGAATCAAGATCTAGCTATACTATCAATTAAAAAAATAAAATAATAAAGCTCATGGTAAATCAAAAATGATGGAAGGCATGCATTCCATCATTAATATAGCAGTCTTGATCTCTGCCAAGCTAATGGACCCAAAATTATAAAATTACACAGTTGTGAGATTGATTCTCAAATAGAAATCACTAACATTCTTGATAAATATGAATGAAAATGTTAGACAGTACTGTAAATGAGAAATATTTAGATTAACTGAGATTCCAAGATTAGGAAAATCTAGAGAACAGGACTGTAGAATTTATAACTCTAGTGGCGATACTACCGACCTGCGTGAACAATGCAGAAAAGAAGGCCATTAAACATCATATTCGTCCTTCCTAAATCCATGTGAAATAGGAGAACAAGGGCTTGGCGTACCTGTACATCCAGTGGTCAAGTTAAACTCTTGAACAAAAATATACTCATTAAGCCATAGAAACCATAAAAATATGTGAAAGAGTTGGGGGAAATATTTTACCTTAAATTGGTATCTCCCAAGTTTCTATGTCTGAGAAGAAATCAACTAGTGGTTTAAAAAAAAAAAAAAAGATTCCTAATTATTTAATGAAATCGAATTTCAAAAAATCACGCTTTTCCCCTAAATTAAACCATAAGAGGTTAAGTGAATAATATTAACAAAATCTTGGTGGGATTGTCGAATAACAAGGGAGATTGACATATTTTCGAAATGTGATGTTACTTGTCGACCTTACTAAAGTAGAACTCTATAAGGAGATCTAAATACTTATATAGAGATAAAACTCTAAATGTACTCATGAAGAAAACGTACCTAGGTTACTCCACACGAGAACCGAGTTAGGAAACGAATTATGGTGGCTAGGAAGGCCAAGCTAAAACAAAACTGTGGAAAAAACAAATGGACATCAATAACAATTTTGAAAATGAAAAATATAGTTAGAAATCAAAACAATACTAACTGAATTTAAGAATGAGTTCTAGGGATTACCTATTAAACTGAAATCAAGAGAGACTTTACAATTGCGAAGCCATGGAAGCTCATAAATGGAAGTTTGATTTTTTGCCATGGAATATCCAACATAAGGGAGAAAAGAATTAATACGATGAAATAAAATGCATAAGAATAAACATTAAAAGTAAGAACGAAACCTGAATGAAAAATGAAAACTCAAAGATGCCATCAGGCTAGCTCAGTGTGAAAAGAATTTTCATACTACACACTGAGTAGATTAATGAAGATGAAGTGCATGAATAACGAGAATTACCAGTTAGGAATGACTTCTGAGGGCTACAACAGTTTAGCCATTCGCGTGAGGAATGTGACTTCGAACAAAGTCAGATAGAAAAAAAAATGTCCATCTCATAAAATCCGAAGAGAAATTAAAGCTATGGATTGAACCTTTTATCCAAAGAATGGTATTAAACTCAAGTTGATCCAGACCCTACAGGTGTCGTCCGATTAAGCAACCTCCCTCAAATCCATAGTTCGAAATTCAGAGTGCCGAACCATCACATGACTGTGTACAAGAGAGTTACACTGATGGCAGGAGGAGTTAAGGCACTGGAGAGTCAAAGTAATATTAGTATCTTCCTCCGAAAAATTCCCGAGGCTTAAGAGGTCATGTTATGAGCTGGCCTCATGAATGTGTTCCCAAGTGAGCAGAGGGGTAGGTGGTAAATCAATTAAATGACAACGATGTAAATGGTGTATAGTAAATGTCCATATCGTAAAGGTAAAATCCCAAAATTCTAAGGTTATCAAACATAAATCTTCACATATAGTATGTCATGTGAGGAATTATAACATGTTATATTTATAATCATATCATGATATATATTATGGCCTTAATGCAAATATATGAAATAAGGTATTAGGTGCGACGAGATAAGAGTTAAGCTAAATAGGAAAATGAGATGATATCATAGGCTAGGTATATTTTCCATTTAATGGGTATAAACATAGTGAATAAAATAAAGAGGTTAATGAATGGCAGAATTATTATGATATGCATGATTGGAAAGGAGGACTAATGCAGAAGTGTGTGCATATGTGAAATGTGAAAAATTACAAATGCCTAGGTAAGTAAAACCTTAATAGTCCTTTAATGTGAACAACATAAATTAATATATCTATTGGAAGATATATATATATATATATATATATATATACTCCAACGGGGCTAAAATTCCATACTAAGGAAAATTTGAATTAAGGAATACGTGTTGAAGGTAAAAGAAAATAAGTAGTACATGAAGTGGGAGACTTATATATATTAAATAAACAAGTATCCACTAAAATATAATCTTTCCTAACCGCTATACTAAGTTGTGACAAAGTTGAAAGTGTCACCATTTTAGAAAAATGAAGAGTTAGGAAATTGTGATATTTCCCAAATATATATTGAAAGGGATAAATGAAGTAAGAGACTAATGTACTACGGTGTAAATTAATAATATAAATGTATCATTGACGGACAGGAAATGGTACATTCAGATATCTTCTAATGGTGATGAAAAGATCAAATAAGTATGGAAACAGAAGTTTCTCAAACTCTAACGAACAACTATCAAAATAAAATATGAAAAATATGTAGGAAGATTTTTTTTTTTGCTGGATGAGAGGCATTACAAATGGTATTAGAGCATTAGCTAAAACACTGGGAAAATTATGTGCTCACATGGAAAATATATGCTGCTGTAGAAATTTATGAATTTTAAATTTTGCTAAAGGTTATTTTCCTAAACAGTGAAGAGTACTGAAGAATACAGCTGCGAATCATGAATGATGGGGACGGGCTATATGTAGATCTAGGTGATGGAGAAAAGACACCCAATCTAAATGCTCCGTTGATGGCCATGTTTCATGGAATGAAACGAGAGATGGGACATCTTAAAAGTCACAATGACAGGCTATATTTAGCCAGTGAGGAGCAAGACAGATTAATAATGCAATTGACTTCCCGGAATAGCCAAGAGGGTGAAGGTTCCAGAAGGAAAAGAAAGGGAAGGATCAATTTCTTAGAAGATTATGAGGATGATGATGCCTCTAGACAACAGTATAGACAAAAGAAGGAATTACAGGGTGAATTCTGGAAAATTAAACCTCCCTCCTATGATGGAGAAAAAGAAGAAGATGTTGAGGCATGGCTTCTGAATATGATAAAGTACTTTGAGGTTAACAAATATGAAATTAACTTAAGAGCTAGGCTAGCTATTTATCAGCTACAAGGTAAGGCTACCTTGTGGTGGGAAGAAACAAAGATGGTTCATGGAATTGATGAGAAAATGGTGACTTGGGAGGATTTTCAAGTCAAATTTTAAAATCAATACTTGAATGAACGCTACTACGATGACAAGGAAAAAGAGTTTCATGAACTCAGATTGGGACAGCTCACGATTGATGAGTTTGTAACCAAGTTCAGAAATCTGTTACAGTATGTACCTTGTATTAGAAAGGATAAGGAAAAGGTACATAGATTCTTAAACTGTCTACCCATTGTGTATAAAGAAAAGATAGAGTTTGATAACCCAAAAATGATGGATGAGGGAGTGCGGAAGGCCAAATTGTGTTACCAGCAATTCAACAGTAATACGAAAAAAGGAAAGAATTGGTCAAGCAAAGGTGATTTCAGTGGATAGAAAACAAAACCAGCCTATCTCAAAAACTTTGGGAGAAACCACCAGAGAAACAAGTTCAGTAAAATGGGTGAAAATCAAATTGCTCAATCCCAAACTAGGTCCAAACAAATGAATGAAAATAATGAGAGAGAAGGGATTGTTAAAATGAAAAAACGTTTGAAGTGTTGGGGTTGTGGAGAACCTCATTTATTGAGGGACTGTCCACACCGAAATATCCAGAAAGTACAAGTACTAAGAGAGGAAATTACAATTAATGATATAGCTAGGAACATCCCCAAAATCAGCACTGCCTTAGAAGATCACCATGCATAACATCAGTCCACTATGGTCAAAATGGAAGGTATGATTGTTGACCAATCTGTTACAGTTTTAATAGATCCAAGGGCATATTTGAGTTATATCAGTCCTAAAATGGTAGAAAAATGTAAATTAAAGTCAGAAAGGTTTCAACAGCCTTGGTTAGTCCAGTTACTGACTGGTACTAAAAGAAAAGTAACTCACAAGTTACCCCAAACAGCCATAAATATGAATGGATACCAAATAGAATTAAATTTAAATATTCTGTCATTAGGGCCTTATGATGTACTAATAGGGATGGAATAGTTAGAAAAATAGAAAGCTATGATGAATTTTTTAGACAAGACCTTACATTGCATTGATAAGGAGGGAAACCTATAATAATCAAAGGAAAACCTAAACCCGTATTGGTGAGGAAAATTTTAGCCCTTCAGTTAAAGAGAATTGCTAGGAAAGGGTATCAGGTGTATTTTGTTCATGTAGAAGAGTTGGGACATAAAGAAAAATAAAATATGTTATAAATGCTACCAATGATAAGAGAATTTGAAGATGTTTTTCTGGATGAAATTCCTCATCTACCCCCCAAGAGAGAAATTGATTTTTCAATTGATTTAGTGCCGGGAGCAACTCTAGTTTCTAGAGCCCCATACAGAATGAGCCTCCAGTATTAATGGAGTTACAAGTGCAACTACAGGAGTTGCTGGATAGAGGTTACATTCGACCGAGTGTATCTCCATGGGGAGCACCAGTGCTATTTGTGAAAAATAAGGACGATAATTTCCATATGTGTATTGATTACCATAAATTAAATAAGCTGACAATAAAAAATAGATATCCATTGCCTGGGATAGATTGCCTCTTTGACCAAGTTAGAGGGGCAACAGTGCTTTCCAAGATTGATTTAAGGATTGGTTGCTATCAGTTAAGAATTAAGGATGAAGATATCAGCAAGACAACATTTAGAACCCGTATGGACACAATGAATTTGTGGTCCTACCATTTGGGTTGAGTAATGCACCTACCACTTTTATGTGTTTAATGAATAATGTCTTAAATAAATACTTGGAAAATTTTGTTTTATTATTTATTGAAAACATTATAATCTATTCAAAAAGGGAAGCGGAGCATAAAAACACCTCATGATTGTATTGCAAACTCTCTGAGAAAATAAATTGTATGCTAAGCTTAGCAAATGTGATTTTTTCAAAGATAAAATTCAATACTTAGGGCATATAATTTCAGAACAAGGGTTGGCTGTAGACCCAGAAAAGATAAAAGAAATTAGGGAATGGCCTATACCTACTAATGTATCAGCTGTAAGATCCTTTATGTGAATTGCAGGATACTACTGAAGGTTTGTAGATAGATTTTCAGCCTTATCTTACCCCATTACTTCCTTACAAAGGAAAGGAGTAAAATTTGAATGGAATGAAAAATGTCAAAATAGCTTTGAGCAGTTAAAATTGAAATTTACTACAACACCTATTCTAAAGATTGCTGACCTTGATCAAGAGTTTGTAGTATGCACGCATGCTTGTGGAGAAGGGTTAGGGGGAGTACTATTACAAGAAAATTTTGTTGTAGCCTATGAGTCTAGAAAAATTAAGAAGCATGAACAGAATTATATTTTTTATGATCTTGAGTTAGCTGTTGTAATACACGCTCTCAAGATGTGGAGACATTACCTTCTAGGAAAGTTTTTTTGTGTTGATGATAGATCACATTAGCCTAAAGTATTTCTTCACTCAACCAGACTTAAATGCTAGGAAAGCTAGGTGGTTGTCTTTCCTGAGTGAATTTGACATGGAAATAAAACACATCAAAGGTAAAGAAAACGAGATTGCAGATGCCTTAAGCAGAAATTCTTGCAAGGTTTAAGTAACATTGGAAGTAATGTCAACTTTGACTTGGAAGGACTGGTTAAAGGGGTAGTTGATCAAGACCAAAACTATGAAAAACTTCAGACTCAAATGTTGAAAAAAAAAGTGAAAGGGTATACAAAAAATCAGAATGGGATGATTTGTTATAGAGATAGATTGTACATCCCTAATGTAGACTCTTTAAAGAAAGAAATTTTGGATGAATACCATAAAAAGCTTTATTCTGGATATCCTAGATACCAGAAAATACTCACATCTTTGAGAAAAACTTTATTTTGGCTTGGAATTAAAAATGATGTAGCAAACTACTTGGCTAGGTGAATTGAATGTCAACAAGTAAAATTTGAACATCAGCATCTAGTTGGGTTGCTGAAATCCTTTACCTATTGTAGAATGGAAGTGGGAAATAGTTTCTATGGATTTTATTACTGGTCTTCCAAGAACCAAATATCAGCATGATTCTGTGATGGTTGTAGTTGATACTTTAACTAAAGATGCTCATTTCACACCTGTTCAGTCTACCTTTGGGACAACTCAAGTAGAAAATGTGTTTATGAAGGAGATTGTAAGACTACATGGGGTTCCTAAAATGATAATTTCAGAAAGGGACGCAAAGTTCACTACAACCTTTTGGAAGAGCTTGTTTTGAGGCATGGGCACTAAATTAAATTTAAGTACTACCTACCATCCCCAAACAGATGGTCAAATAGAAAGGACAAATCAAATTCTGGAGGATATGTTAAGGATGTATGTTATGGATAGGCCAACCAAATGAGAAGACTATTTACACTTAGTGTAATTTTCCTATAACAATAGCTACCAAACGTCCATAAAGATGAGCCCGTTTGAAGCATTTTATGGTAGAAAGTGCCATACACCCTTAAGTTGGAGTCAACCTGAAGATAAACTGGTACTTGGGCCAGAAGATTTGCAAGAAATGGAAAAAGTTGTAAAACAAATTCAAAAAAATATCAAGACAGCTCAGGACAGACAGAAAAGTTATGCAGACAAAAAGATATTTCACCGAGAATTCAGTGTGGGTGATCATGTATATCTAAGGATTAAGCCTATGAAGAGCACTTTGCACACTTGCAGTGGTACAAAATTAGCTCCACAATATTGTGGACTATTTGAAGTGCTGGAAAGAGTGGGACCAGTGGCCTATAAATTGGCCTTACCCATTCATATTAAAGTTCATGATGTATTTCATGTTTCTTTATTTAAAAAATATGTACATGATTCTGTTCACGTTATTTATTGGAATCTGATTCAGGTGGAACCAGAAGGGGAATTCCTTCCAGAGCCGCTTCAATTCTTGGAGCGGGAAGAAATTGAACTTCGGAACCAGAGAGTAGTTAGGGTAAAAGTCCAGTGGAGGAACTTTAGACCCAAAGAGGCTACTTGGGAATGAGAATATGATATGATGGAAAGATATCCATCACTATTTAAAAAGTGAAGTGTTAGTTTTTGTTTTGTCAACACCAAGGACGGTGCTTGTTTTCAGAGGGGGAATATGTAATACCCCTAGTTTCTATGGTTTTTAATTGAAAATTGAATAATTCCAAAGGGAAAGTGGATCCCAATGGAGAACTAGTGTGTGGATTTAATTAATTTTTTTAATCAATAAAAATGACTGGCAAAGTTATGTGTGCAATGACTAGATTGAGAATTGAAATCTAAACCTAGATCCATGAGGATGTGGAAAAGGTGATGAGACTTTTCGACACCTTATAGAAATCCTTAGAAGGAATATTAACCAAATTATATTTGGAGATAAACATCTAATTTCCCAAATGAAGAGGAAAGTAATTGGGAAGAGGAAGAAAAATCTAGAAAAGCGAAAAAGAGAGCTTTAAAGTACCTTAATGAGGGAAAGCCTAGGAAAAAAAGGAAGAAAGCATCCTGAAATTTCTGGATGCAGAAATTGGAAACATGGTTGGGAAAGAATAGCTTAAATAAGCTGCTCCAGGATGGACCAGAGGTTGTCTATCATTGGGAGCTAAGGTCTCAGCTCAGGGGTGAGTTAAGGAGATAAAACTCTATGGTTGGGTGGAACTAGTCATAGAAATTTGTATGCATGTTTACTTTGAAGTGGTATTGTTCAATATGAATTACATTTATGTGTTTAATGATTTTGAATTGAAAATATTTAATCTAAATATGGATGAAATTTCTGAAGTTATACTTGTAAAGGTTTCATAAAGTCAATTTTACTGGTTATAGAAAATCTATGTATGTCCACACATTTAACAGATATTAAATTCAGTAAGTGTACCAAAATATGCATTGCTGTATGGATGAAATCTAGTAAGCTCCAACTCCCAGAAGATCTAAATCTGGAGATAGATTTAAATCTAGGGTTAGGAATTCTAATTGAGAAATTTTACATTCGAATAAAATAGGAAACTATAGTGCATATAATTTTAAAGAGACATAAATGCATTATTGTCTAAACCTTGGAATGAGACTATCTTCTACAGAACCACCCAATTTGTTAGTTCATGATTTGGATTAATAGGTTACAATGAGTAACTAACAAAATTTAATACTAGAATTGTTATTTCGATTCGATTATTCATATATCTGTTTGTGCAGTAATAAAAAAAGAAAATAAATACCAAACATAAAGTTCATTCAGAAAGAAATATGGATAGAATATTGGGTTATAGAATTTCTATTGGTTCATAAGTTAACCCTTATGGTATTAGAACAATTGATTTAATTAAAAATGACAGCTACAAGATTATACACATATTTTTATATCATCATAGAAAGACCTTAGGAAATACATATGTTGTTGTAAAATAAATTAAAAATATCATTTCAAACAACTATCTATAACAAAAATCTAGAGAAATTAAATCTAGACTCACACTTCAATATTCAGGATTTTATAATGAGGATAAGAAAGATTTATAAAAAGTATCCAAACTCAGTAAACTTCAGGTTTTAGAACTGAGAATCCTAATAAAGGACATATCACAAGATTTAAAATATAATTCTCTATTTAAATTTTAATATGACATATCACAAGATTTAAAATATAATTCTCTATTTAAATTTTAATATAACATATAACCATACAATTTTATTCTCTAAATTGAGGTGAAACAATAAGAATCAAGATCCAGCTATACTCTCAATTACGAAAATAAAATAATAAAGCTCATGGTAAATCCAAAATGATGGAAGGAATTCATTCCATCATTAATATAGCAGTCTTGATCTCAGCCAAGCCAATGGACCCAAAATAATAAAATTACAAAATCCTGAGATTGATTCTCAAATAGAAATCACTAACATTCTTGATAAATCCGAATGAAAATGTTAGATGGTATTATAAATGATAAATATTTGGATTAACTGAGAATCCAAGATTAGGAAAATCTGGAGAAGAGGACTGTAGAAATTTGAACTCCCGTGGCGATACTACCGATCTGCGTGAACAATGAAGAAATGAAGGCCAGTAAACACCGTATTCTTCCTTCCTCAACTCCATGTGAAATAGGAGAAAAAGGGTTTGAAATACCTTTACATCCAGTGGTCAAGTTAAATAGAAGTAGAACTCTATAAGGATACCTAAATACTCATACAAAGATAAAACTCTAAATGCGGTCATGAAGTAAACGTACCTTGGTTACTCCACACGAGAACCGAGTTAGGAAACGAATTCTGGTGGCCAGGCAACCCAAGTTGAAAAAAAACTGTGGCAGAAACAAATGGAGATCAATAACGATTTTGAAAATGAAAAATATAGTTAGAAATCAAAACAATACTAACTAAATTTAAGAATGAGTTCTGGGGATTATCTATTAAACTGAAATCAAGAGATACTTTACAATTGCAAAGCCATGGAAGCTCATAACTGGAAGATCGATTTTGTGCCATGGAATCTCCAATAGAAGGGAGAAAAGAATTAATACGATGAAATAAAATGCATAAAAATAAACATTAAAAGTAAGAATGAAACCTGAATGAAAAAGGAAAACTCAAAGATGCCATCAAGCTAGCTCAGTGCGAAAAAAATTTTAATCCTACACACCGAGTAGAGTAATGAAGACAAAGTGCACGACTAACGGGACTTACCAGTCAATAATCACTTCTAAGGGCTACAGCAGTTCGGCCATTCGCGTGAGGAATGTGACCTAGAACGTATTCAACCAGAAAAAAAAACAAATGTCCATCTTATAAAATTCGAAGAGAAATTTATCCGAAGAACGGTATTGAACTTGAGTTGATCCAGACCCTACATGTATCATCCAATTAACCAACCTCCCTCGGATCCATAGTTTTAAATTCGTAGCATTGAACCATCACGTAAATGTGTATGAGAGAGTTACGTTGATTGCAGGAGGATTTAAGGTGCTGACAAGTCGAAGTAATATTAATGTCTTCCTCCGAGAAATTCCCCGGGCTCAAGATGTCGTGTTATGAGCTGGCCTCAAGAATGTATTCCCAAGTGAGCAGATGAGTAGGTGGTAAATCAATTAAATGACAACGATGTAAATGGTGTATAGTAAATGTCCATATCATAAAGGTAAACTCCCGAAATTCTAAGGTTATCAAACATAAATCTTCACATATAATATGTCATGTCAGGAATTATAACATGGTATATTTATAATCATATCATGATATAAATATGGCCTTAATGCAAATATATGGAATAAGCTATTAGGTGCGACAAGATAAGAGTTAAGTTAAATAGGAAAATGAGATGATATCATAGGCTAGGTATATTTTCCATTTAATGGGTATAACCATAGTTAATAAAATAAAGAGGTTAATAAATGGAAGAATTATTATGATATGCATGATTGGAAAAGAGGACTATTGTAGAACACCCCTAGTTTATGTGGTTGAAATTCAAAACTAGACATTTGAACTTTAATCCTAAGGGGAGTGGACCCCAAAGGACAAGTATTTTGTGGATGTAATTAAATATTTAAATTGAGAAAATGAATAAGATGATTTTGTGCTGATTGACCAAAAATGAAAATTATGAGATCACTTGCTAAATCCATGAGGATGGATAAGGCAAATACTTTCCCCACAATCTTTCAAAAATCCTTGAAAGAAATTATTTTTAATTTAGATTTTTGAGGAAAAATCTAAATTCCCCAATGAGGAGGAAAGTAGTTGGGAAGAGGAAAAAAAAAGCTGGAAAAGCTGGGAAAAGCAGAAAGCAGCTTTAAAAATCCCTAAAATGGGAAGCCTAGGCAAACAAGAAGAAAATCATCCTAATATTCTGGACGCAGAATTAGAAATAGGATTTGGGGAACAACAACTTAAATAAGTTATTCCTAAATAGATTGGAGGTTGGTCTGTTCTGGAGGTGGTCTCAGCTCGGGGGTGAGTTCGAGAGACAGAGGAACTCTACGGTTGGGAGGACTGGACAATTACCCAAGTGGTATGTGCACAGTATTGTGGATGATTAAAACTAATTGTTATTGTGGATGATTAAAACTAATTGTTATTAGGTGTACAAGTTGATGACTATAGCTGCACACTAGTTAAATGGTTTATTTTGTGTTGGTGTTCCATACATTTACAGAATAGTAGAGTAATTAAACTCTTCCAATTCTATATGGTTGTAGGAACCATAGAAATAAAATCTGCCAGAATCTCTAAACCAATTCTGGTTTAAATCTGGAGATTTTGTTATCTCTTAAAGGATGATTCTGTAACTTTAATTTGTTTCTGTGAAAATAGGATTTATTCAGTGAATAAGTTGTGGAACTCAGAATATTGTGAGTAGAAGGAATTAACTACATATAGAATAGATCTATACACTTCTGTCGAAATTATTAAGTAAATTATCGACACTCAGAAATTAAAATAACAGTGCATGTTTAGCTGTAAGCATTCTATTCTATAATTTAAATTGAAGGCAAGAGTATAGGGTCTGATACTATAAATGCAAATGCCTCTCAAACGTAAATATATATATATATATATATACATATATATATATATATGTTAACTCACTAAAATGTAGGTATTCACGAAACATGATGAAAGATGTTGCTAAAAAAATAAACAAATGTCATTTGAGAATTATTTATATGCTACTTATCACAGAAATGAATCGATTTAAAGAGTATAGCCTGTAATACTTTGTACTATTTCAAAGGAAAACAAAAGTTTGAAGAGATTTATCAAACTGTCATTAGTAACTCTATAAATCAATATAGTAGGGGAAACATATACAAATCTATTGGGTGACTAACATTCCTCGCATAAAAATGATCCAAGTAGATGGATTATTCTAGAACTATAATAAGATGTGGATTTATAAAGATTTCATACAACTGAGTTACACTGTAGAAAAGAACAGTTAAACTCTTAATAAAAAAATTTCCATGTTCATGAGCATATTCTAAACAAGGCATGGCCTGAAAGTATTAAGGCAATAAAATACTACAAAATTTGGGATATAAGGAATTGCAGAAGATGACATAGGTAAGTATTAAAAATGGACTCAAGCAAGAAGGGAGATTTCTACTGGAGTCATAAAAGCCACTTTTCCTGTAAATGGGAAAATTTTCTCTACTGAGAGATTTCCACTTGATATATGTTGAGGTAATAAGACTTGTAGTCAAAATTGCTATCATGGAAATTAAGAAATAAATATATCCTGTGCAGAAATATATATATAAAATTCAAACGTTACAAGTCCACTGTGGAATTGGGACAGTATCATAATGTCCAGAAATTTATATAAAATAATATTCAGCGCCCGAACAAAAAAAAAGATTTGCTAATAGTCACAGTTATACAATTCCCTCAATAACGATGCTAAACGATTGAAATTTTTTTTTATAGAACAATGTGATGAGAACTGGCTCCTTTCAACCAGCGTTCGGTGAATACCGACCTGTAAGATACAAGAGGCGTTAATGTTAATGTGGAAGGAAGCCACGCCTCTCATGATTAAAGGGAAAGCAAGGTAGTATTTGTAATTACCTGTAAGCGAAAAATCAATAATAAGAATACGGTGTGGGAAGTGATGAGGAAGAAGAACGCTATCAAGGAAAAAATGATAACTGAGGAATGAATAGTTACCTGTTGAGGGAGAACCTCATTCCTTCAATGACTTGTCGTATAAATAGAAGCATGACATAAATAAACACAAAATTGGAGGGTAGGCGTTTCAACCTGGAATAACGAAGTTCTCATTTCTGTGAGCGAATAATTGAAATTTATACTTACCCAGATCGGAGAAAGGAGCGAACCAGAAAGCGAGAAGGGTAGAATCCATCTATCGCCACACGAATGGCCTCGGGGAAACCCTCGATGGACGTAAGGAAAAAGGTAAACATCCATCCAAAACCACAAGGGTATTCGTTCTAGTTTCGTTCCTGATAAGCCATATGAGGGAACATAAGATATATGAACTTAACTCCAACCAATCGAATCCCTCGTACTAGAGAAACAATTTCTCTGCAAAAACATTTACCATATTGCCAGACATGAATGGACTGGAACAAAACGAGGGAATACTATTGATCGATATCAAAAAAACCACAGCCCTTGTTCGAGCCAATGAGCGTAACTCTAAACAAAAAGGGAGAAACCCATATTAAACTGTAAGCACTGAGCGTGCATTTCAAAAGAAGAATTTAAAAAGATACGCCGGAATTACCATACCTGAATTATCATATGAAGTGCATGAATAAGTTGAAGGTTGAACAGAGACACGCTCCATTTCCCCAAGGCGTCGAATTCTACTGTCGAGAGACAAGTCGAACAAGAATGAAGGGAAAAGAACCGACAAGAAAATAACACAGAAAATTTATATTCATATCCCCAGAAATATCATTCACAAAACCCTAATAAAATGAGGAAATCACAGCCGTCCACATGGAAAAATTGGCAAGGTGAAGCCATGGATCGAATGGCTGGAAGTTGCATTTACTCCAATCGTTCAACATTAATTGTGACGAGCCACATAATGAAGTTCACGGCGTTCTGCCGTATGATGGAGATTGACTTGTTTCCAGAGAAATCTGGCATGGCGGTTGCCAGATCAACGTGGGTCTATAGCACGTGAAGGGGAATGGGATGAAACCCATTCCAACCAATACAATTAAACCTGGAGTCTTATAAAATCCGACGTGGAGAATTAATACCATGTCTCAATTTCCATTTCACAACAAATCGAACTTCTCAGGACGCCATACGTGGGAGCTAAAATGAATACGCTCAATCTTCACATTAAATTCTGACATGAAAACATGTATAATAAAATGCGATGATATTAACACAGACCTGGTGGAAACTAGGAATACCAAATCATCGAATAGCCATAAGTGCGATATCGACATAGATATAAGAGTATGCGAATTAAATCTAACCAACACTCACAAACAAATGGTATAAGAGATGACGTTAGGGAGAAAAATGAGAGCATAGGGTTAAGGATGCCCTCGTGGGCATAACCTATTCGAATCCCTTTGTATGTAAATACATTAAAATGTGTTGAATGCCCAAGGGAAATAACGTCAAAGTAAGGGCGAGGCATAGGTTGATAGGTGCGAGCTTTCATAGGAAATGAGTTAGTGGTAAAGAACTCCATTATGATTTTAATACAAAGACCCTTAAGCCAAATTAAAATTGAAATGAAATTGAATAGATATTGACTTTGGGTATAGTTGATATGTGGGAATGAATCATATTGGGGAAATAAAATATGATTAAACCAGATAGAAATCAAAATTATTATGTAGAACTTATTCTTGA